>JAODAL010000271.1:0-351107 GCA_025379985.1 Phyllomedusa bahiana | reverse complement strand
GAAAAATGTATGAGGAGCCAACCAGCCACCCCTATGCGCTTTTCGCGTCCCTTGCTTCGTCGGGGGGTACTGGATTCCTAGTCCCACCAGTTTAAATACCTTAATAATGATGGAGATTCCACCTGAGGCGCATTTCCGGTGCGCGGGCAGTGTTCGGAGGAAGTGGGCATCACTGCCCCACTTCCGTCAATCCCGCACAGGTGCGCATGCGCGAAAGATCAAACTTCCGGGCATGTGCACGAGGTGTATGGAAACCAAGAGTGGGAACGGCGCCAGGCTTCCCACACCGTGCACAAGCGCAAACTATATCTATACAAAAGACTAAGACAAACAATTTCACAGCAGATAAATTGCTATACCTATTGCAACTTAACATTATTACAAAAAATAACTATGTGCAATAATTACACATAGTACAGAAAAGGCAATAGTATCATAGTGTTATTATAATTTACACATGAAGAGCCAAATGGAAATAGTATAATAAACTTGGAACGATTTTTACTCTATCATCCTTATTCTATTGTCCCCTGAGGATATCCATATGAACAAAGAGTCGGATTGAAACATGGTTGGATGGGATTTGAGGGATATTTAGGGTGTTATAGGACTTCAGAGGTAGGTTCCTGTCAGGGACGCTCTTTTTTGGGCGAATCACCTGTATTGTGCAAGGTAGGGGTAGTATATATTGTAACCTGGGATTTCTAGGGTTAGATTGTGCTTTTTAATGGGCCTATGTCTGTGTAAACTGGAATCTTGTTCATTTGTAGGTGGCTTTATTTTAGATGATTATTATTAGGCCGTGTTCACACGGCTTATTCCCGACGGATTTGTGAGCCGTATTGTTTACGGCGCGTACGCGCTGTAAATAATGTGCTTGTCAGTTTCTCCCCGCCCGGCGGATTCGCCGAGCGGGAAGGAGCGACGGAATCCACTGTTCTCTATGAGAGCAGTGGATTACCGTAATGACAGGGACGGATTGGCGCCGTACTGAAGCGCAAATCCGGTGCAGAGTACGGCGCCAATCCGTGCCCAAATAAGCCGTGTGAACGAGGCCTTAAAATCAGCTTTTTGGAAGGCAGGTTGAAGAAAATATAGGAATCCTAGTAGTGTTTTTGGTTTTTAAAATCGCTCACTGTGCAGAATACGTGACAGGTTAGTTTTACTTTGTGGGTCAAACGATTATGGTGATACCCAATTGTGATTTTTTTTTTTTTTTTTACACGTTCATCATGCGGGTTAATTAACATGACAGGTTTATAGGATAGGTCGTTACACACGTGGCTATGCTAAATAGGCGTACTTTATTTTTTATCTTTTTTGGGGCGATTGGCGTTTCTAAAGGGGAAAAAGGCGGTGTATATTTTTTTATTTTATTTTTGTGTTTGTATTTTACTTTTTTCACTTTTTTTCACCTTTTTTTAGTTTTTTTTTACTTTTCCCCATAGGGGACTTGTAACAGTGATCTAAAGTTTGTAAGGCTTCTAGGTTGCCCATGAAGCAGTTGACTGCCGCAATAATGTTAAGGAAGCGCTGATAGAAGAGAGATGGAGCTTCCACCCGCTGTCTTTTCCTTAGCTGCGGCGATTGTGATAAAAAGCTAAGGGGCTAATCACCCGCGGTTGGAGCTCACTCCGGCTGCGGGTGATGTAGCATGAAGCCAGCTCTCATATATAGCTGGTTCCATGCTGCAATTATGCGAGCTCCGTTTGTGAGATTACACGATCCCCATGACGTACCCATACGTCAATTTGCGGGAAACCCTTCCCGACTGACATATGGGTACTGAAATGTCGGTAAGGGATTAAAAGGGTTTTCTCACTACAAAGAGTAACTTTCAACATGAAGGGACAGTTAAATGAAGACTTTTTCTAAATACATTGGTCAACAGATTTTGCTTTAGTTATAACATAAGAGACATTTTATGTGCTCTGAGGGCACACAGGTTTCTATGGTTACCTAGTTGCCAGACCGTAACTCTGTTTTCTGATTAGCTGATAGAGCAGAGAGTGACATCACCCCACGGATGGACAGAGTGTCCAGAGAAAACGAATGATCTATCACAAAATTACAGATAAACAACTGTTTCTAGCCCTCACAGCACATGTACCTTGTATTTACTGAAGATTTTCTTCACTTGTAATGGCTCACCTACGTACAGAGATGCTAGATATGCTATTCACTGCTATAGAAACACACACAGCCTGATGAGACAGAGTGAGAGTAAAGCTGCTTGTGAATCCGTGAAACAGCCTAGTAAGTAAACCCCTTTAAGTCACATCCAACCCATTCAGAAGCCTTGAAACTATACTAAAGATTTAAAGCCAATCAGTTACTCAATTCATATAGTCTCCCATATGTAGACAGCTGTTTGGGGATGTTTTCCCCTCTTCAGTGCAAAGCAGGGTTCTGGCTGGCTGTGCGAAAGGCTTCAGACATAGCTCTAAAGGGAAAGACACTATAAATGTATCCAGAGACTTGCATGCCCTCGGTGCTCCACTGAAATTTAAATATTCAAATAAGGTCCAAGGCTCTTTAATGGGTCGGATGTGACTTTAAGGGACACTACTTCCAACAGGTGGTACTAAAGTCCTAGCTATCTTCCCTAGAGCTTTTTTGATTATTTATACTGTAACAACAGTATACAGTTTTTTGAATGTGAAGGTGATGTGTGTAAATAATACAAATCATACTGATACTGAATTGTATACTAAGAATATGGATTGAAATACATTATTATGGTTTGAAATTCGCCACCTCAAAATATGCTCAGATCTTTACCTTGTGGACTAATGCTTAGAGCAAGATGTATTGTTGACCTGAATGAAACACTAGATCAGGTCTGCACAAAATATGGCCTGCCAAAGGATTGCTAGAGGCCTACAAACCAAACCACAAGGTGATGGGACTTACACAAACCTCTCCCCTAAAAGAAGTACTCGCAGCTGGTTTGGGGGCATTCCCAGGTGATCCAGAGGCGTTCCTGGGTGGTCTGGGACACGGGTCAATCTGGAGGTCTTCCTGGGTTGGTTTTGGCCCCCACCTGTTCCCAACTTGTGCAGGTCTGCACTAGATAATATAACTTAAAAGTTCCATGAAATGAGATACCTGCACCAGTTGATTTTCAGATAGAGAAATAAAGTCTTAGGCTATGTTCACGCGGCTTAATTGCGTGACGTATTTCGCCCCGCAATTACGCCGAGTGTATGGGGGCGGGTGGGGGGCGGCAGCCCGCCTGCCACATAGACATGCATTCTCCACGGCGCGGATACGCCGTGAATAAGTAGCATGTCACTTCTCTCGCCGCTCGCTGTATTGTGCGAGCAGGGAGAGGAGACGTAATCCATAGTTCTCTATGAGAACTGTGGATTTCCGTAATGACTGGGACGTATCTCACCCTGTATTTCGCGCAGTACGGCGCGAAATACGGGGCGAGATACGTCCCAAAATAAGCCATGTGGACATGGCCTTAGACTGATAGACACGAGATTCTACATGAAATATAATAACAAAAAGAAAGAATGGATATGTTCCTATTTATTTCTACTTTCAGAGATCTTTGTCCAACAATTTCCCAAATGGTGAGAATAAATGGAAATGTTGTGAGGGAGAGATTTCTTCGCGTTCTTGAGTTCCAAGTTCTCCCCATTATGTTATTTTGTAGATCTACAGACGAAAGACAGACTCGCGAAAAGAGAAATATTGACTAAACCTTAATTCAAACAACATTTGGATAAATGGAAGTGGGATCATACCGCTGTTTGAGTTATGCGTAAGGGTATTTTAGCCATTGAAAAACTAATGAGGCTTATAATATTAATCCCTTTCTGACAGCTCGTCATAATAATATAGCTTTAAGTTTTTTTCCTCCTTGCCTTCCAAAAGCCATAACTTTTTATTTTTCCACCTACATAGACCAAAAAAAAAAATGTACTAGTGCCATGATTGTGGGAGTTTTGTTTTTACAGTTTTCGCTCTTTGGTATAAACAATGTGTTATCTGCATTCTGCAGGTTGATGGGATTTCAGAAATACCAAATTGTGGGTTTTAGTTATGTTATAGTACCATAAAAAAATTCCAAACATTCTCTATTTTTTAAATTTGTGCCACAGCGCCATATTCTGCGACCAATAACTTTTTTGTACTTCCACCTTTGGACCTGAATAAGGGTGCATTTTTGTGGGCTTAAGTGTCCTTTTTTGGTACCATTCTGTTATAGATGTGGCTTTTTGATCACTTTCTATTCCATTTTTAGGGTGTGTGAAGTGACCAAAAAAGGCAATTTTGGCGTTTGGAGTTTTTTTCTTCTATAGTGTTTAGCGTACGGAATATATGATACATTTTAATAGATTAGACATATATGGATGTGGCAATACCAATTATGTGTAACTTTTTAATAATTTTTTTATTTGTAAAATCGCAGAAAGAGTAATTTGAACTTTTAATATTTGTTATTTTTATACTTTTAAACTTTTTTTTTTACTAACTTTGAGTCACCTTTAGGTACTTGACCATCAGAGGGTGCGATTGTCATGACACCCTTCTGTATTTTTTAAATAATGAAGATGGCTGTTGCAAGACGACAGTTTTACTACTTCCTGCCCCGGGCAGGAAGTGGTAAAGCAGGAGACATGGCAGCGATGGAAGTCTTCACAAGCTCTGTTAACCAATTGACACACCACTCACCACTCAATGCGGGGGGTGCCGATCGGAGTGAGAAATGGTGCGCAAAACCATTTCTCATTCATTTAGACAATCATGGCCATTGCATCTAGAAGGTTAAACAGCAGGGAATGGATCTGGTTCAGTTGTCAGCTGCAATTAGCAACTGACACCAGCCTTCAATGTAGAGGGATTACTGAGTATTGGCAACGTGCCTTATCGGCAACGTGACGTATGGATATGTCATTTGTCAGTAAGGGGTTAAACTTTTTTTTTATCATGTTTTGGAAAACTTTACAACGATCCTTAGGCTGTGGGTGGTTGTATAGCAGTGATTAGCAATTTTAGCTTTTCTATAACCAAATGAGCTGTGTCATTGACAAGTGCAGGAAATGTCATCTTTAGTAAAACAAAAGGTACATGTGGTTCACTTTTAATCTTGTTAGAGATAATTAATTTGCTCTGGACTGAGTAGTCAGTCCATGGTAATGTCACTCCCTGCTCTCTCTGCTAATCAGATAAGTTATGGTCAGGGAACCACAGAAACCTGTATGCACTCAGAGCACATAAAATTTTTCTTCTCACGACTAAACTAAAATCTGTTTACCAATGTATTTAGAAAAAGTCTTCATTTAACTATCCCTTCATGTTGAAAGCTAATCTTTGTAGTGAGAAAATCTGTTTAAGCAGGTTCAAAGAGGGGCACCGAAAATAATAAGATGACTGGGTAGACTACAATACCCAGAAAGATTAGCAAAATTAGTGTTATTTACTTTAGACAAAAGACAGCCTTAGGGTGACATAATAAATATGTATAAATATATCAAGGGTCAATATAGAGATCTCTCCCAAGATCTATTTATACCCAGGACTGGATCTAGAACAAGGGGCATCCTCTGCGTTTAAAGGGAAGAATGTTTCTACGTAAAAAATTAAATGGAATCTTTACTGTAAAAGCAGTAGACTGTGGAGCGTATATAGAGTGTAATAATATATTAAGTTATAGGACTAGGATCCTGGAGAAGGGTCATTGTCCCAAGGATTTATTCAGATTGCCAGATTGGAGTTAAAAAGGAATGTTTTACCTAAAATGAGGACAAATTGGCTTCTACCTCATTACCTTTCTTTGGATCAGCATTATAGGATAAAAGGCAAAGCATAATGGATGTCTGTCTTTGTTTCACTTACAAACTATGTAACTATGTCTAGGTAGTGATGCACATACTCAACATTAAAGGGGATTTCTCACTACAGTGATTAGCTTTCAAAATATAAGGACAGATAAATGAAGACTTTTACTAAATACATTGCTCTTTTGATATTGTCCTGGTCAGGAGACAAGAGAGTTTATCTGCTTTGAGTACACACAAGTGTCTAGAGGTTACCATCCATATCTCCCTTGCTGATTAGATAGAGTGCAGGGTGGGATGTCATTATGGTCAGAGGAAGCAGAGTCTTCATCTCTAACAAGATTAGATTGTTTACCTTTGATACACACTTATTTTCACTGTTTTGCAGATCTTTAACTTTGTTTCATACAGATGCAGTCATCTTACTGTAACAGGCTCAGCTAGGAGTAGCAGAGCTGATATGATAATCACTACTATAGATACAGTGATTAGCATATTATTTCTTTTTATGTCCTCATCTGGGTGTTTCTGAAGCCATAAAAAACATGTAGTATCAGTGTGCGATGCTAGTGTTGTGATTAGGTGGTTATTGCCCACTATTGCATCCAGTTATGCCGATACGTTGTTGGTTTGTGGGTTATGGGCTGGTGATGTGGTCCATAGTCCACCATTTGGGGTATGACAGATCAAGCTGTTCCATTAGCACTTCTTTTATTTAGGCTCGGTACTGGTATTTGGCAATGTAGATCACTGGCTTTTGTTTTTGCTTTTTTCATTTATCATACGTTGTGGCTGCCATGATGTAGTCAACAATATTGTTTGTCTTGCCCTGTAGAAACATGAATGATCTCCTTCTGCAATTCACTGATGGGCATGCGCCAGCAGCTATTGGAGTTCGGTCTTCAAGCTAAAATTGGTATTTTGTGCTGTAAGATGTGGAGGTGTCATAACTTTTCAGTTATCATGTTGTCTCTTTATTAGGTAAAGGCTTTTGTTCTCAACTCGTGTAATTTAACACTTACTGCACTATATAGAGCATTTTATTGCATTGCTGTTTATGAATTACATTGTATTCATAGGTATATGATTCTCTTGCACTTGAATTGTTTGTTGTATATTTAAAATGGCTTGCCATGATGGATTTTGTATA
This sequence comes from Phyllomedusa bahiana, assembly GCA_025379985.1. Taxonomy (NCBI): domain Eukaryota; kingdom Metazoa; phylum Chordata; class Amphibia; order Anura; family Hylidae; genus Phyllomedusa; species Phyllomedusa bahiana. The sequence continues at coordinate 344,165 of JAODAL010000271.1, read as the reverse complement.
TGTACATTAATAAACTGATTATATAATTAATTGTTCAATGCATTGCCTTTCTATATTCACCGATTTCACTTCTTTGTGTTTGAAAGAGGCTCTGAGGGAGCTGAAACATTGCATTGACATGGAATAAAGACACTTTTTTTTCGTGTTTTCGGATTGTTGAAGTGCTGCAAAGTTTCCTTTTTGCAAAGTGAGACCTTAGGGATTTTTCTCTATGGATATGTCCATTGTCTATTTAGGGGTAAATTTACACACAAAGGCAAAGCCGCAGAATTGAGCAGGTAATATCCATAGCTGACTACAGTAGCAGACTGAAAGATGAGATTATGTCATTGCTTTCTGTAATATATAGGTTACGGATGAAGCGCAAGGCAAAATGCGCGTTGGGGTGCGTGTCTGCTACCCATACCCTCCATGCAATCTGTGGATTGTTTCTCTGTTTCATATTATTCTAGGTTAGGTATTTGTATTATTGAATCTTTTCATGCATTTTTGTTGGTATATAATGGTTGACTATAACCTGAACTTTGATGTGTGCGACTAGGAGTGGTGGGATTCGTGGATACGATTCTTGTGGTATGATTGCCACTATTTTTCTAAATGGTTTTTTGGTTTTGCGTTGTTTCAATGACCATCATAAAAAAAAAGTAGTCTTTTACATATTTTCTGTAGTGTTTTCTATAGTTATTGGTAGTTAATAGAAAAAGAGAATTAAATATTTGGTACAGAAAGCTTTATTTGCAATTACAGAGGTCACATGTTTCCTGTAGTTCTTGATCAAGTTTGCCCACACTGCAGCACGGATTTTGACCCACTCCTCCGTATCTTTCAGGTTTCAGGGCGGTCACTGGGCTACATCGAGTTTCAGTTCCCTTCAAAGATTTTCAATTGGGTTCAGGTCTGGAGACTTTCTCCGCTACTCCAGGACCTTGAATGCTTCTTACAGAGCCACTTCTTAGTTGCCCTGGCTGCGTGATTCAGGCCATTGTCCTGCTGGAATACCCAGCCACAACCCATCTTCAATGCACTTACTGAGGGAAGGAGGTTGTTGGCCAAAATCGCACGAAACATTCTCCCTTCAATGCTGTGCAGCCATCCTGTCCCCTTTGAAAAAATGCATCCCCAAAGTATGATGTTTCCATCCCCATGCTTTACGGTTGGGCCGGTGTTCTTGGGATTGTATTCATCCTTCTTCTTCCTCCAAACACGGCGAGTAGAGTTGATACCAAAAAGTTCTCTTTTTATCTCATCTGACCACATGACCTTCTCCCATACCTCCTCTGCATCATCCAGATGGTCATTGGCAAACTTCAAACGGGCCTGGACATGTACTGGAGTGAGCAGGGACACCTTGCATGCCCTGCAGGATTTTAATCCATGACAGTGTAGTGTGTTACTAACCGTAATCTTAGAGACTATGGTCCCAACTCTATTCAGGGCATTTACCATGTCCTCCTGTATAGTTCTGGGCTGATTCCTGACCTTTCTCAGAATCATCCTTATTCCACAAGGTGAGATCTTGCGTGGAGCCCCAGATTGAAGTAGATTGACAGTCACCTTGTGTTCTATTTTCTAATAATTGTGCCAACAGTTGTTGCCTTTTCACCAAGCTGCTTGCCTGTTGTCCTGTAGCCCATCCCAGCCTTGTGCAGGTCTACAATTTTGTCCCTGGCGTCCTTAGACAGCTCTTTGGTCTTGGCCATGGTGGAGAGGTTGAAGTGTGACTGAGTGTGTGGTCAGGTGTCTTTTATACAGGTAACGAGTTCAAACAGGTGCAGTTAATAAAAGTAATGAGTGCAGCGTAGGAGGGCTTCTTAAAGAAAAACTAACAGGTCTATGAGAGCCAGAATTCTTGCTGGTTGGTAGGTGATCAAAGACTTATTTCATGCAATAAAATGCAAGTAAATTATTTAAAAATCATGCAATGTGATTTTCTGGATTTTATCCCCTCACACTTGAAGTATACCTAAGGGTAGGTTCACACGGCGTATTGGGGCGTGCAGGGCCGCCAACAGAAATTTCAGGGCCCCATACAGCTGAAGCACCTGGGCCGCGCCCCCGTAACCCCGCCCCAGAAACCCTATCGCCCCGCCCCCCGCAAAAAAAAACGGCCACTAGGACAAAAAATGCGCCCAATTTACCACATAATACAGTGTGCAAAAAAGAACTGTATTGTGTAGTACAATAGCAAGTGAGTCACACATCTGTCTGTCTCACATATCATAGACACAGGGCTAAATAGCTCCATCCATATCCCTCCACCCACATACAATATCCCCTCCACCCACATACAATATCTCCCTCCACCCACATACAATATCCCCCTCCACCCACATACAATATCCCCCTCCACCCACATACAATATTTCCCGCCCCCCCACATTACAATATCCCCCGCCACCCGCATACAATATCCGACTCCACACTCATACAAGATCCCCCTCCACCCCCATAGAATATCCCCCTCCACCCACATACAATATCCCCCTCCACCCACATACAAAATCCCCCTCCACCCACATACATTTTCCTCCTCCACCCACATACAATATCCCCCTCCACCCACATACAATATCCCCTCAACCCACATTTCAATATCCCCCTCCACCCACATACAATATCCTCCTCCACCCACATACAATTTCCTCCTCCACCCCCATACACTATCCCCCTCCACCCACATACACTATCCCCCTCAACCCACATTCAATATTTCCCCCCCCACCCACATACAATATCCCCCTCCACCCAATACAAATCCCCCTCCAAACCCCCATAAAGATATCCCCTCCACCCACTACAATATCCCCTCCACCCACATACACTACCCCTCCACCCACATACACTATCCCCCTCCACCCACATACACTATCCCCTCCACCCACAAACACTACCCCCCTCCACCCACATACACTTTCCCCCTCCACCCACATACAATATCCCCCCTCCAACACCCACATAAAAATATCCCCCTCCACCCACATAAAAATACCCCCTTTCCACCCACAAAAAATATCCCCCTCCATTTTTCCCCTTTGCACGCCCCTCACCACCCCCTTAAAAAAACCCAGAAGAAAGTAAGTTACCTCCAAACACCCTCAGGTATAACCTAAAAAACCCCCCCAAACAAAGACCACAAAAGGGTCAGACACCAGCTCGGGGATAACCAACAACACCCCCCAATAGAGCCCAAACAAAAGAGGTCAGAAAACCGTTTTCAGGTATAACCTACAACACCCCCAAAATAGAGACCCATAGAGGCAGACCCAACCAGGTATAACCTACAGCACTGCCAAATGGAGACCACATAGGGGCCCCGACACCACTCAGGTCACATCACATTACGGGGGAATACAACACAAAACCAATTTTTAAAAGGGCAAAATAACCCCTGAAATAAAGGAACTCACCGGAGACGTCTTATCTGGGGAAAGTCGTTCTCTTCTCCCCTAGCCCGTTCTTTTTCCCTTTTCTTCTATCCCCTTTCCAAAACCCGCCATGAGGACTTTCCCCGGCCAAAAACTCATCCCTGGAGAAATTAACACAAATAAACTTAGAATCCTCAATTTTTTAAGGGATTTCTTTTTCCTATTTTTCCCCCCCTGTACAAACTTTTCCCCGGGGTGGGGGACGGGGGAAAAAGCCATAACTTAGAGGCCTAGGGATCCTAAGGGGTTTGAAGGGGGGGGGGGAGGGCTAACCCTCTGGAGATAAAAGCTACAGCTATGGGAACTCCCCTAACAATTTTTATTACCAAGGGGAGGTAGGGAAATGGGAAAAAACCCGGGAATTAAATAGGCCCTATTTAGGAGGTTTTAAACCCCCCCCGGGTAATTTTTTTGGCCAGCCCCAGGGAGTTTGGGGGGTTTCCTAGCCCCTGAGTCCCCTTTTTATGGAAAGGGGGTCGGGGCCCCCCCATTTTGAGGTTAGGTGGAGTCAGGGCCCTCCTTTAGAGGGTTTGGTGGGGTCAGGGCCCCCCCTTTAGAGGTTGGGGGAGTCAGGGGGCCCCCCTTTTTGAGGTTTGGGAGAGTCAGGGCCCTCCTTTTGAGGTTTTGGTAAGTCAGGGCCCCCTTTTGATGTTTGGGGAGCCAGGGCCCCCTTTTTTTGTTATAGGAAGCCCCCGGGGACCCCCTTTAGAGATAGTCAGCGCCAAGGACCCCCCTTTTTAAAATAGGGATCAGGGCCCCCTTTAATGAAGGCCCGTCAGGAAAACCCCCTTTGAGAAGGCAAACGCCAGGGACCCCCCTTTTGTGATATTCATTTAGGACCCCCCTTTGTGGGTAGGCAGCCCAGGGCCCCCTTTAAGTGAAAGGCCCCCGCCAAAAAGGGGGGCCCCCTTTTGTGAAAAAAAAACCCCCGGGGCCAGGGGACCCCCCTTTTTTTTGGGAAAGGGGAGGCCAAAAGGGGCCCCCTTTTAGTTTGGGAAAGGCAAAAGGGCCCCAAAAAAGGGGCCCCCTTTTTTAAAAATGATTGGGAAATCAGGGCCCCCTTTTTGTGATAAAAGGGAGTCAGGGGCCCCCCTTTTGTTGAAAAAGGCCGTTTAGTTCCCCCTTTTTGTGGGGTAGGGAGTCAGTGCCCCCCATTTATGAAATGGGCAAACCCCAAAAGGGGTCCCCCTTTAAAAGGGTAGGCAAACGCCCGGGGCCCCCTTTTATAGGCCCGCGCCAGGGGCCCCCTTTTGTTTATAGGCAGTCAGGGCCCCCTTTTGGTTTAAAGGCATTTAGGGCCCCCTTTTGTTTAAAAGGCATCAGGGGGCCCCCTTTTTGAATAAAGGGAGTCAAGGGGCCCCCCTTTAAAAAATGAAAAAAGGCAGTGCCCGGGAAAACCCCCCTTTAATGTGAATAGGGAAGTTCAAATGTTTTTCCCCCTTTAAAAGGGTAATCAAACCCTTCCCCCAGTATAGGGAGTCAAGGGCCCCCCCCTTTAAAAATGGCCCCCTTTAGTTATAGGCATCCGACCCCCCCTTTTTATTGGATAGTTCCAAGCGCCAGGGGCCCCCTTTAGTGATAGGGGAGTCAGGGGGGCCCCTTTTGTGATATGCAGCGCCAGGGGTTAGTGTTCCGGTTACCCCCTTTATGATAAAGGGAGCCAGGCCCCCTTTTTGGGATAAGGCCAAAACGTCCCGGTTAAACCCCCTTTTAAGGGAAAGCCAGGGGCCCCCTTTTTTGTTTTAAGAAATTTGGATCCGCCCAAGGGGCCCCCCTTTAGTTTTAAAAGGGGACGCCAGGGGACCCCCTTAGTGTAGGCATCCCAGGGAAACCCCCCTTTAGAAAATAAACAGCGCCAGGGGCCCCCCTTTAAAAGGGTAAAAAACCCCCAAGGGAAACCCCCCCTTTGTAGATAGCAAACGCCCAGGGACCCCCTTAATTATAGGGAACCCAAACCCTCCCCCCAGGGAAAAACCAGGACCCCCTTTAAGGAAAGGGGCAAAAAAAACCCGGGGCCCCCTTTTAATTAAAAAAAAAAAAAATCAATAACCCTTAAACCTGACCCCGGTCCTGCCGCTCCGAAACTGCCCCCCCGGCCTTTCCCCCGGGCCCCCCCTGCAAAAAACCGGGGCGTGGGGAATGAAAAAATCACCCCGCGCCGCCTACGTCCAGTAGGGCCGGCGCCTTTTTAGGGTGAAGGGCCAAAGCATTCAGCCTGCCCTGAGATCAGCGGGGCGCAAAGGGCGCTAATGGCGCTGCGCTCCCTGACCCCGCGCACCCCGGAGTCGGGGACTTTAGTCCCCACTCCCGGGCCGGTCCTGAGCGCTGGGGGACGCAGGGCCGGGGGGCGTGAAAGACCCGGATGCGCGGCCGGCCCCGGGAGCGAGGGCACTCCCCCGGGCCCCCCGCAACCGGGGCCCACACTGGGGGCCGGGGGAGCCGGGTTCGGGGGCCGCCCCGGGGGGCCCGCTCGCCGTGGGGAATGGGGGGGCCCGCGGAAAAGGGGGGCCCCCCCTTATTCCCCCGGGGCCCCAACGGGAGTCCCGGGTTGACCCCCTGATGGCGGCCCTGGGGGCGTGTACTGTATGCAGTGCAATACGGCGTGTGTTTTAGAAGTACGCCCTGTTCGTCGGGTACCCATAAAGTGCAGGGGGGCCGGCCCCCGGCTGGCCCCATTCACTTTCATTATTAGCGACGTGTAAGCAACATTCCCATTCTTGCCCCCGGCGTACAAATGATCGTATGTAGCGGGGGAAGACCCCATAATAAACTCCATAGAGCTATAAATTACCATAATTGCGTGTGCATTCGGCCGTATTGAAGCGTGAAATGCGTGCCGTAATCACGCCATGTGAACATACCAAGATAAAAATGATAGACCTCTCCATTTTTTGTAGTTGGGAAAACTTGCAGAATTTCCAGTGTGTAAAATACTTATTTTCCCCACTGTAGCTCAATACACTAATATGAACTAATTTTACTTTACGCTAGTGTCAATAAAATATAGATATGATAATTGCAATAAAAATGAGCTGCTTAAAGAGAATGTAACAAAAAGCACCCAACGTTTTTATTTTAAAAATATATTTTAAGAATTTTTGGTAATGTTTGCTTAAATTTTCCATGTCACTATTTAGATTTTTAAAAATCCTGAAGTTTTCACTGTGGCTTCTCTGTCTACACAGCAATGTTAAAATGCCGTCCAAAATCTGATGGCATTTTAATATCGTTGGACCACATTTTGTGGAATGGGTTTATGCTAAAAACCGTGATCAGTTTTCGGATTTGCCATCGGCCCCATGTATTGAATGTACAGGAATCTGACGGCAATCTAGCAATCTGGCCACAGTTCATGCCTAAAAAAACTGTTTAGGGTGCTTTCACAGAGTCCGTTTTTGGTGCTTTTTTTTGTTTGCCCCCTAGAAAAGCACCAAAAAATGCATCGAGTGAAAGCACCCTTACGTTTGCAGTACTTCACTGCCATTAAATGTACTTTATTACTAACTTCTTTGTTATCTAAATTGTTTGGAAAGGTGTTACAAGTGAGTAATCAATTACAGGCAGTCCTCGGGATACGGACGGGATAGAGACTGTAGGTTTGTTTTTAAGTTGAATTTGTATGTAAGTCAGAACAGGTACATTTATTAAATGTAACTTCAGCACAAAAGTTTTTTTTTCTTCTTTTGGATAGTTTTGGATAGTGCAGGGAAGGGTTTTTACATTTGTTTTGCTGTCTGTGCCCCTGTTAAGATTTAATCTCATTTTCACCTCATGTGCTGCTGTGGCATGCTAGAACTTGTTGTTCCACAGCTAATATCTGCTGTGAAACTTGGAACTACAAGCGCAGCATGCCCCATAAGTCGCCATTTGTAACTAGGGGATAGATGTAAGTCAGAATGGTGTAAGTCGGGGACTGCCTGTATTGTGTTATGTCTTGTGGATTATCAATACAGTAAGGCTATGTCCACACGACGAGCATTTCAAGTCAAATACTTGAGTAAAACCGAAGGTCAACCATTAAGATTAACCTCTATAGAAAATATGCATTGTAGTTCATAAAACGCATATTTTTAGCAGTTGGTTTTTCATCATAAAAAGCATAGAAAGTGTTAATAATTTGGAAAATGCGTGGAAATTACTTATTAAGTATGAGGTTCCTATGGGGATGGCTAAAAACCTTGTGTAAAATGCACCCAAGACATTTGCATGTGGTTTTTAACGCGGATGCATGTTCAAAACCTCATACATATGAATGTGACTCGGAGTCTAAACAACAAGTAAAAGAATGACTCTAAATACACACGCAATATCATGTGAAACCACATGTGAGGGAAACGGATTCGCACGTGGAATACAACGAAAGAGTGAACATGTTCTAAGTTTTTTTACTCTTAAAAATTGACTGAGAAAATACGCGTTGTGTGAACTACAAGGTACTTCTATTGAGGTCAATGGGGATGATTTACTTTCGGGTTTAAAGGAGTAGTTCAAGTCGGAATTCGTGTGGATTCCGATTTGAAATACTTCTCGTGTGGACAGAACTTAAAGGTATGATCACAAGGCGTCTTTCAGAACGTATTTCAGGGCGTAATTGCGTTTCAATGCGCCCCAAAATACGCCCAGTAATTACAGTAATCATAGCTCTCATAGAGAGCTATGATAACCTGCCGTCTTCCCCGCCGCGTATTGAACACCGGGGGAAAGTAGTGACATGTCACTTCCTTTCGGCGTATACGCAGCAGGGATAATGAAAGTGAATGGGACCAGCTCCCCGCACTTTAGAAGAATGCGTGGATCAGCACGTTCTTCTAAACACACAGCGTCTTGGCCGCGCACAGGTACCCGCCGCAATAATGCCGTCGAGAACAGTACCTAACCGAGGAGTTAGCTAGAAATAGCAGAGCTAATATGCCGATCACTTCTATAGACCCACTCGCACCCTGTCCACGAAGTGTGAGTCTGAAGCTGATTGTGGCTCTATGAAACTGCATAGTGTAAAAACACCTTCAATTAGGAAACACAAAAAAATTAGTGGTACATTTCCATTAATTACTAGCAGCAACCCAAAAAAATCACAGACACAGCAGCTGGCAACCGTGGTGACGCCGAGTCAGTTTCATAGCATACTAGTAAATGAGACTTCTACAAGTAGGTAAATCCTCAAGGACATTTAAGGATATTTGTAAGTAAATTTAGAGCGGAGCTAATTTTATGAATCATCCTTACGCCATGATTAACTTACCACTTCTTCACACACAAATCACACAGTTCAACAGTATAAAGCTAGAGCTAATTTTGGGGATGGCAGGAAGAGGCAAACACTATTTTAAGATGCTGCCTTAAAAATAGTCTGCCTATTGTTCATAGGCCAAGCAGACGCATATACTGAATGTTCTGAGACATTTTTGTAGACCTGCACATTCACTTCCCTCCCCCGGTTGTCCAGCTGAGAGCTGCTTTGAGATGATTAATGTCCTGGTCACCTCCCACTCCTCCTTCAGTCTTGCATTTTATCAGCCAGGTACAAAGCAAGCCTGTTCTGTGACATCACTATGTGCAGCAATGACATCACGATGTACATAGTAGTGTAGCTCATGTACAGTCATTGCTGCATGTTGTTTCATAATATATACAGTCCACCATATTCATAATTCCTGCAGTACTTGCCAGGGACACGCTGCTGCTGCTGCACTCGTAGGTGTGCTAATGCCATAGTTGCCAACTTTTGAAAGTGAAAAAGCAGGAGATTCTAGTGGGCTGGCGCCGTAGCGCGCCGCGCAAAAATTGGCATGACACTCCCATCTTGTCGGTATGCACCCCCTACAAAAAGCCACACCCGAATTCCTCCACCTAACTGCATAACTGCTTTGGAAGAAAGCCAGTAGAATGCCCTTATAGCTAGTAAGTAGCCCCCCATAACCAGGGTTGTGCCCCTTAGCAGGCAGGGTAATGCCTCCCTTGTAGCGCAAGTAGATGCCCCCTCTGTAGCCAGGTAAGCCAAATTTGTAGCCAGGTAATGCACCCCTTTGTTAGCCAGGTATGTGCCCCCCCTTGGTTAGCCACGTAGTGCCCCCCTTGTTCGCCAGGTAGTGCCCCATCTGTTAGCCGAGGTAGTGCACCCATTGTTGCAGGTAGTGCCCCCCATTGGTTGCCAGGTAGGCCGCCCCCATTGTTGCCAGGTAATGCCCCATTGTTTCCAGTAGTGCCCCATCTTTTTAGCCAGGTAGTGCCCCCATCTTTTTTAGCCAGGTAGTGCCCCCATCTGTTAGCCAGGTAGTGCCCCCATCTGTTAGCCAAGTAGTGACCCCCATCGTTAGCCAAAGTAATTAGCCCCCTCGTTAGCAAGACTAGTGCCCCCATGGTTAGCCAGGTAGTGCCCCAACGGTTAGCCAGGTAGTGCCCCCTTGGTTGCCAGGTAGTGCCCCCATTGGTTCCAGTATGCCCCAGTTGTTGCCAGGTAGTGCCCCGCCTTGGTTTGCCATTTAGGGTGCCCAATCTGTTAGCCAGGTAGTGCCCCCATCTGTTACATTAGTGCCCCCATCTGATAGCCAGGTAGTGCCCCCATCTGTTAGCCAGGTAGTGCCCCCTCTGTGGCCTGGTAAGTGCCCCATCTGTTTAGCCAGTAGTGCCCCATCTGTTTTAAGCCATGTAGTGCCCCCTATTGTTGCCAGTAGTGCCCCCATTGTTGCCAAGGTATCTGCCCCCCCTGTTTGCCAGGTAGTGCACCCCTACTGTGCCAGGTAGTGCCCACATCTGTTAGCCAGGTATTGCCCCCATCTGTTAGCCAGTAGTGCCCCCTTTGTTGCCAGTTAGTGCCCCCTTTGTTGCCAGGTAGTGCCCCAATTGTTGCCAGTTAGTGACCCCTCTTGCCATGAGTAGTGCCCACTCTGTTACCAGTAGTCCCCCATCTGTTAGCCAGGAGATGCCCCCTTTTTGCCATGTAGTGCCCCCTTTGTTGCCAGTTAAGTGCCACCCTTGTAAGCATGGTAGTTCGCCCTCTGTTAGCCAGGTAGTTCCCCCTTTGTGCAGGTATTGCCCCCTTGTGCCAGGTATTGCACCCCTCTGTTGCCATGTAGAGCCCCTCTGTTAGCCAGGTAGTGCCCCCTCTGTTAGTCCAGGTAGTTCCCCCCTTTGTTGCCAGGTAGTGTCCCCCCATTGTTACCAGGTTAGTGCCCCCATTGATGCCAGGTATGCACCCGTTGTTTGCCCAGAATATGCCCCCATCTTAGCCTCAGGTAATGCCCCCATCTTTTAGCCAGGTAGTCCCCCATCCTGTTAGCCAGGTATGCGCCAATCTGTTGAGCCAGGAGTGCCCCATCGTTAGCCAAGGTAGTGCCCCTCATCGTTAGACCAAGATAGTGCCCCCATGTTTAGCCAGGTAGTGCCCCATCTGTTAGCCAGGTAGTGCCCCCATTGGTGCCAGGTAGTCCCCCATTGTGGCCAGTAGTGCCCCCATTGTTTGCAGGTAGTGCCCCATTGTTTGCCAGTAGTGCCCCATCTGGTTAGCCCGGTAGTGCCCCATCTGTTAGCCAGGTAGTGCCCCCTTCTTGTTAGCAGGTAGTGCCCCCTCTGTTCCAGGTAGTGCCCCCTCTGTTGCCAGTAGTGCCCCAATCTGTTAGCCAGTAGTGCCCCCATCTTTTAGCCAGTAGTGGCCCCCTCTGTTGCCAGGTATGCCCCCTTCGGTTGCCAGGTTAGTGCCCCCCCTCGTTAGCCCCAGGTAAGTGCCCCCATCTGTTAGCCAGGTAGTGCCCCGCTTTGTTCGCAGTAGTGCCCCGGCTTTGTTGCAGTTCGTAGCCCCCATTGTTGCCAGGGTAGGGCCCCCTCTGTTGCCAGGTAATGCCCCTCTGTTAGCCAGGTAGTGCCCCCAGTCTGTTAAGCAGTAGTGCCCCCTTGTGTTGGCCAGGTAGTGCCCCCTTTTGTTGCCATTAGTGCCCCTCTGTTTCCATGTGTAGTGCCCCCTCTGTTAGGCAGTATTGCCCCCAACTGGTAGCCAGGTAGTGCCCCTTTTGTTGCCAGGTAGTGCCCCCATTTGTTGCCAGGGTATGCCCCCATTGTTGCCAGGTCTTGCCTCTCTGTTAGCCAGGAGTATAGCCCCCTAAAGCTAATAAAAATAAAATAATAAAATCCACTTACCGTCACCCAGCTCCTGCAGCGCGGGGGGCCGCTCCGGACGATCTCCTCATCGGGCCGCAGGGGGATAGTGAGAGCAGGCCGCGGCGTCCACTCCCCTGCATCCCGCGTCACTTCCCCCTGCGCCGCTGAACTGTATGTAATCGCACACACCGGGCGCCGGATCATACAGGGTCAGAGGAGGGGGAAGGGGAGCGATCCCTCCTGCCTGCCTCCGCCGCACAGTGAGACCGCTGGCGGGTGAGCTGCCGATGCGGCCGCTTCACCCGCCTGTAGGACGGTCCGGCGTCGTCAAGAGTAGCGCACCAGCGCTACCTTGCGGCCGCGGTAATTTAAAGGACCCCCGCCGCCTGCAGGCGGCGGAGGAATGCCACTCCCCGGAGGGCGGGAGGGACCCCACAAATAGCGGGACCCCCCCGCCCAAAAACGGGAGAGTTTGGCGAGTGTATGGCTAATGCTCATACATGTTGGAATATGATGTTATTGCTGTGCAGTATTTTCATACTTTGCATTTTTGGTGTAGCTTTTTTGCATGAATTTTTTACTTAGATTCATAAGAAATCTAAAGCTTTTATTTGCATAGTACATCTGCAGCAGATTACAGTATCACGCATGTTGATGAGATTTAAAAAATATAGATATTTCACATGCTGCAGATTTTTTTTTCCTTGGCACTTGACCCGTTGTGTCGATTATTTTTAAATCCACAGCATGTCAACTTCTGTTGTGGATTTCACCTCCTATATAATGTAATGTCACCTCGTATAATTCCCTATGTAATCCACCACAGACGCACAGCAAAAGCTGCATGTTGCACAGGTGGATTTTTCTGTGGATTCGCCACAAATTTGCATTGACAACCACAGGTGGAATATGTCATGGATTTGGCTATCACATGTGGGCCTATGCTTAGGGTAGGTTCACACGATGGAGTCAGGCGCTCATTCTAGGAGCTGATTCAGTGCTGAATGTGCCTCACAATTAGTGTCCAATACGACAGTGTAACCGGCCTCCTTTGTACTCTATGTAAAATCAGTGTCATGTTCTAAGGCAGGGGTGTCAAACTGTGGCCCTCCAGCTGTTGGGAAACTACAACTCCCATCATGCCCACTGTTATAGATTATATAAATGCATGATGGGAGTTGTAGTTTCCCAACAATTGGAGGGCCGCAGTTTGACACCTGTGTTCTAAGGGAATAGAACGCTGGGTATGTGGATCCTCTGGGCCAACGCGAGCGTAGATGGTAAAGATTGCGGCAGTAGCCAAAGTGCAGGTGCCAGAACAGATGACAGGATACAGCAGGTGTTGCCATAGACAGGTGACGCAGTCCCAGGCAGGTATCTACTCGTACAGTGACAGGCTATGACAACAAATAAACGTATTGTGCTGAGCAGCAGAAAAAAGCAGGTGGCGTACTGGTAACATACATGTAATGCAGGGTAAGCAGAGCTACAGCAGCTCTATGCATGAAGACAACAACAAACCGATGCAGGACCAAGGGCAGGAAGTTCCTTAAATAGGCAGAGGTCACAGGTCATGGGGCAGGTAATTGGGACAATGTTCCTTTAAATAGAAGAAGGCCACTGTGCGGGCCTAGGGGGTGCTCGTGTGCACACTGCAGCCACAGGGACGAGAGTGAGCAGGAGTGAGAGCAGGTGAGTAAGAGCTGCCGACGTACGCTGCCGTCTATGCTGCAGCAAGGACAGTAGCCGGGACAGCTAAGTACAGAAGTGTTCAAAATAATAGCAGTCCAATATGAATAACCAGATTAATCACTGTTTTTGTTATACATTATATTACCACGTGTCAAACAATTTTCCAGAACGGACACTGGGGCTGTCACACATATTGCCAACCCAGTTCTGGAAGATTTCCACCTACCCCTTCCTCTGCACTGAATTGGGACATGCACCTCTACTAGGTTCTCCAGTGGGACTTCCTCCTTCTCCCAGGACTCCTATGGCTCATACGTTTCCTCTCGGTTTCTGCTGTCGGAGGCTTGATTCTCTAAGCCTTGGCCATGTTTACAGCAAGATCATGTGTGCTCACGATCACCACCAACACTCTTCTTCGGCGGCACGCCTGTGGGTGGGGAGACTCCCTCTACCACCACACGTGTCTGTCTTTTCTTTTCAATTCGCAATCCTGCCGACTACACCAAATGTAAAATATGTGCAGGTTTCTAGATGGTACTTAATTGCGGAGATAGGTGAAGTACTAGGAGGTGTGAAGCACCAGTGGTAAATAAAGCAGACAACACACTGACTCCGGGAATCTTCAGGCTTTACTCACGGCACTTTTTTTGTGGATTTTACAAGGTTCATCAATAAGGCACAATCACTTCATACACTCTCAGACCCCTGATTCTCTGGGACCCATGGGACCACTCTCAACAATCCCCTTGCTTATTGCAAAATGAAGGTAATTCCACACTCAAAGTAAAAGAAAAATGCCAAAAAGCGTTAATGTCCCAATTTGGAAAAATTAAAATCAAATAGCCACATATAAAAACAGATGTACGCTTTTCGGTTCTACTACATCTTAGACCCTTACTCATAACTAAAACCAGTTTCAAAAATGCACACTTACATATAGAGTATACAAATTAATCCGATGTGGGTTAACTCCAAAACACCACACGAATACTAATGAATGATTAACATGGAGAACCTATGCATATGTAAAGAGAGGATATAAACCTAAATATAAATAGAAATCATTACTAAAACACATTTAAATACACATATAACAGATCTGATTTAAGATTTAATCCATATGAAAAACAAGTTTTTAAAGAAATAATCCAAAACAAACGTCTCCTCCAATCTCCACCTCTAGTGTGGACGTTAACCTTCGAAAGGCCTACTCGAAACGTAGTAGTGTGAGCCTGAGTGTTCATCTCGAAATGTCCGTGATGCTCCGAAATTGATTTTAAACCTGCTTGTTTTTTATTGATATATACGTTCCCTGAGTCTTATGAATACATTTCTGTGTGCACCCATGTACTGCAAAATTGCATTCTGTTGCAAAATACCTTATATACGACATATGTATAACGACAATTAACTGTATTATTTATGAGTGTATTGTCTCGTCACGTGGCTAAGAGAAAAAGAGTAACTCCTGTTCCAAAAAGGACACAGCGTACATCCTATTATTGCACACTTGAAACATCCCTTGTATCTGAAGCCACATAGATGCATCCAGGGCCGGACGAACGGTTAGCCAAGGTAGGCGACCGCCTAGGGGCGCCTACCTTCAGGCCTATCCCAGGGGCGCCGTCATGGCCCCGACCCTCGCCGGCTCCAGGCCGCTGCCGTGGGCCTGAAGCGCCGGGCGGTCACTGTGACCGGCTTCTGCGGAGCAGAGAGCAAGCGCTCCCTGCTCCGCAGACATGTCGGGCCCGCTCCCCCGGAGATGCTGATCCTCCGGTGAGCTGCAGGGCCGACACAGCTGGTCCGCCGAGGGTCCTCATAGCGCTGAGGCCCGCCGCGGCCCTGTTCCGGCCTCAGCCGGCAGCGTGTGCAATGACGTGATGTCATCGCGACGCTGCCTCTCCTCGGGCGCACAGCGCTTCACAGGCCGGCGCCCGAGGAGCTGCCGAGAGGCGCGCGGTTGAAGAGACATTGAAGAGACGTGCGCCCGGGAATTGGGTAAGTAAATTAATGTTGTTGTTTTTAAGTGACCTGGTGTGGCCCCCAATATTCCGCCTGTGGCCCCCATACGCCTGCCTGTGGCCCCCGATACCCGGCCTGCGGCCCTATAAGCCTGCCTGCGACCCCCATAATGCCTGCCTGCGGCCCCCTATAATGCCTGCCTGTGCCCCCCTATATTCCTGCCTGCGGCTCACCATAATCTGCCTGCGGCCCCCTATAATGCCTGCCTCGCCCCCATAATGCCTGCCCTGCGGCACCTATAATGCCTGCCTGTGGCCCCCTATACTCTGCCTGTGGCCCCCTATACTCTGCCTGTGGCCCCCTATATTGGCCTGCCTGCGTCCCCCATAATGCCTGCCTGTCCCCTATTGCTGCCGGGTGCCCCGCCATAATCCTGCCTGATCCGCGCCATAACGCTCTGCGGTGGCCCCCTATATCCTGCCAGTGCCCCTATAAGCCTGCCTGCGGCCCCCTATAGATACCTGCCTGCGCCCCCTATAATGCCTGCCTGGTTGCCCCTATATTGCCTGCCTGGGTGCCTCCCATACGCCTGCCTGAGCCCCCATACGCCTGTCTGAGGTCCCATCACACCTCCTGAGTACCCCCATTCGGCTGCCTGTGGCCCCCAAAATCCTGCCTGGGGCCCCCGTACGCCTGCCTGAGCCCCTGTATTGACGGCGGCCTGGGGGCCCCTATTAATTTCTGCAGTGCCCCCATAGATAAACGCCGCTTGTGCCACCATCATTCCCGCCGTGGCCCCCGATACGCACCCCCCCCCCCACCTTTGGCCCCCTGTGGCCCCCATACGCCTGCCTGATGTCCCAACTCTGCCTGAGGTCCCATAACTCCTGCCTGTGGCCCCATACGCCTGGCCTTGGGCCCCTATAGCTGCCTGTGGCCGCCCATAACGCCTGCCTGGTGGCCCCTTAACGCCTGCATGTTGCCACCCATGACGCCTGCCTGAGCCCCCAAACGCCTGCCTGTGGCCCCTATACGCCTGCCTGTGGCCCCATACGCCTGGCCGTGGGCCCTATACGCCTGCCTGTTTCCCCATACGCCTGCCTGAGCCCCCATATGGGGGCCCTGTAGCCCCCATAGCGCCTGCCTGAACCCCTAGCTATATTTTTGCCTGAGCCCTAGCGTATATACCTGCCAGAGTGCCCCAATATTTATATACCTACCTGTCTATCTGACAAATCTATATACCTGCCTGATGAGAGGGCATATCTATATACCTTTTCTTGACGTAATGGGACTTAGATACGTCGTATAATTAAGGATTACTGGAAATGGTGATGAATCTAAAGTTTTGTGTCCAAATCTCAGGGACGAGGCTTGCCGGGAGCAATTGGCATGAAGTTGTGAACCGAGATGAAGAAACAAAGGGAAAGTGAACGATCTCTGATCAGAAAAGACGTCTCCGATCGAGTCAACTAAATTAACTGCTGTTGTAATCACTTATATTTCTGCAGAGCGCTACATACAACTAGTTATCTACCACACTAATATGGTCACTGTATGGCGGGGGTATATGTAAATCAGAGCCTGTGTACCAGCTGATAGTCACATGTGGGGGTTGCCGTGTCGTTCAGGTCTGGCGATAATTATTTGAGCCTTAAGTAGTAATAGGTTTTTGGACTTGGTTTTGTAGGAGTGTTTTTTAGTAACAATCATTCGTCTGGTAGATTTGCTCCATGGTATCATGGTAGATTATTTGGTGACTGTATTTAGGGTATTACAACTGTCATACGGAGGGAGCGATTTTGAAAATGCAAATTTTGTCAGGGCTGATTTTCATGTGCATGACGCTTGAGAGATGGGCAGGTGCTATGTGGAATGTGCAATAATTAGGGCCCCCCCCCCACACAGGACCTGCGCAGGTGAGAGAATTAGTGTGTGTGTGTGGAGGGGGGGGTATTTTTTGAGAGCGAGGGGGGGGGAGGGGTGGAGCGCCATTGGCTGTACTCGCCTAGGGCACCAAAATGCCTTGTCCCGGCCCTGGATGCATCATTGTAAGGTTTATACATACTAGGTGATAGGGCATTACCGAGCGTATATCCTCGTTTTGAAATAAATTTACACCCCTTACTTAGGATTTTTCTTAAGGTTGGATCTACATATAATACTGGCAAATATCTCTTCATTAAATCAATAATTTGGGCATATTGTTTACTATATTGTGTACAGAAATAAACCAACATGTCCCACTTTTCTTGAGTTTTTTATTCCTTCTAGTATTATTTATTAAAGTGTTACTTTCCTTATTATCCGCAATGTTTTTGGCTCTATTTAAATCATGTATTGTGTATCCTCTACATCTTAATCTCTCCGAAATCCCCTTCTTATCTCGACCCAGTCCAGCTGTGCAAGGTGCTGGCACCTGGTGACACAGGACACACACTCTTTTCACTCTATAGGGTCCCTTGACTCTTCCGGCAGTCCCCCACCTATATTTCTGGACCACGTGACTCTCCTCAGGTCCACTCCATCTGGTTCCCTCTACTTTCTCTCAGTCTTGGTGCCTACTTAATCTCTGGTATATCAGTGAGTACGAATTGTCTTTTCTGCCTCAGCTGCCTGTCATTGCGCCTTAATAGACAGGGGTCCCCTTTCATAGTTGTGTTCAATTAGAACTATATACACTGACCATAGCTCCAATTCCTGACTTACTACGGAGCTGACCGGCTCTATCCTCCAACTGTCTGCCTGGCCTCCAGCATCACCCCTCCTGTCCTCCTGATTGGCTGCTCGCCCTAAGGGTATGTACACACGGCGTAATTACGCCGGGATCCCCCCCCCGCAGAGCTCGCGCTACTCCCGCAGCAGGGGGGCGCAGCTCGCCGGCCCCTTAGCATCCTTACTAAAACGGTGCGTAGTCGGCGCTAGTTAATTTGAAAGTGTCACTTATCTCCCCCGCTGCGTATTGTCCGAGTGGGGAGAAGAGGCGTCATCCATAGTTCTCTATGAAACTGTGATTACCGTAATGACTGGGACGTATCTTGCCCCGTATTGAGTGCAGTACGGCGCAAAATACGGGGCCAAATAAGTCCCAATTTAAGACATGTGAACGTAGCCTAAGGAGAAATCTTCCTTGAATTATGTACCTGTACATATGGGGCAATATGTAAATATGTAGTGTATGCATATTTTATAGTTATGTTGTATATAGTTATATTTGGTATTTTTTTTAGGTATATCTATAAGGAAGCCAGGAACAGACTTTCGTAAAAAAAAAAAGGGCACGGTTATTAGGAGTGGGAACAACCCTATAAACATTATTGTGGTGTGTACTGTATATTGTGTATAGGGGTATATATGGCAGAGAACGGGTTAAGATTATTCAGAATCTTTAATGGGCAGGAGTACAACTGTGGAAGAAGTGTAACTTTTATGCTGTGAGCAAAGCCTGCAAAATTCCATAGCTAAGTGTCTCTGTGTTTCTTCTATCTTTAGACGTACAGGTACATTTATCTGTACAAAGGGGATAATATAGGTATTCTAGCAACTTCTTTATGTGTGTAGTTACTTATATAATTGCTGTCTTTAGGGGATATAAGTTTGTTAACAAAGTTAAATGTTAAAAAAAGCCAAGCACAACTGTTTCTAGGTTGTAGGTAAAAAGTTACCTATAAAACACAGCAGAAAGAGGAGACAGGGCAAAGAATGTGTGGGTGGCTTCTCCACAGACACTGACAGACATAATAAGGCACTTCTGGAGGTAGTAATACTGGAGAAGTTCTGCTCCTCCATACACTACTGTTACCTGGATACCAGGGTCACATGAGCTGTGTGGTTGTCACATGATAAAACACTGCTGGAGGTGGTAATACTCGAGAAGTTTCTGCTCTCTCCATACACTACTGTTACCTGGAGACCAGGTCACAGACCTGTGTGGTGGTCACATGATAATACGGCTGTCTGGAGGTGTGAATACTGTAGAAGTTCTGCTCCTTCATACACTACTGTTACCTGGCTACACCAGGGTCACATGACCTGTGTGGTGGTCACATGATAAGACGCTGCTGGAGGTAGTAATACTGGAGAAGTTCTGCTCCTCCAAACACTACTTTTACCTGGATACCAGGAGTCACATGACCTGTGTTGTGGTCACAAGATAAAACACTGCTGGAGGTAGTAATACTGAGGTAGTAATACTGGAGAGGGTCTGCTCCTCCATTCCGTTCTGTCTCCTATTTTCCAGGTTCACATGACCTGTGTGGTGGTTACATGATAAGACCCTTCTGGAGGTAGTAATACTGGAGAAGTTCTGCTCCTCCATACACTACTGTTACCTGGATACCTGGAGTCACCTGACCTGTGGTGTGGTCACATGATAAATCACTGCTGGAGGTAGTAATACTGAGGTAGTAATACTGGAGAGGTTCTGCTCCTCCATACACTACTGTTACCTGGATACCAGGGTCACATGACCTATGTGGTGATCACATGATAAGTAGAGATGGGTGAATTGATTCTAACGAAGTGGAATTCGTTAAGAATTTCAGGAAAACTTCAATTCTGAACGAAGTTGAAGTTTGGGGGACTTCGGGTGAACGAAGTGTGCTTTTGATTGATAAAATGGCTGCGAGCACATGGCGTTACATGGGGCAAAGCACTCTGGAGGAAGAAGGGCGTAGCCTACATGACATGTGCAGAGATGAAGCCAATCAGAGACCGGCGGGATTCTGTGACGTCACCGCACTATATAAGTCCGGGCGCGACGCTGGGAGCTCACACTCCTCTCACTGTACTGATCAGGGAAGGTGCTGCCGCGGCTGATTGTTACTGAAGAACTGATTTTTATACAGAGATTTTTGTGGGGTGTCTCAGCTTGTCTCAGAGACTGCTTCTCTTAACGTTCTATTTCTTATTTTGTTGTGTATTGGATCTTAAGTACAGTTTGCGTCTAGTGCAGATGCATATACATTTTATTGCTATCTGCTCACAGCACATTGAAAGGTGATCTAAGCCTGTTCCTGTTGTATTCATTTAAAGAAACAGCGTTTTTACAATACAAATACCACTTCATTTTTGGCTGCTCAATTCTTTTGCGCAATTTACATCCAGGGGTTAATTAAGCGTTGTTCTGCTGCTGTGGTGACTAAAAGAAACCGTCTTTTTCACCGCCAAAAAATACATTTTTCTTGTAGCAATAATTCACAATGAAGGTTTAATTACAATTTTTTCTCTTGTTGTGAAAGCGTAAAAAACATGCCATTGTTAACACGCTACAAAGCTAGTATTTTGGCTGCTCAATTGTTTGGCGCAATTTACATCCAGGGGTTTAAAATTAAGTGTTGTTTTGCTGCTGTGGTGACTAAAATAAACAGTCTTTCACCGCCAAAAAAGACATTTTTTTCCGTAGCATAATTCACAAGCGAAGGTTAATTACAATTTTTCTCTTGTTGTGTAGCGTAAAAAAACACACCATTGTAACACGCTACAAAGCTGGTATTTGGGCTGCTCAAATATTTTGCGCAATTTACATCCAAGGGTTAACTAAGTGTTTTTCTGCAGTTGTACTCAGTAAAAGAAACTTTCTTTTTCACTGCCACAGAAGAAATTCTGTAGCATAAATCATATCCGAAGTTAATTAAGCATTTTGTGCTTTTACATTCAGTAAAATACACAGAGTTTTAAACGGCACATACAAGTCAATTTTTCCTGCCCATTTGTGGAGAGCAATTTATATCCAAGGGTTACCCAACTTGTTACTGGTTCATTTGGAGTCAAATACAGGGTGTGTATTTATCATATACAGATATCTTCATCAAACAGAGTCTGTACACTTTATAACAAACAGTATGTCAACAGGGGAGGTGCAGGCTCTTCACCTGCGAGTGGCAGTGGCACAAACTTTCCTGGGGGCAGGCCCAGGCGCAGCACAGCAAGGGGACGTCGCAGCAGGGGTCACTCGGTGAGGCCACAACTGCCGCTGTCATCTAGCTGCCCGTGTGCTGACTAGCAACCCAAGGGTTCTTGATTTTGGCTAGGTCATCCACTTCCTCCCAGATGACATCTGACAACCCCAGCCAAGAGTCGGTGGGAACGTCAGACACAACCCTTAGTTGCCATGGCCCCGGGAAAAGGGGTCAGCGGCCCCACCTGCCCCTCAACCCGCCTCTGTCCCATCTGGTTCCCTCACCAGAGATCTACTAGTGGTCTGGGCTCAGCGCCACTAAAATAGCGGATAAACCCAATTTGAGGAGGAAAGCCCAGCAGCTACTTGGCAGCGAAGAAATGGGCCAATATCCCCTGCTTCTTGCAGTGGGCGGCAAAGAAATAGATGTGGAGAGTGGCATGGAGGTCATGTTGTGAGGGTCACCTCTGCATACCAAGCCCGGTGATGAGGACAGAAAGGACGATGAAACACAAATTGATGAGGAGTAGCCAACCAACACTTGGGAGCCGGGTGAAGCAAGGGCTTCATCATCGTCAGGAGAAGAGGGCGTCAGCTTGCACGTCAGGCACGGCGCAGCCAGCAAGTGGGTTGTGTGCCGTGAGTCAGCAGGGTAGCAGCAGTGTGAGGTCGGGAGCCAAGCGGCCACGGGTAAAAAACCCGCTTCCAGGTCCAATAAAGTAGCGGCACAGGGGCCAGCGAGGCACGGCGGCAGTAATCACTCAGTGCGGACGATGGCGGTAAAATCAGCTACTTGGGGGTGTGGCAGTTCTTTGCAAGACACCGGAGGGGCTGAATAAGGTTTTATGTAAAATCCCGTGGCAAAAAGTGAAGCGTGGCCAGGAGCTAACGTTGGCACCACGGTCCTGCGTCAACACATGTAGGTCACCATCCGGTGGCCTGGGAGAAACGTGGGTCAGATGTGGTGGTCCATCCTGCCAAACCCCGCAGCAACAGCAACAGCAGCGCCCAGTGGCACGCATCCATTGCAGCCAGTCAAGGCTCCACCACCCCCTGCAGAAGGGGGCTGTTTTTTCTTTGACATCATCTCCCGGTCCAGATGCTCCTGTTTCTCGCTACTCAAGGCGCCAGTATCGTTCAGCGAGGCGATTGCAAAGAGACAAAAGTATGTGTCCAACCATCCTAAGGTGCAGCAGCTGACCGTACTCCTGTCCAAGTTGTTGGTACTGCAGTCCCTCCCTTTCCAAATGGTGGACTCTGCACCATTCAGAGAACTAATGGCTTGTGCGGAGCCGAGATGGAGAGTTCCAAACCATAATTTCTTTTCCAAAAAGGCAGTACCAGCACTTCATAAATATGTA
The DNA here is from genome assembly GCA_025379985.1 of Phyllomedusa bahiana. Classification (NCBI taxonomy): domain Eukaryota; kingdom Metazoa; phylum Chordata; class Amphibia; order Anura; family Hylidae; genus Phyllomedusa; species Phyllomedusa bahiana. The sequence continues at coordinate 321,732 of JAODAL010000271.1, read as the reverse complement.
GAACAGAAAGTGGGGCCCGTTCTTGAGCTTATCGGTTTGTTCCAAGTGCACGGCAGCGCGGACGTCTGGGCTGTAAAATACGGTCAGGGCCAGTACATGTCCTTTAAAGGCCCACTGGGTGAAATGTGCTTCCTGCCCAGGCACACCAACAACTTGGACAGGAGACGCCGCTTTCTCCTCCACCCTTGTCAAACGCTGCTGTTGCGCCAATGACTGCCTTCCTCCTCCTCCACCACATCACCACATCAGCTTCCACAAGTACTTTCTTCATCATACACATGTTAGGGCACAGCGGTGTCCCTGCAGTTTCTACACCTGGCTTGCCTCGGCGAACAAAGTCACACAGGGAGGAACTGCTCCGCGTCATGCAGCAAGAAATTGAATGGTGGCTTTTCCTCCGCACCAACTGCAAATCGGAACCATGGTGACGGACATGGGAGTAACATGGTTTCCCGCTGTGCACCAAGGAGGGATGGTCCATGCGCCTGCATGGCGCACGGTTCAATCTGGTTGTGAAAAGGTTCCTGAAGTCTTCCACAATCTTCCAAAATTCGGAAAATGGCCAGAAACTGACATGCACTTTATCCATTCCTACAAAGCCAGGAAAACCCTCCTCGAGTTTCAAACGGCAGAAGGGCCCCCCCAACACACTCTGATATGCGATGTTGCCACACGTTGGAATTTCAGCCTGACAGTAAGTTGGACCGAGACTGAATATGAACAGAGAAAGGCCCATTAACGATTTTTTTAGTATGATCCAGGCGGACAGGAGCTACTATCCGCCTGTGTAACTTTGATATCCTGACACAGGCAGCTCATGCGTGACACTGTCGTTTGTTGAGGCCATTCGAGGAGAGGCAACGTTATTTGTCAGTCGCCAGGACTACGCGGATGAATAATGTCATTCCACTGACTTCAAGTCCTAGGAACGTATGCTGAAAAATCTGTCTGGGCATGGGGTCACTGTGAGATGTGGCGACCGACATCTCGCATAGTGCCACATTGAGATCCAGTGGGGACTGAAAATAGAGGAGGAGGAGGTATTGGAGCAGAAGGCATTGTCTGGTGATAATGATGTGGATTTTCTACCCAGTGACAAGAGAGGAGGAGCGAGAGCAGCTGGTGGAGGTAGATGGAGAGAATGAGGAAAGACGAAGGCAGATGACCGCCAAGCACCGTAGGCAGTTAAACAGTGGAGATGGAGGAGGGGCAGCCCCTCGGACCGTACTTGATGCAGATGGCCACGCCAGCATGCTGATTTTACTCTGGCTAGTGACAGCCTACTGAATAGTCTAGCATCGGCAGAGGGTATGACTTCATGGCTCTCCACCCTATAGGACCCTCGCTACGGTCCAAAAGGGAGGCCTTTTTACCAGTATTGAGAGGGAGAGGACAAACTCAATTCACTATAGGAAACATCCTCCGTATGTCAGTTTGGCGCTGCCTATGTGCGGCCATCGTCCCTCCTCTGACAGTAGTCTGGAAGGAGGGTTCCTCCAGCGCTCACGTACCACTAGCCGCGGCTGCTGGTGGAAGGTGGGGGGGGGTAGAGCAGTACCTGCCTCCATAAGCTGCAACATAAGTCCTGGAAGTCACTGATATGAAGCAAGCCTACATTCACCCGCCCTACGTGAAGAAGAGTGGCAAGTTGCCATGCAGCAGCAGTTGACCTAGAGCGAAGTCCCTGAACCAACAGATGGTGGCCTACTTGGACTCAAGCACTTCTCCCACCCCAGTTAGAAGAATCCGCCTGCGACTATACTATGCGCAGCCAAACTGGATGTGTGGCCGCCTAACTTGCCGGTTTTTATTTTACACGAATGTTTGCAGTGAGAAGAAGCTGTCCTGCCCCAGCCAGTAGATGTGGCATCAGAGCGGGTGTTCGCGTGCGGAGGGAGGCCATCGTTACCCCAAGGAGAACCCGCTTGTCCACAGGAAATGTGGCCTTACGATTGACCTTTGTCAAGATGAATCACGGCGTGGATCAGGCCAGGGATTTCCACACAACCAATGCTTTGAGCGTCAGACTACATCAGCCATGGCGCTCTCACCAAACTGTGAGAAATGAGTCTGGGTCAAAAACTCCCTGCTCGACACTATTTGATTGCTGCCACCAGCCCTGAATAGCCACTTCTCTGATGACCAGTTTTCGCATAACTGACTATACCCCACCAATCTTTAACTAGGAGGACTGGTCATTTGCCACCCCACTACACACTCATTGTCATTGTGCCATCTTTGACCTCATGCTGACTGCTGCTGTTGCTGGTGCTTGTGAACATTTCCACACATGTGTCATTGTGTCACTCTTGACCTCATGCTGTTTGCTCCTTCCCGTCACCTCCAGCCTCTCTGTCATTGTGCCACATCTGTGGCACTACCTCTCTAAGTTTGTTGCCACCTCCAGGACCTATGTCATTGTGCCAATGCCTGACTCATTGCGGCTGATGTCGTGAACTCCAACCCCCCCCCCCACTTAAGTCATTTAAGTGCCACTCTTGAACCTCATTGCTGTCTGCTGCTGGTGTTGCCTGTGCTAGCAGGTCACCTACACACTGTGTCATTGTGCATCTCTGAACCTCATTTTGGCTGTTGCTCCTGCCACCGGTCCACCTCCTCTCCCTGTTCATTGTTGCCACTCTGTGGCCTAACCAGTTTTTGCACACATTCAGAATGTCACATATGTGTACCAACTGTCTGACCTCATGCCTGCTGCCACCGTTCACCTCCCACTATACTGTCTATTTGTGCCACTATGTGGCCTACTACTGTTTTGCCCACCAATCTAGAACATGTCATTGTGCCACATGTCTTGAAACTCATTGCTGCTGCCCGCCGTCACCTCCAATCTGTCATTGTGCAACTCTGTGCGACCTACTATCAGTTTTTGCACCGCCAGAATGTCATCTGTGCACCTAAAGTCTCGACATCATGCTCGCTGATCCTACCGTCACCTCCACTCTCTGTATTGTGCCACTCTGTGGCCAACTACTGTTTTGCCACCTCCAGAATGTCATGTGCCACTGCCTGACATCAATGATGTGAATGTGGCTGCTATGCTTGCAATGCCTCACTCACCTGTAATTGTGCCAATGCGTCGGCCGTACCTCCTGTTTTTCCACCTCCAACAATGTGTCATTGGCCCAATGTATTGACCTCATGTGCTACTTGCTGTTGATGCCGTCAACTTTTTTTCCCACACTGTGTCATTGTGCCACTTCTGTGGCCTACTCAGTTTTTGACCCACCCTCCAGACCATGTAATGTCGCCATCTGGTTCTGGACTCATGCTGCTGTGCAGCTGCCGCCAGTCACCATCCACACTCTGTCATGATATTGCCACCTGAACGCTCTCAGCTTGTTTTTTTTCCAGCTGTCGCTGCCATGACTTTATCAGGCTAACTCATTCCCTCTCAGTTTTTTGCTCAGTTTTGCCCTCGTAAGTGCCCAAGGGGAATTTTTATAGTGGAAGCAGGTTCTAATAGCGGCGGCAGTCATGTGCGATGTCGTACTAAACACAACATTGTATGACAGAACCAAACCATAGCTCCCTCTGCATATTTAAGCATGCCACAATGTTCTACAGCCACCCTGCAAGAGGGGCGGCTCTGTGCAGCCTAGGAAATAGCTGTTTTTTTAAACGTGATTCTTCCCGAAGTAATTCGCGAGCCGAATGTTATTTTTGTCGGAAACTTCCGAGCGAAATGTGAGCGAACCGAATTGAGAAATTCGCCCATCCTCTCAATAATAAGACGCTGCTAGAATGTAGTTATTACTGAGATGTTCTGACCACCGTCCATATACTACTCATTACTGGATACCAGGCGTGTCACATGACACATGTTTGTTGTAACAACACTATTTTGTCCATACAGATAGACTGTGGGGGCTATTATTGTGGATTGAAACATGGTCTATAAAAAATTTTTTCTTGATAGGGGCATACTGTTTTTCTATGAAAGAGGTACAGGAGCAGAATTTTTAATATATGTATATTAGAACATCGTATGATTTTTCCATAACAAACAATGTAAAGTAGACAAACCTTTTAATTTATCGTCTGTTATTCAATTTGTTTACATCAGCTGCAGCAGAAAAAAACAGCTTTAAACCTAATGGCCGCATGAGTTTGCTGAAATTGACTAGTAATATCAGTAGAGATGGCCGAATTTCTCAAAAATTCGTGTTCGTCACTTCGCGATTATATTCCCAGACAAAATTCGTTCGGTCCGCAATTACTTCAGGCACGAAATTCACTGTTAAAAAAACAGCTAATTTCCAGGCTGCCCAGCGCCTGCACCCATAGCGTGCTGTAGAACGTTGTGCCATGGCTTAAAATATGCAGGAGGGGCACTCTGGTTTGGTCTTCATACATGCTGAGTATGTATTTAGTATGACACGAACATGACTGCCGCCGTCGCTCTTAGAAGTCGCCCTTCACTATAAAATTCCCTGCCGCACTTATTATGCAGGCTAAAAATAACTGACCAAAACACGCAAGAGGGAATGTAGCCTGAAAAAGTCATGCTAGCGAAGCTGAGAAAAAACAAGTTAGAGTCTCAGTTTGGCAACATTTGTGATAGAGTGTGGAGAGGTGACGGCGGTCCAAGCCACAGCAGCATTGAGGTCATGGCAGTCGGCCACAATGACTTTCATCGGATGGCGAGCCAAAACTGTATATAGGCCCAGAGTGGCACAATGATACAGTGTGGAGGTCAAGGGCCTACCCCCGGCTGCTAGTAATGAGGTAGACAGGTGGCACAATGACATTATGGAGGCGGAATAAAAACATTATATTAGGTGCACAGAGTGCACATCACACAGTGTGATGAGAGTCACGGAAAGGCAGCCAGTATTGAAGCTCGTAAGGAAGTGGACACAATGACATTAGGGAGGCGGCCAAACACAGTTATAGGCAACTGAGTGCACAATGATACAGTGATGGAGGTACACGGCTGGTCAGCAGTATGAGTGTGCACAGCACCAGTGGCACAATGACATTCCTATGCGTACCGTCTGCTACCAAAACAGTAATTACAGGCACAGGAGTTGCACAATGATACAGTAGTGGAGGTACGGCTAATCTCCCCTTTTGGCTATTCGGCAGCAGTATGCAGCGTCAGACAGTGGCACAATGAACTATTATGGAGGGCGGCAACCGAACACATGTATTAGCCACAGAGGGGCACAATGATACAGTTTGAGAGGTCACGGCTGGCTTAATGCTGTATGAGGTCAGACAGGGGCACATATGTACTATTATGGAGGCGGAAATACAAGATTATTAGGGGAGTTGACACAGAAGTGCACAATCACACAGTGTGGTGGTCACAAGGCGGCAGCAGTATTGAGATCAGACAGTTGGCACAATGGAATTCTGGAGGTTTGGCCAAAACAGTATTAGGCGCCACAAGTGGCACAATGAACAGTGTGGCGGTCTCGGCACAGGCACAACTGTATGACGGTCCGACAGTGGCACAATGGCATTTCTGGAGGGGTGGACAAAACAGATAAATAGGCGCCACAGAGTGGCACAATGATACAAGTGTGGGGAGGTCACCGGCGGTCAAGGCAGCTAAGTATGAGGTCAGACAGTGGCACAATGACAAATTTGGAGTTGGCAAAAACAGGTAGTAGGCCAAAGTGTGTGGAGGGTCACGTGGGCAGCAGCCACGCAGCGCAGCAGCATGACGGTTAGACAGTGGCACAATGATACGAGTGTGAGGGCAACTGACAGGAGTACAGCAGCAGCCATAGCAATGAATGGTCAGAGAGTGCTCATATGTGCATTCTGCAGGTGGCCAAAATAGTATTAGGCCACACGAGCGGCACAATGACTGAGAGCGGCACGGTCACGGCTGCAAGCAGAATGAAGAGGTCAGGCAGTGCACAATGACAGAGGACGTGGATTGGTGATGACCAGGAGCAAAAAGCCAATGAGTCGGTCAGAGAGTGGCACAATGCATTCTGCAGGTCGGCAGAATAGTATTAGGCCACAGAGCCGGCACATCTGACTGAGAGCGGAGGCTCACGGCCCGGCAGAGCAGCTATGAGGTTCGGCAGTGGCACAGACTAGAGATCGAGACGAGTGGAGGTGATTGACAGGAGCAAACAGCATGAGGTCAGAGAGCTGGCACAATGTCATTCTGAGGTGGCAAAATAGTATTAGGCCACAGTAGCGGCTACAAGATGACATTGAATGGATATTACTGCTGGAGCGGAAGTCACTTAATAAGGCCATGGTCACGGCAGCAAGAATGTGGTCAGGCAGGTGCTCAATGACAGAGAGTGTGAATGGTGGATGAACAGTGCTCCAGCAACCAGATCAGAGATGTCAGAGTAGTGGCCACAATGACATTCTGCAGGTGCGCTATATAGTATTAGGCCACAGGCGGCACAATGACTGAGAGCGGAGGTCACGGCCTGGCAAGCAGATGAGGTCGGCTAGTGCACAATGACGGAGAGTGGGTATATGAGGGTGATACAGGAGCAAACAGCATGAGGGCAGAGAGTGGCACAAATGACATTCTGGAAGTGGTGGCAAAACAGTACCAAGGCGCAGAAGATGGACACAATTGACACAGTGTGGATGTCTACCGGCATAAACTGAGCACAATGCAAGCGAGCAGCTGACATGAGCCACAATAGAGTGTGCAACAATGACAGAGATGTTGTACGGTGGGGTGGCCAATACCGTCCCTGGTATAAGACGGTGGATAGGTCAGATGGAGAAACTTATCTGCAGATGTGTGGCAATCAGGCACGGTAGGCTGGCATCAGAATAGTGGCTGAGGCAGTGGGTCGTTTGAACAAAGACTGACGCCTAAGGCTATTGGTGTGTAGGAAATCCTGGACGATCCCACGCCCTGATCATCTTGACAAAGACGACGCAGTCGTTCAAAAAAAATAAAAAAAAAAACATTTCGTGGACAACGCGGGTTTCTCACCTTGTGGTACGATGGCCCCCGCCGCACTGAAACACGCATCCGCTCTGATGCCACACTACTGCGACCCCGGGCAGACAGCTTTCTCAACTGCAAACTCGGCAAGTTGCGGGGATCGCACACCTATCCAGTTTGGCTGCCCCACAAGTAGTCCAGCGGATCTTCTAACTGGGGTGGACAAGTGTCGCTGTCTCTAAGCTAGGCCACATACACTGTTGGTTAAGGGAATGCTCACATGTCTCTGCATGCTGCTGCATGATGCTGCTGCTGCTGGTGACTGCCCTCTCACTAGGCGGGATGAAGGAAGCTGGCTCATTAGTGACTCAAGAACTTAGTGTTATGCTGATGGAGCTTGGTACTGCCTCACTTACCCCCCACACTTCCCCAGCCCTAGCCGCGCAGTATGGGTAGTAAGTGATGCGCCTGAGGAACCCCCGCCCGGTGTAGACCTGTCAGAGGAGGGACGATGCCGCACATAGGCAGCGGCCAACTGATTACGGGAGATTTCCTATAGTATTTGAGTGTCCTTTCACCTCTCAATAGCTGGAAAAAGAGATTCTCCCATTTCGGGACCGGTAGCCGTGGGTCACTAGGGTGGAGTACGCCTAAAAGTCATCCCTCTGCCCCAGGAATGCTGATCTATTTTAGGCTGTCACTAAGCAGGCAACAATAGCATGCTGCGGGGAACATCTGACAGTGATCCTGAGGCGGCTCCCTGCACTCCAATTTCCACTGTATACCTGCCCACGGTGCTTGGGAAGTCATCTGCCTTCCAGTCTTCCTCATCTCCATCACCTCCTCAGCTGCTCCTGCTCCTCCTCTCTTGGAACCTGGGTAGAAAATCCACTCATTCACCAGAACAATGCTTCTGCTCCAAGGCTCTCCTCCTCCCTACCTCCTCCTCCTCATCCATTTCGTCCCCACCGGAACTCATGTGCACGAGATGTAGCTCGCCACATCCTCCAAGTCCCCTCGCCAAGACAGATTTTTCAGCATCTGTTCCAGGACATGAAGCAGTGGATTGACCGTCTATTTCACTCCCGTAGAGTCTGGCGGACTCCGACAAATAACGTGGCCTCCTCCGACTGGACTCAACAAACGGCAGGGTGTCTCGCACATGAGCTGCCACTGGCTGACATCAAAGTTACACAGGCGGAGTACTTCTGTGCTGCCCTGGAGTCATCAAAAAATTCGTTAATGCCTTTCTCTTACTTCATCAGTCGGTCCAACATGGTGCAGGCTGGAATTCCGGCGTGGTGGAAAATCGCATATCAGAGCGGGTTGGGGCGAGGCCGTTCTGCCGCGTGCAAACTCGATGGAGCCGGTGTTCTGGCATTTGTACGAAATGGCATAAAGTGACAAAGGACCAGTTTCATGGCCATTTCAGAAATGTTCTGAAGATCAGGTTGGAAAGACTTCAGGAACTTTTCATACAACAGATTTGAACACGTGCGCCATGCACGTGGCGCACCGATTGACCACTCCCTCCTCGGTGCACGACGCAAGGACACCATGTTACCTCAAATTGTCCGTCCCACCACTGGTTGCCGATGTGCAGTTGAGCGACTGGGTTAGAAAGCCCACACACAATCGCATTTCTTGCTGTCATTGGACGCGCCTAGGAGCAGTTACTCCCCTGTGTGACTTCGTTCGCCGAGAGCAAAGCTAGGTGTAGAGAACTGCGTGACACCGCTGTTGCCCTACCACAATGTGGTATGATGGAGCAGTACTTGTGGAGTGCTGAGATGGTGGTGGTGTGGTGGAGGGAGGATATGGTGTGGGAGGCGGACATTTGGCGCAGGAGCAGGAGTTTGACAACGGGGTGGAGGGAACCCAGCGGCGTCCTCCTTGTCCAAGTTGTGGTTGTTGCCTGGGCAGGAAGCACATTCACCCAGTGGGCCGTACAAAGGACATGTACTGGCCCCTGACCGTAGTTACGCTCCAGATGTCGCGCTTGCCGTGTACCTTGGAACAAAAACCGATAAGCTTTCAAGGACTGACCCACTTTTGTTCTACATATTTATGAAGTGGCCTGGGTACTGCCTTTTTGGAAAAGAAATTACGCTTGGAACTCTCCTCTCGGCTCGGCACAAGACATTAGTTTCTGAATGGGGCAGAGTCAACCATTTGGAAAGGGATGGGACTTGCAGTACAACAACTTGGACAGGAGCACGGGTCAGCTGCTGCACCATAGATGGATTGGGAACACGCATACTGTTGTCTCTTTACAATCGCCCCTGCTCTGAACGGAACGCTGGCTGCCATGAGTACGCGAAGAGAGCAGGTGCATCTGGGACCGGTGGAGAGGATGTCAACAAGAGAAACAGCTTGCCTTATGCACAGACAGGTGGTGGAGCCTTTGACTAGGCTGAAAATGGCATAGGCGTTGCACTGCCGTGCTGCTGCTGCAGAGGCCGGAATGAGACCACCACATCTGAAGCCACGTTCTCCCAAGGCACACGGTATGGTGACGCCTGCAATGTGTTGACGCTAGGGCAGCTTGTGCCTAACGTTAGCTCCTGGCACGCTTACTTTCTGCCCACAGATCTCTACATCTCCCATATTCGGCTCCTCCAGGAGTCTTAGCAAAGAACACTGCCACACCGCCCCCGGAGTAGATGATTTTACCGGCACGCTCCGGCAATGAGTGACTACTGCCGCCGCTGCCTCGCTGAAAGCCCCTGTGCCGCTACTGTCTTGACCTGCGAAGCGGGTTTTCTACCCCGTGGCCGGCTTGGATCTCCGACCTCACACTGCTGCTAGCACCTCGTGACTCCACTGGTCATAACAAACTAACCCACTTGCCTACTGAGCTGACGCCGACTTTGCCTGACGCGCAAGCTGACGCCTCTTCTCCTGACCATGATGAACGCCCTTGCTTCACCCGGGCTCCAAGTGCGGTGCGGCTACATCATCATCTATTGTGTTTCACGTCACTACTGTCCTCACACCGGTCTGTAAGCCGAGGCTGACCTCTCACCAACATGACCTCCCATGCACTCTCCACATACTTATACTTGCCGCTACTGCAAAGAAGATGGGCGATACTTGCCCACCATTCTTTCGCTATGCCACGTAGCTGCTGACTGCCCTCCTCAAATTGTTCATCCTCGCTATATTAGTGCGCCTGAGCCCAGATTCCCAACATAGTAGATCCCTGGCTGAGGGAACTGGATGGGACAGAGGCGGGCTAGATCTGAGGACAGCCGTGAGGGCCGCTGCACCCCGACTACCCGGGCCATGCCCAACATAATGTGTTGCTGTCTGAGGTTCCTCCACGACTCTTGGCTGGGGTTGCAGATGTCAATATGGGAGGAAGAAGAGATGTACCTAGTCAACCATCCTAAGAACCCACTTGCACGTTGCCTTGAACAACCACAAGGCCACGCTAGCTAGATGACAGCGGCCAGTTGCTGGCCACACAGAGATGACCCTGCTGCCTAAAGTCCCTTGCTGTGCTTGCGACCTGAGGCCCCGTTTTCAAGAAATGTTTGTGCCACTGCCACTCGCAGTTGCAGAGCCTGCCAGCCTCTCTGTCTGACATATGTTTGTTCATAAAATGTACAGAACACTGTTTGCATGAAGCTATATGTATATGATAAAATATAACACCCCTGTTTTTGACTCCAAATGACAACCCAACAGTAACAAGCTTTGGGTAAAGCCCTTGGTTATAAATTGCGCTCCACAAAACTGGCCAGGAAAATTTACTTGTATGTTGTCGTTTACAAGACACATGTTTGCTTTTACTAAATGTAAAGCACAAAACAGGTGCTTAATCTAACTTCGCTTGTGAATTATGCTACAAGAAAAATGTATATCTTTTCGGTGTAGTTCATTGAAAAGACGGTTTATTTTTGTCAGCACAGCAGCAAAACCAACGCTAATTAACCCCTGGATGTAAATTGCGCAATAGAATTGAGCCACACAAATATAGTCTTTGTAGGTAGACGTGTTTTCAATTGCGTGTTTTCTACGCCACACACACACAAGAGATTCAGTTGTAATTAGCCTTTGCTTAGTGAATTAGGCTACACAAAAAAAAATATATATATATTGGCGTGAAAAGGGCACGGTTTAACTTTTGTCAGACACCCAAGCCAAAAACAACGCTTAATTAACCCTGATATTAAATTGCACAAAAGAATTGAGCCGACACAAAACTAGTAGCGTGTTACATGCGTGTTTTCTACGCCACACTACAAGACGATACAGTTGTATTTTGCCTTTGCTTTTGAATTAGGGTACCAAAAAAAAATATATATATTTGGATCTGTTTGAAAAAGACGGTTTACTTTTTGTCAGGAACCACCAGCCCAAAACTACGAAATTTAAATTAACCCCTGGATGTAAATTGCGCCAAAGTATATGAGCCGCAACAATCTGGAGTTACGTGTTACAATTGCGTGTTTTCTAAGCCACACCACAGAGATACAGTTGTAATTTTGCCTACTTTGGCTCTTGGGAATTAGGCTACCAAAAAAAAAATATATATTTGGCGTTGAAAAGATGGGTTTATTTTGTCAGCACCCAGCAAAACACGCTTAATTATACCCCTGGATGTAATTGCGCCAAAAGAAGATGAGTCCGCACAATAGTAGCGTGTTACAATTGCGTGTGTTCTACGCCAACACAACAAAATGAGATACAGTTGTAATTGCCCTTTGCTGTGACTTAGGCTACAAAAAAAAATATATATATTTGGCGTTGAAAAGACAGGTTTATTTGTCTAGCACTCACAGCAAAACAACGCTTAATTAACCCCTGGATGTAAATTGCGCAAAGAATTGCAGCCGCACAAACTAAGTAGCTTTGTCTGTAGCGTGTTACAATGCGCTGTTTTCTACGCCACACAACAAGAGATACAGTTGTAATTAGCCTTTGCTTGTGAAATTAGGCTACCAAAAAAAATATATATATATTTGGCGTTGAAAAAGACGGTTTATTTTTGTCAGCACACCCAGCCAAACAACGCTTAATTAACCCCTGGATGTAGAATTGCGCCAAAGAATTGAGCCCACAAACTAGTTGAGATAGCGTGTTACAATTGCGTGTTATTTTCTACGCCACACAAACACAACTGAGAACGTTGTAATTTGCCTTTGCTTGTGAATTAGGCTACCAAAAAAAATACTATTTATATTTGGCAGTTCATGAAAAAGACGGTTTATTTTTGTTCACACGACCAGCAAAACATCGCCTTAATTACCCCTGGAATGTAATGCGCCAAAGAATGAGCAGCACAAACTAGGAGCGTGTTACACTTGCGTGTTTTCCACGCCACACAACAGAGATTTCAGTTGTAAATTTGCCTTTGCTGTGAATTAGGGCTACCAAAAAAAAAAATATTATACTTTGGCGCTGAAAAAGACGGTTTGATTTTGTCAGACACACCAGCAAAACAACGCTTAATTACCCTGATGTAAATTGCGCCAAAGAATTGAGCCGCACAAACTAGTAGAAGTGTTACCATTGCGTGTTTTCTACGCCACACAACAAGGAGACTACAGTTTGTAATTTGCCTATTCTTTGCTTGTTGGTATTTGGCTACCAAAAAAAAATATATATATTTGGCGTTGAAAAGACCAATGGTTTATTTTGTCAGCACACCAGCACAAACAACGCTTAATTAACCCCTCTGGATGTAAATTGCGCAAAGATGAGAGCCAACAAACTTAGTAGCGTGTTACAATTGAGTGTTTTCTACGCCACAACAACAAGAGATACAAGTTGTAATTTGCCTTTGCTTTGTGAATTAGGACTACAAAAAAATAAAAAATATATATTTGGCGTTGAAAAAGACGGATTTATTTTTTTCAGCAACCAGCCAAAACAAAACGCTTAATTAAACCCCACACTGGATGTAAATTGCGCCAAAGAATGAGACCCCGCACAAAACCTAGTAGCTTTGTAGCGTGTTACAATTGCGTGTTTTCTACAGCCACACAAACAAGAGATAACAGTTGTAATTAGCCTTTGCTATGTGAATTAGGCTATTACCAAAAAAAATATATATATTTGGGTTGAAAAAAGACGGTTATTTTTGTCAGCACACCACGTCAAACAACGCTTTTAATTAAACCCCTGGATGTAAATTGCGCAAAGAATATGAGCCGCACAAATAGTAGCGTGTTGTTACAAATGCGTGTTGTTCTACGCCCACACAACAAGAGATACAGTTGTATTTGCCTTTGCCTTTGTGAATTTAGGCTACCAAAAAAAAATATATATATTTGCCGTGGATATACATGACGGTTTTATTTTGTCAGCCACACCAGCAAAAAAACCTTAATTAACCCTGGATGTAAATTGCGCCCAAAGAATTGATGCCGCACAAACTAAGATAGCGTTGTTTACAATTTCGTGTTTTCTACGCACATCAACAAGAGTACAGTTGTAATTTGCCTTCGCTTGTGAAAATTAGGCTACAAAAAAAAATTACTATCTATTGGACGTTGAAAAGAGACGGTTTATTTTTTGTCAGCACAACAGCAAAAAACACGCTTAATAACCCAGCTTGCCGCAATAGTAAATGTGCGACGCAATAGATTTCAGCAATGCAAAATGAAGTGGTACTTTGTATTGTAAAAACGCTGTTTATTTAAATGAATACAACAGGAAATGGCTTTAGAACCTACTTGGATATTGAATGTATATGCAGCTGCAGTGGACGCCACACTGGATTCAGCAATCCATTAACCCCAAAAATCAGAAATAGCACATTCAGAGAACAGTCTCTGAGAACAAGCTGAGACACCCCAACAATGAAATCGCTGTATTAAAAATCAGTTCTTCAGAAAGCGCTATCACCCGCCAAACACGCGAGCACCTTCCCATCTAGCTACAGTGAGACGGAAGTCGTGAGACCTCCCAGGCGGCGCGCTCGGTCTTATTATAGCGCGGATGACGTAAACAGAATCCCGACCCGGTCTTGATTGGCTTCATCTCTGCACATGCCCCCCCCCCCCCCCCCAATCCCCCCCCCCCCCCCCCCCCCCCCCCCCCCCCCCCCCCCCCCCCCATAATGCAGCTATGCCCTCTTCCTCGCCAGAGTGCTTCGTGCCCCATGTAGCGCCATGTTGCTCGCAGCCCATTTTATCAATCAAAAGCACACTTTCGTTCACCCGAGAGTACCCCAAAAGTTCGTGGACTTCGGTCCGAACCGAAGTTTTCCTGAAATTCTAAACGAATTCCACTTCGTTAGAATCAATTCGCCCATCTCTAAATATCAGCAGTAATTTTTTGCAGCCATTGGTGGTCAGCTATGGGTGTGAATTTTTCCACATGTAGTTACCAGACTGTTGGACCCTACCCTGAAATGAAGAGAATATTGTAGTCACCAAGAAAACTTGCATCAGATTTATCAAGGCCAAAATGCTGGCTTGCAATGCGCCAAAAATCTGGTCCTATTGCTGTATGCCACACTTTGCCTTTGCACATCCTACATGATTTTCAAGAGTCTAGAAAATGTGGTAAAAATATGCCAGATTTACTAATGAGATGCACCAGTTTTTGTAGTTCCTGGTACTGGTCTAAAGGATACCACTCAAGGGATAGTAGAAGGTATACTATAGAATCTAACATTGGCAGAGATGTGCCAAATCTATCAACAACTTGTGCCTCTGTAATACATTTAATGCCTTTTAGCCTAATTAGTCTACCTTTAAACTAGCTTTATTTAAGTGGGTTGTCACGTCTCAGGAAAACTAAATAATATGCTTACTTTCTTCTGTGCCTCTGTTTCAGCGCTGGATCTCCCCAGTCTTCTCTTTACCTTCATTCTCTCCCAAACAGAACTTCACAGATGCAGCCACCAATTGGTTGGAGCAGTCATGGGCCTCTGGTTACATTCATTCAGAGCTGTTCACTTCTGAATGGTGATGTAAATGAGCTGCATGTGACAGCTGCCACCAATCGGTGTGTGCATCAGTAATTTCTTGTTTAACCCCTTAAGGACCCAGCCTGTTTTGGCCTTCCTGACACAGCCCTATTTTTTGAAATCTGACATGTGTCAATTTATGTGAGAATAACTTTTTGACACTTTTACCTATCCATGTGATTCTGAGATTGTTTTCTCGTGACACATTGTGCTTTAAGTTAGTAAGAAATTTTTATCCATACAATCCTTGTTTGTTTGTGAAAAATATAAAAATTTCATGAAAATTTGGAAAAAAATTAGCGATTTTGAAAGTTGCAAAATTTCTGCGTGCAAGACAGATAATTATTCACCACAAAATAGTTTATAACTAGCATATACCATATGTCCACTATAGGTTGGAATCATTTTTTAAGTATCTTTTTTTTTTCACGACATTAGAGGGCTTAGAAGTGTAGTAGTAATTTCTCACATTTTCAAGAAAATTTGCAATATACATTTTTTTAGGGACCACTCCAGTTCTGACGTGGCTTTGAGGGGCCTGCATGTTAGATACCCCCATAAGTGACGCCATCTGAGAAACTAGATCCCTTAATGTATTTACAACACTATTTAGGAAGTTTGATAACCCTTTAGATATTTCACAGAAATTAAACCAAAGTGGAGGTGAAAGTTTGAAATTTCACTTTTTTGCAGTTTTTCAATATTAATCCATTATTCACTGGAATAGGGTAGATGTGACTAGGTAAAAGCAACTTAATATCAATTCCCCCAGGTTCTGCTTTTTCAGAGATATCCCATATGTGGCCCTAGTGCATTATTTGGCTCAACCATAAGCCCCAGAATATAGGAGCACCTACTATACTCTGGGGTCTCATTTTCAATACGATTTTATTTAGGCGCCATTTCAGGTTTGGGACACCCAAAGTGCTAAAACTTAATAAACACCCCTAAATAGACCGCAATATTGGAAACTAACACCCCTTAAGGAATATATCCAGAGGTGCATTGAGTATATAGACCCCACAGGTGATTCACAAATTTTTTTTAGCATAAGGCTGTTAAAATTAAAAATTTTTTTTTCCAATAATCTGCAATTTTAGCTTAAAATGTTTCATATATACAAGGAATCCTAGAAAAAAGAAGCCTAAAACTTTGTTAAGCAATTTCTTCCAAGTTCGGTAATACCCTACATGTGGGTGTAAACTGCTGTTTGGGCGCATAGCAGGGCGTATAAGGGAGGAGACGCAAATTTGGCTTTTGGAACAGAGATTTTGGTGGGGCCATGTCGCATTTGCAAAGCCCCCAAAGTAGCAGAACAGGCGAAACCTTCCAGAAGTTGCCCCATTTTGGATTCAAAACCCATCAGGGATCTCATCTAGGGATGTATTCTGCATTTTAGGCACACAGGTGTTCCATATTTTTTTTTTTTTGCATTGGGCCATGAAAATGGAGGGAAAAACGCAGTTCGGTCATTGTTTTTTGTTTCAATTTTACAGCATTCGCCGTGCAGTTTAAATGATGTGATAACTTTACTATGGGGGTCGGTACAATTACAATGATATAGATTTTATACAGTTTTTTCTGTTTTATTACTTTTACACAGTAAAATACGTCTATAAAAAATTGCGTTTTTATGTTGTCCTATTCTGACAGCCATAACTTTTTTATTTTGCTGTGTGCAGAGCTGTGTATGGGCTTGTTTTTTGCGGGATGAGTTTGAAGTTTTTATTGGTACCATTTTGGGGTGCATATGATGCTATGTTTTTATTAAGGTTTTTGTGAGATGTTTTGAACAAAATACAGCAATCTTGGTAGTGTTTTTTATTTTTATTTTTTATAGGGGTCACTGTATGGTATATATGACATGGTAGCGTTACTCAGCAGGTCAATACGATTACACCGATACCCAATTTGTATATTTTTTTATGTTTTACTGCTTTTATACAATAAAAACACTTTTATTCAACCAGGAAAAATACGTTTTTGCATCGCCATAGTCTAAGAGCCATAACTTTTAAATTGTTCTGTGCTTGGAGCTGTGTAAGGACTTGTTTTTTGCGACATGAGTTGACGTTTTTATTAGTATCATTTTTGGGGGGACAAGGCTTTTTGATCGCTTCTAAATCCATTTTTTGGAGGCCAGGGTGAAGAAAATACTGCAATCCTAGTAGTGTTTTTTATTTTTATTTTTAACAGCGCTCACCGTAGTATCCGTATAAGTTAGCTTTACTCTTTGGGGTTGCTACGATTATGGGGTAACCCTATTTATATAGTTTTATTTTATTTGAAGCACTTTAAAAAAAAAGAAAAGTATTTTTAGTGTGTAAAACAATATTTATGCATCGCTATCTTCTGAGAGCTATACATTTTTTAATTTTTTTCCCTATAAAGAGCTGTATAAGGACTTTTTTTTTGCGGATGAACTGACGTTTTAATTGGTACAACTTTGGGTTTTTGGAGTTTTTGATCGCTTTTTATTCCATTTTATGTGCTGCGGGATGAACAATAATCTTAATTCTGTGATTGTTTTTTTTTTTTTTTTTTACGGCGTTCACCGGACGGGTTAATTAACATGACATATTTATAGGGCAGGTCGTTACGCACGCGGCAATACCAAATATGGGTACTTTATTTATATTTGATCTTTTTTGGGGCGATTGCCGTTTGTAAAGGTGAAAAGGGCGGTGTACGTGTTTTTATTTTATTTTTTGTGTTTGTGTTTTACTTGTTTTTCACTTTTTTTAACTTTTTTTCACTTTTTCACGTTATTTTTTTACATTTTTCCCATAGGGGATTTGAATGAGAGATCTTTAGATCTCTCATTCAATAGGAATCTATGCTCAGCTTGTTGCTATGACTGGTTCCTATGGTAACTGTCTGGCACGATGCCCACAGGGCACGGCCGGGCATCGTGACGTCATAGACAACCCGGAAGGCATTCTATGCCCTCCGTGCTGTCTGTCAGAGGGCAGGAGCTGCACGGATCGCCCGATCCGTGCGCTGCTGCCGACGACAGAGACGCAGGAGGAGCGATCTCCTCCTGCGTCTCCCTTAGTTATTGCGACCCGATGGTCGCAATAATTAAGGGGTTAACCGCCCTCCCCCCTCCCCCGGAGCGATCCGGGGTCGGGGCCGACGCTGTGGTATGTCAGCTGTAATATACAGCTGACACCCCGCGCCGATCGCGCGAACTCTGCTTTAGAGTTCGCACGATCCTCAGGACGTATCCATACGTCCAGGTGCGTGAACCCCCAAACGACCTGGACGTATGGACACGCCCAAGGTCGTTAAGGGGTTAAAGAGAACAAATATAATGTAATAGCATTGTGGGACAAATTGTGAAATTCATATCAATATATATGCTACATATATATTTATACTATACGTTTTTAGGGTATATTCATACGGCGTTTGTGGGATGCACGGGTATGCCCCCGCAATACATTAGCCCTGTTGAAAGTACATGCTTGCAAGCACATACTTTCAACAGGCAATGGCTGCCTCCTATACCTTTGTATTTCTCCGCACAGTGCCTGAAAAAAGTGACGGCAAACGCATCAACAGCACTCTAAAAGCACTAAAAAAACAGTCATAGGGGAAATAGGAATTTTTTTGAAAAGCATTTCTGCTACTTTGGAATTAATTAAAATTTTGAGGTTCTTAGTGTACATTTTTGATCAAAACTGTAAAGGCCCATCTACCAACAGCAAGGTGACCTCAATTTAGATGGGAACCTACGCTATATGTTACCTCTCTTGGTGCCTGTTTAGACTTTCACATTTCAGGGAGAGAAGATTTCAGCTATAACCTGATCTGATTAAAAACACCTGTGTAGATGGGTGGAGTGCAAATAAACAAGAGGCGGTCACTTCTTTTTATGGGTGTACATTATGCACCGAGAAATACGATCATAAAATAATCGTTGTCTGAATGACGACAATGATTTTACATGAATGCTGTGCTTGTAAGGCCATGTTCACACAGCTTAAAATGTGCTGTATTTTGGTCCGTAATTACGCGCCGGAGTGCGCAAATTACGGGCAGAAAACGGCCCAGTCATTATGGTAATCCACAGTTCTCATAGAGAACTGTGGATTACGCCTCCTCTCCCTGCTCGGCGAATCCGCCGGGCGGGGAGATAAGTGACATGTGAATTACCAGCGGCGTATATGCGCCGCTGGTAATACAAGTCTATGGGCCGGCAAAGCGCCGGCCCCCCCCCCCCGCCCCCCCTCCCGCCCCCCGCCACACGGTGTAATTGCGGGGCGTAATTACGTCCTGCAGTTAAGCCGTGTGAACCTAGCCTAAATGATTTTACCGTATTTGCGAGGCGTACTTAGGTGCAATTACGCGCTGAAGTACGCCCCACAAATAAGACTTATGAACACCCCCTAATACTGAATATTTTTGGAGACGCTTTATAGTTAAAATTGCCAGATGTACAGGATGCTGACTTAAGCAATATAGTTGATTACCATGAGCTTAGTCAGTCTCCTCCTCAAAATAGAGTGTGATAAACTGTATATATTATACATATATATGTATAGGGTAATATATGATCTGAAGGCTTGCTATTGCCATTTCTGGTGAGATATACTATGTATTTTATTTTTTTTTTTTGCTATACCCCAAGGAAACAGATCACACAATAATGCTATATAACGTTGATATCTAAATGTACAGTCAGACAGCTGGTGGACATTCATAGAGTACATATGTAAGCTGTTGTCTCCTTATTGCAAAAATAATAGAGCGGAACCTGCCTGCATATTCAGATTACTATGTGCCTCCATTAATAATAGACAAGAAATTCTCTTGACATTTTGGTCCTGCGATACTGGAATCCAACATCTCCAAGTTTCATCCTGATGTAGCCTCATAGGATGCACAGGGAAATACGGTACGTCTGAGATTTCTAAAATCAAAGACCCCCGCCTGAATTGACATAAATCAGGGGCCAGTCCACCAGGACTGAAGCAGAGTGACTGGTTCAATTAAGCCAAGGAGAATGGAGGAACTTTCTCATCTGAATGCAGGAAAAATATAAGTTATTATAAGGTAGTTAAGTAGAACTTAAAGGGGTTGTCTCACTACAAGGATTGCTTTTAATGCTAAAGATCTGGCAAAAACAAATCACATTGCAATATATGTCCCCTAACAGTGTCCTACCTGTTCCTAGATATCCCCTCTTGTATGGGCTGCATCAGCTCCTCAGGTCACTACAGGTACAGACCTGTTTCCTCCCTCCTGATAGGCTACCAGCACTGGTCGCTATAGCTACAGACCTGGTGTCCTCAGCAGCTCATCACTGCAGGCCAATAGTAGCCAATAGAAGCCAGTAAACGCCCCTGAATTAAAAAATGAAACCAAGAAAACATGAGTTTTGACCTGCATTGTATTTATAGATACACTGTGGGTCCTGATAAGGTTTATGAAAAAAGATTCTTGAAAGAAGGTCAGACAAAACTGTTCCTTAAAAAACTGTATTGGAACAGCACCTGATTCTACGGTGCTAGTTGCAATTTCACTGATTACATGTGGAAGCTGTTCTGTGGAACTACTCCTGATGTATCTTTGGCAAAACCTAAATATGCAGAATGGAAAGATGCAGGAAAATTTGTCAAGAAGTGTCAAGATGACACTAGGTGGAAAAAATATGCCAGTGGCATAGAATACAACAACAGCCTAAATGCATATGTGAAAACCCTTAAAGGGGTTGTCTCACTACATTGATTCATCTTACCTCTGTCCTGTTTTCTTGGTTTCACTTTGAATTCAGGGGCGTGTTTACTGGCTTCCACTAGGCTGCAGTAGAAGGCAGGTCTGTAGCTATAGCAACCAGTGCTGGCAGCCTATCAGGATAGATCACAGGTCTGTGGCTATAGCGACCTGTGATGCTGATACAGTCCATACAAGAGGGGATATCTCAGAATAGGTAGGATACTGTTAATGGACACATATTGCAAAGTGACTTGTTTTTGCAAGATCTTTAACATAAAAAGCAGCAATCCTTGTCGTTAGACAACCCCTTTAATTGTTCCACTATAGCAAAACCCACTGCGCACCTAGAGGAAAATCCTCAGAAAAGACACTGACAATTACTGGTTTAACCCCCAACCACGAAAAAGAGCTCAATGATCTACCCCTTGATCTCGGGTCAACAGGGTCGGCTGATGTGGGGCTGGTAAATGGGGTAGAGCCAGTAAAAATAACACCCAAATCCACATTTAGACCTTATCAAAGGCAGTGCCCATTAAGATGGGAATCTGAGGAAGGGATAGCACCAATTATTAAAGATTTTCTAAAAGCAGGGGTTATTGTAGAATGACTAGATTCACCGTGCAATACACCAGTATGCCCAGTAAAAAAGACCTCACCTTCTATATATAGGCTGGAGAAAGGTATAAGACTTACAGGCTGTCAATAAAGCAGTCCTACTTAGAGCACCCAAAGTGCTAGACCCACGCACATTGCTGAATGATCTGATACCTGAAAATACTTTATTTTCAGTCAATGCCTTTTATTATTATTATTATTATTATTTATTTTAAAGCGACATTGATTCCAGGGCACTGTACATTCAAAAAGGGAGGTTACATACATATATCAAACAAGTACAATGATAACAGTGACTGACTTATGACTGGCACAGGGGGAGAGAGGACCCTGCCCGCGAGGGCTTACAACTACAGTGGAGGAGGAGAGAGACAGAAGGTGAGGGGCAGACATATTTTTGGGGTAGCACAGTAGCTGCTAGGTTATTGTAGGTTATAGGCAGTCCTGAAGAGATGGGTTTTCAGGTTGCTTTTGAACCTGGGAAAGGTGGGGGACAGTCTGAGGTGTTGGGGCAGTGAGTTCCAGAGTGTGGGTGAAGCACGGGAGAAGTCTTGGAGACGGTTGTGTGAGGAGCTGATAAGGGGACAGCAGAGAAGAAGGTCCTGTGAGGAGCGGAGATTGCGAGAGGGGAGATATCTGGAGATTAGGGCAGAGATGTATGGAGGGGAGAGGTTATGGAGAGCCTTGTAGGTCATGATTAGTAACTTGAAATGAATTAGCTGGGCAAGGGATTGGCAGAGGGGAGAGGCAGAGGAGTAGCGAGGAGAGAGGGGGATAAGACTTTTTCAGTATCCGGTACATAAGGGCAGCTAGTTTTGGTTTACTTTCACATACAAGGGGAAAGGTACAAAAGAATACCACAAATTGATTGTGAATCATCTCCCATCTTCTCTCAAGCCATGTCGGCAAATCTGGCACAGTTAGAACCTCCGTGTGGTAGCCCCCTACTGCTGTATGTAGATGACATTTTGCTGGCTTCTACAACAGAGGAGAATTGAAAAACTAATACAATAGCCTTTTTGCATTTTTTATCAGAGCAAATTCTCAAACTGAATAAAAACAAGTTACAACTGTGAGATACTTGGGATACGACCTATCACAGGAGGGAAGACATTTGAATGAGGGAAAGGTGGCAATGCTAAAGCCCCCCAAAACCTATAACAAAAAGACAAATGATGTCATTCCTGGGAAAGACCAATTTCTGTACAAGCTGGATACCAAATTATGCAGCTATCACTCATGCCTCTCATCTATGATGAGCCATTAGCAGCCCAGGAGCCAATAATCTGGACACCAGAGGCCAAAAGAGCTTCTTGTGAGCTCAGACAAGTTCTTGTGGGGTCCTCAGTGTTAGGGCTACCAGACCATTCAAAATTGTTTATTCAGACTGAGGACTGTAAAGGATATACTGTATGACATCCGGAAGTAAAAACAGGCCCTTGGCCTACTACTCTTCTCTGCTATATCCAGTAGCCAGAGCATTACCACAATGTGTACAAGCTGTGATATCCACTGCAAAAACTGTAAAAGCATCAGCATCATTAGTGTTGTTTCATTCCTTAAAGGGGTTTTGCCACCATGTAATGTTGACGTGGAATCCTCCAAAATGGGTATTTAATCACTTTTCTAAATATATGTGATTAAAAAATTGCAGCCTGAGAGAGCTACAGGCTGCCTTACCTGCCCTTAGTAACTTAAAAGCTTCTATTAGATACGACCTGACAAGAGCTGCTGGCCGGGCTTGCGCAGAGCACACTTCTTATCTGATGAGAGGTAGCTGAAGAAGCTTTCAAGGCAACGGGTAGAAATATGTTGTCTTTTGTATACAGAATCCACTAGTTGTAGTGTGATTATCTGAGTAGATCCCTGCTTTATCTGATGACAAGGAACACAAAGGAGCTTTCAAGCTGCTGTGGAGAAAAGGTGTTGTCTTTTGTATACAGAATCCACTAGTTGTAATGTGATTATTTCAGTGAACATTGCACACGATCCCTTATGCATGGCTCTGTGCTCTGACTGTCTCTCTCTCTCAGCTCAGCCGTGGCTTGTTTACTTTTGCTTCTTAGCAGATAAGGCACGTCCTGGCAAAACCCCTTTAACATTGCAATAGCAGTAATATGCTGTAGAACAAAATTTCTTACCTCTCACCATCTAGACATTTATCTTGCATTACATTGTGACCAAAGAAAAGTGCACAACACTGAATCCTTCCACGTTGATTCCCATACCACAGGATGAAGAACATCGATCATATAAAAGGTACTGCCCTGAGCAGACCTTAAAAAACTCCCATTCAAGACAGTGGTCCGACATTATTTGTGGGTAACTCATGCAAAAAAAAACAAAAAAAAAACCTTATGGCACAAATGTTATGTAGTAGTGACACATGATGAGACCCTGATTGCCAAACAGGCTCAGACTGGCCCACAGGGGAATAGGGGAAACCCCTGGTGGGCTCCTGAGCATGGTAGACATGGAGAGGCAGAGAAAGAGAGGCAAAAATCAAGAGACAAAGAATTGGAGGCATGTACAGTCATCTACAATAGCTGTAGGCTGGGTCCCTAAAATAAACTCCACCAGTAGGCCCTGAAAGAGCTCAACTGGTGGGCCCCTAGAATCAACTCCACCTGGGAGCCCTAGACACCCCAGCCCAACACTGTTGCCCCACCATTACCTAAACACTTGCCAGCACAAGCAGCAGAGCTAGTTGCACTGACCGAAGCATGTAAAATAGCCCAAATGAAGACAAAGACAATTTAGCCAATATGGATTTTCAACCATCCACGTATTTGCCCAATAATGGAAAAACAGAGGAATGGTAACCTCTTCAGGAAAAAACATTAACCACAGAGATCTCATATTGCAGCTTTTAGAAGCAATACAATTGCCAAAAAGGATCATAATATGCAAATGTGCGGTGAAAGGATGACCCCATTTCCAAGGGTAATGAAAAAGCAGACCTCACTGCAAAGCAAGCAGCTATATCCAAAGTGCTAGCAATACGAGAACATACCCCACATCTTATAGATCTATAGATTCTTGCAGATATGCCACACTCATTACTTAAAGCAGGAAAATAAGTGGAAACATAAAGGTGCCAACATTCAACATGGGCTATACATGTCCACAGAGAGCAAGTACATACTGCCAAGTAACCTCTTCAGGCATGCTGCCATATTAAACCATGGATTGTCAAATGTTTCAACAGGGGGGATGGTGGAGATGGTATTCATACTGTTCACAACCTATGGATTCTCAAACTATTCTTTTTTTTACGATTCAAAAGAGCTTTATTAGAAAATAAGCAGGTAAAATCCGACATTCAACAAAGAGAGATATGAAAAGTCTCCTAAAACCAAGAAAGTACAACCATAAGAAGAAAAATGGGCCCACCAGGCCCAATACAGCGTGATAAGTACATTGAGACAAAATAGTCACAGCACATCTTCAAAAAGCTTCATACAAAAAAAACAACGTGTACATTTCAAATCCCGATAAACTAACCAAAAATACATAGATCAAACTACTAGTCAAATAGAGTACACATGAAAATGGTTTAAAACTTCAACGAAAGGGGAAAAGAAAAAAAGAAAAAAAAAAAAGGGAAAGGAGGGGGAGGGGGGGGGGGGGAGTAAGGGGGAAGGGGAAACACCTCAGGAGAAAACCCCAGACCAACCAAACTTTCTAAACATTTTTGTTTAACTTGTGCCAAACAAACTCCACAAGGTAACATGAGACCCAAGCAGTTTCCACAACCACAATACCCTTTCCAACACATTTGTATGGACTTCATTGAACTAAACAGGTGTGAGGTAAAGAAGTATTGCCTGGTCTTAACAGACACATTTACTAGGTGGATAGAGATATTTCCTGCAGGGAATCGAGATGCACTCACAGTAACAAAGGCATTAGTCAAGGAAATCATTTTCAGGTTTGGACCCCAGAGAGAATATATAGTGATAATGGTTCACACTTTGTGACAAGGTAATATCACTAATGGCAGAGACATTGCACATTGAACTAAAAACACTTGCCAGGGGCGTAACTGAGAAGCCTGGGCCCCTAGCGAATTTTGGATGGGGCCCCCCCAAACCCCCCCCCCCCTTTCCCCCCCCCACCCCCCTGATCACGAACATTTACCAGGAATGTTTTAGATAAACAAGGGTAAATCCCTCCCATACATTCACCACATACTGCTACCAAAAAAAACCCATTTTCCCAAAGACCAACTTACTAATAACCCTATTAAGGGGACCTGTTAACCGCCAGAAACCAACAAAAGTGACTAAATAATACCCCTACATATTATGATCATACACAAAGACCATAGTCCCCGCCTATAGGACCAAAAGGGTATATCCAGTGTACCGGGCTCTTCAAAATTTTATAAACCACCAACGTGACCAATATTGGAGACCCTGTACACAGGCTCGCAGACTGTAATAACCACATAAGGACCAATAGGGGTAGATCCGGGACCAGGTGCTTTGAAAATAGTTTACTTACATTTGGGGCCTCACAGGTGACGTTGTCTAAAAGGGGGTCTTTCATTTTCCCCCTTTTCTTCTCTATTGGGTCCAGACCCCCATGATGTTCCTCCTCCACCCCTCGCCCCTGCAAAATTTTTAAAACACAAACACCTGAGACTCCTCACTTTTTTTTTTCATTTTCCCAACTAAATGCCCCCCCCCCTCATTACAAACTCCCATTATAATGGCCCAAAGGGAAGAATTACCCCCTGGAAATTTAGGGGGAAAACCCCCAGTGGGAATGTGGTAGGGGGCCCCCGGCGGTAGTTTGGGCCCCACCGGCAGTACAGGGGAACATAGGCATTTTCGGTCCCCCGGGTGGTACTTGGGGTTTTCCCCTGTAATAGAAGGGGGGCCCCGTATTAGGCCCCCCTTTTGTAGAATTGGCCCTTGTAAAATTGGGCCCCCCTTATGGCAGAATAGCCCCCCCTGTAGATTAGGGCCCCCTTATAAGCAGAATAGTCCACCCTGTAGATTAGGGCCCCCCTTTTAGGCAGAAAAGTCCCCCCATAGTTGGGCCCCCCTTTTAGGCAAATAGTCCCCACCGTAGTTAGGGCCCCCCTTTAGGCAAATGTTCCCCCCATCATTTGGCCCCCCGTAGGCATAGTTCCCCCCCCCTAGTTTTTAGGGTCCCTGTAGGCATAGTTCCCCCCACCCCGTTATTGGGCCCCCCCGTAGGCATAATCCCCCCTCCCCACAGTTAATAGGGCCCCCCGTAGGTAAGTCCCCCCCCCTAATAACCCCCCTGTAGGTAATTTCCCCCCCATAAAATGCCTCCCGTAGGTATAGTTTCCCCCCCCCAGAATAGGCCCCCTGAGGTATGTTCCCCCCCCCCCAGTAATAGTGCACCCTGTAGGGATATTCCCCCCCCGTAATAGGGGCCCCCCTAGGGATAGTTCCCCCCCGTAATAGGGCCCCCTTGAGGTAAGTCCCCCCCCCCCCCAGTAAAAGGGGCCCCCTTTTAGGGATAACCCCCCCGTAATAGAGCCCCCCTTTTAGGAAACCCTCCATAATAGAGCCCCCTTGTAGTATAGACCCCCCCCCAGTAAAAGCGCCCCCTTGTAGGGATAGTCCCCCCACCCCAGTAATGGGCCCCCCCGTAGGGATAGACCCCCCCCGTAATAGGGCCCCCCTTGTATGTATAGCCCCCTCCAGTAATAGGACCCCCTTGTAGGTATAGACCCCCCCCGAAAAGCCCCTTTTAGGTATAGACCCCCCCCAGAATAGGGCCCCCCTGTAGGGAAGACCCCCCCCCCCGTAATAGGGCCCCCCCTTTTAGGGTATAGACCCCCCCCCCTAAAAGAGCCCCCTTGTAGGTATAAACCCCCCCCCTAATAGGGCCCCCTTTAGGTATAGACCCCCCCAGAAAATGCCCCTGGGTATGGTTCCCCCCCCCAGTAATAGGGCCCCCTGTAGGGTTATTCCCCCCCCCCGTAATAGGGCCCCCCTTTTAGGTATATCCCCCACTCCAGTAATAGGGGCCCCCCTGTAGGATGACCCCCCCTAATGACCCCCCCTTTTAGGGATAAACCCCCCCATAATTTGAGCCCCCCTTTAGGTATGGGCCCCCCATAATAAGCCCCCCCCCGTAGGGTTTGACCCCCCCATAATAGACCCTTTGTAGGGATAGCCCCCCCCCCCATTAAAAGGGCCCCCTTGTAGGTTTAAACCCCGCCAGTAAAAGGGCCCCTTTTAGGTATAGACCCCCCTTTAATAGGGCCCCCTTGTGGGATAGACCCCCCCGTAATAAACCCCCCCTTTAGGTAAAGACCCCCCCCCCCGTAATAGGCCCCCATTTGGGATAGACCCCCCCCCAAAAAGGCCCCCCTTTAGGTATAGACCCCCCCCATAATAGACCCCCCTTTTTGGGATAACCCCCCCAGAATAGGGCCCCCCTTTTAGTAAGATCCCCCCGTAAAAAGGCCCCCCTTGAGTATAGACCCCCCCAGAATAAGTCCCGTAGGTATAGACCCCCCCCCGTAATGGGCCCCTTTTAGTATAGACCCCCCCCCTGATAGGGCCCCCTTTTAGGGAAAAACCCTCCCATAATAGGGCGCCCTTTTAGGGATAGACCGCCCCCCCGTAATGGGCCCCCCTTTTAGGTTTTGACCCCCCCCCTAAAAGCCCCCTCCGTGTTATTTCTCACCTGGTCGCGCTCCCCCCGGGATCTCTGTCTCCTCCCAGCCCCAAGCCTGCTGCTTTTGGTTGGGGCCGAAAGGGAAACTCGGCAGGGGGGCGCGGTGACTCATTACACCCCCGCCGCCTGCTGAGCGATTTTCGGAGGGGCAAAAAGGGGGGCACGCTTCCCCTTCCCCCCCATTTTTTTTAATTGAAGAGGTCTCTTGAAAAGGGGCGGACCGCCGGCGGCGGGGGGCGTCTCCCCCCCTTCACAGACCGGGGCCCCGCGCCTGCACCCGCCGAGGAACTGTTGTGTTCACTGCCGGGGGGGCCCAGGAGCGGCTTTTCGGGGGCAAGTGAAGCCTGCCTGGGGCCCCCCAACCACGGGCCCCCCTTGAACGTACCCCTGTTTTCGCCCCCGACTTGCCCATCACCAAGATCAGGGTTAGTGGAAAGTGGCATAATGGAGTTCTAAAAAACAAATTAAGGGTTTTTTCACTACAAAGATTAACTTTCAACATGAAGAGACTGTTAAATGAAGACTTTGGTCAATAGATTTTACTTTAGTCATGAGATAAGAGCATTTTTTATGTGCTCTGACTGCATGGTAACCTGCATACCAGAACATAACTCTGTTATCTGATTAGCTGAGAGAGAAGAGAGCAGGGATGGACTGACAGACTGAGCTCTAGAGGAAAAATAATTATCTCTAACAAGATTAGCTTCAGTAGAGAAAGCAAAATGGTGGAACCGGCGCACATGTATGTCCAATAATGCCACTGATGCAGGCAGGAAAATCCAGAAGATTTCTTTATTATTATAAAATGGTTAGGGCGATAACATCAGAAAAAATAAAAAAATATAAAAACAATTAAAAAACCAACGCTTTGCGAGCTTATCTAGCGGTTCCTCAGGGGTAAACGCCCTGTATGTTAATATGAGAGTTGTGCCTCTACACTAAGAGCGCAACTCAAACAGGTGAGTAGATTAAAATACTCACTTCTATACGTTCTATACCAAACGTACTTCACCATTTGTGCGCCCCCTCTTTCTTTCTTTATCTCCTTTTTTTCTAAGATTAGCTTCAGTTTACTGATATATTTAGTCATCATAGCACATGCACCTTAGGCGACATGTATGAAAGTTGGTGCCGATAGAGCAGTATTAAATCGATATAGAGGAATATAGACTATGACAGTATGTATGAAAGAATGTTATGCACCAAACATTTTAGTACATAGAGTGTTATGTGCCAGACTTTGTCTCAGCCATGATATACATTTGTATGGCAGTTTCGACCCAAAAACTTTAGCTCATTCTTGGTGCATTTTTGCTGCATTCAAAAGTTTTGTGTCTACTGCAGACTGTGCCCAGTGTTGGAGTATGACTATTCATACATCTATTGGACAGGGCTACGACTTTTCTTTGGTTCAAAGTACGCCAGAAAACTAGCGTTGCCCTGTTCATACATGTCAAGACTTGTGTTTGCTGAAGATAAACTTCTTCTGCTCTTGTCAGCATAAAGGCTCAGCTAGAATATGAATATATTAATCACTGCTATAGAACCACCCACAGCCGGAGGAGATAGAGTGAGTAGAAAGCTGCTTGTGACTCAGTGAAACAGACTAGTGAGAAAACCTCTTTAAAGAAAACAATGGAGGAAACTGGAAAAAAATGGGTCTGTTGTCTACCATTGGTAAAATGAAATATGCATATTACACCTACAGCTATGGGACTAACACCTTTTTAAATTATGTAATTATGTAAATTATGTTCAACGTTCCACAACTGAGACCCTTTTAAAGAATAGATGAGGAAATTTTACACTAGCAGATTATATGGTGAAAATACTAACAAACAAAGAAGTTTTTGTTCCTAACTCTAGTTCAGGCGATCCTGTACCAAAACCAACCAGTATTAAGCCCAATGATTGGGTCCTTATCAAAGCTATGAAGAGGAAAATTGGCATCATCCTCGCTGTCTTACTTACCACCCCCAGAGCAGTTAAAATAGCAGAACAAACCTCTTGGGTCCATGTCTCCCACTATAAACTTGTTAAGGCAGGGACAGAATAGTATCTGAACTGATTGTTGAAAGTCCACTTACAAAGCAGAGTCCTCCTTAGGGAAGGTCTGTCTTAAACCAGGTGAAGACTCCTTCCCTATTCCCTGGAAAAATAATTAGATCTAGGAAAGAATTCATTAGGGCTAGTTTTAGTGGAACAATGATCCAAGTAAAATGAAGAGTAGGGAGTTTTGTTAAGTATCCAACTAGCTGGCATGATACCAGAATAGGATATCCAGTGGTACGTGGTCACTTTCATTGAAGGACAGTCATCCACAATCCAGGTGGATTTCTGTAGCTTATAAAATAAGCATTGCAAGGACCAGGACCAAACATCCAGGCTTACCTGGGCAGATAATATGTTTGTTTTGTGCCAGTACATTGAGAAGGACGCAGACAATGCAGGTAATAGGAATATGCCATATGGACTACTATGGACATACAAAATGGGTATACTTTTAAAGGCACACATGACAAGACGCATCTACAGAAAAGGCTTTAGGAAATAAGGAAAAATAAATATTCACCATGTACCAAAAAAGGTAATTGTAATGAATTATTGATCTTCTTAGAAGACTCCAAAATGACAGACCAAAGGTTGTATGCTATGAGGCAGCTGTATCTGGTACAGACCTAATAGGACACTTTTTTATCGAAGTACAGAAGTCACCAAATGAGGCTAAAAGCACAGCAAAGTAAAAATACTAGGAGGAGGCGCCATAGAAACCCTACGGCCTATGGATAGATTCTCTAACCTAACCTATGAAGATAAGTTAGCCCTAGAGACAGGATATGAGATGAAAAATGAATGGTTGGAGTGGCTCAGGTATACTGCAGGGAGCTTAAACAAGCTAGACTGGATAGCTTGTGCACCAGCTAGACCCCAGTTAGGCATCATTCCTTTTGTACTTAATGATAGTAGTGACCTAATAGGATTACGATGCATCATAAATCTATCTAACAAGACTTATGTACTTAATAATAATTAGGAAAAATGTAAAACCTTATTATTGTTTTCTCCTGTTGAGAAGCCAAGCATAGAAAATAATATTTGGTTCTGCACATCCAAAAAACTTTTTTGAAAAAAATGAGCATAGGTGCACACTGGTGTGGCAGTCATCTACAGACACAATACAATATCAGCAGCACACTATTAACACTAAAAAAAACTATCAAAAAGCACACAGGAATTTTTGGAAAATCATTTATGCTACTAAGTATACATGAAAAATGTTTGAGGTTCTTAGTTCACATTTTTGATCAAAACTGCTTAAGCCCACCTTCCAATCAGCAAGGGACCTCAATACAGGTGGGAACTTACACTACCATTACCTCTCTTAGGGCCTGTTCAGACCTCCACACTTCAGGGAAAGAAGTTTCCAGCTACTAGGTCCTCTGCATTGATTTAAAAACCTGTGCAGGTGGTCGGAGTACAAAAAAACAACATGGGGCAGCCATTCTCCCACACGAACAGTCTAGAAAATAATATTTGGTTCTGCACATCCCAAAAACTTTTTTGAATAAAATGAGCATAGGTGCACAGTGGTGTGGTAGTAATCTACAAACACAAACCAATATCAGCAGCACTCTATTAACACTAAAAAAATATCAAAAAGCACATAGAGATTTTTGGAAAAGCATTTCTGCTACTTAGGATACATGAAAAATGTTTGAGGTTCTTAGTTCACCAAGCATCCAACTACAGGTAAATGCTTATCTAGGTAGCTATACTTGTTTCATTCTCAGAGGCACAGGGTGCGATTTTGTGAAACTCCAAGACAACTATTGTAGAGAATAGACGTCTCGAGTAAAACCAGACCACCCCAATACATATGGTGGTTGACATATGGTGGTTATGCGGGGGTAAAAAACTTAGAGCAAAACTAGATTATGGCTCCCGAGTAGAATGTGCCCTGGTTCAGTTCATAATGCCCTTTCACCTGGTGCCAGCAGGGGAATGGCATACTAAACAAAGACGTCCGTGGAGCACAAGAAAGCACCCGAGGGTTCCTTAGATCCAAAGAGCAAAGAGGGAGACTCCCAAGGGTTCCTTTGATTCAAGTATCTACTTAGAAAAAAATTGGAGTGCCCCGAGGAGTACCTAATGAATACAAGGCTAGGAACCAGACAGCAGCTGGGTGGGAATCTATCTTATGGTGGGTAACAATAAGTAAGAATGTGGATTAATAACATTCACTATAATCAACAGAGATTTGTAAACTATACCAGAGATGCAATGAAAAGAATAGCTGAACAACTAGGTCCAACTTCCCTCATGACATGGCAGAATAGGATGGCACTAGACATGGTACTAGCAGAAAGGGTCAGGCACGTAAAATGATAGGAGAATTTTGTTGTACTTTTATTCCCAATAGCACAGCTCTAGAAAGAAGTGTCATCAAAGCTCTAGAAGGATTGATGGCTCTATCCAATGAATTGGCAGAGAACTCTGGATATGATGATGCCTTCACTTCCTGGATAGAAGGCAGGTTCGGGAATGGTCCGGCCTAGTCACCTCAGCCCCGATGTCCAGTGCACTTATCCCAGATGTTGCTGTATTGCTTACATTCAAGGACTAATACAAAGACTTACTGACACCTCAGTCAAAGACTATGTACTAGGAAGTAAAACCGAAGATATGGAACATGTGATGATTTTGGAAGCATTCGTGTTGCCAATCATGACTCTGTCTATCAGGGGATTAATATAAGTTCACAACAGCAGGGAATGTTCGGAAAATTGTGAAATTCATGTAAATTTATACGCTACATATTTTAATCCTATTGGCTTTAATACTGAATATATTTGCAGAAGCTCTATAGTTAAAATTGCAAGATGTACGGGACGCTGACTTCAGCAATAAAGTTGTTAACCATGAGCTTAGTCGCTTCCTCAACATAAGGTATGATAAACTGTTTTAAAATGTCATTACAATATAAGGTAATATATGATTTTATTACACTGCATATGTAAGCTGTTTTCTCCTTCCTGCAATGAGAATAAAGTGGAACGCCTGCATATTCGGGTGACTATATGCCTCCATTAATAGACAATATTTTCTCCTTACAGACATATTATTTAATTTTCCTATGACCTGAACAAACCCTTTAGGTTAGTTTATGACCTCCCGGTTTCTTCTCGGTTCGCTCTGTACATGCCTAGAGATTAGACTAGAGAATCCTGTCTATATGATCTTTCAAGACCTCACCCAGGCTCTGTTCTCATGGGGCAGATGTGCTTTATTTTATCCAGTGGCGTTACTACCGCTGTAGCAGGTGCTATGGGGCTTGCCGCCGATGGGGGGCCTGTTTGGCACATCATGCTTAAGAATGCCTTGGCCTTCTGTCCCGAGCATTCAGAGGCATGTCTGTGCAACCTATTAGCAGTGCAGAGCACAACTGGCGCTCTGCTCCACTATTCGGTCTAGTAGGTCTAAGGCCCTAGGTTTTAGATGTACTAGACATCAGCCATGAGTAATCACACAGGCGGCGAGATGACGTCATATCATCGTGCCGCCTGTGCCGGGCTTCACTAGCAGGAGCCTGACCTGCCATCCGTCAGCGAAAGAAGTGAGTTTATTTATTTTTTATTTGTTCATCTTATGGGGCCCTAACTATCAACCTACCTGGGGCGTATCGACTACCTACCTATCTAGAGCCAATCTGCCTACCTATGGCCTTTCTACCTCGGACCTACTTCCTAGCTACATGGGGCCTAACTGCTGCCTGCTTACCTGCCAACCTGGAGCTTATCTATTGCCTATCTACCTATGGCCTACCTACCTATCTGGAGCCTGTCTACTATCTACCTACCTAGAGCCTACCAATCAATCTACCAACCTACCTATGGCCTGCCAACCTTCCTAGCGGGGGTCTATCTAGCTTCCTAGGGCCTTGCCTACCTACCTACCTGGGGCCCTGCCTACCTACCCAACTGAAGACCCTACTTACCTAACGACTTACCTGTTAATAGGATTTTGAGGAGTACAGTCCATAGCTGTAGCACAATCTGGAGTGGGTTAGTCCTCAGTTCCTTCCCATCTCTCTAGGAGACTGAGTCTCTAAGCTATGGCCTGTACCTACTCTCCCACCTTTGGGAAGTTTGTACACAGGTGGGGGACAGTGAAGGAGGTATTAGAAAAGTAAAGATTCTAAGATATTTGTGTCAAAATCTGCATGGACGAATGGTGGCCGGGAGAAGTCAGCATGGAGATCTGGATCAGATGGAGAAGAAAAAGGAAAGTGAATGACTCAAAGAAGACATCTTCTGTGAGTTACTGGATGTAACTGCACTGTAATCATTTATATGTTTGCAGAGCCTGTGTACACTGGTAATTACCGCTATATGGTCACAATATGGCGGTAATATAGGTCTTTGTATACAGATCTTTATTCAGTAATAGTATAGTGGTATTATTCAGTCACTGTGTGGAGGTAATTTGAGGTCGTGTTCTGGCAGTATAATCAGGTCCATATGTAGTAGCGTCATTGATAATGTTGGTCTTAGTATAGTGGGATTTGTTTGGTAGCAGTATGATGGTGATATTTATGGTGAGGCATTTGCTCCATTATCTATTAACTGCATGGCTATTTTTAAGAGGTACTGGTGAACGGGGGGGGAGGGGGAGGGGGGGGGACTGGCGGCAGGGAGGAGCATCCAAAAGTTTGCTATGAGGCCCGGACTGCTCTAATTATGCCGCTGATATTTTCAATGTATCCACAGCTAAATCTGCAAGTACCAGCGCTGCAGTGCAGATAGTCACTGTGGGACTTTAACTCCCAGTGAGTTCACTTTGTCTGTGCAGCCCCCTCCAATGCTCAGTGACCACACTGGGACTTGTAGTCTGGTGGCTAATTACAATTTGAAACATAACTTTAGGGTCTGCACTGCAGCGTCTGTAACAGTAAAAAACTCATTACCCACATGGCTGGGAGTAGTAGTTCTACAAGAACTGGCAGAGGTGCTGCTCTGTTGGAACAAGGAGCATGAGCTTATTTTTAGGGCGTGGTCTGGTATAGAGGTTCCCGGCTGTGTTGCAGGATGACCCCATCTCTCACCGTTGTCCTTTAAGGTTGTGAACTCCTAGGGGAAGACTCTTCCTGACATTAACTGAGAACTCTGTACGCAGCAGCAGCACTGCCTGTATGTCACGGCGTGGTGGCGTTATCGAATCACAGTGTGGTGGCGTTATCCAATCACAGTGTGGTGGCGTTATCCAGTCACAGATACCTGCTGGAGCTGTGGGGTCTTAACAAACAGTATTGGGGTTGTGTCCCCCCTATAACTGATATATATATATATACACACACACTACCGTTCAAAAGTTTTGGTTCAATTATAAATTTCCTTATTTTTGAAAGAAAAGCACAGTTTTTTTTTAAATGAAGCTAACATTAAATGAATCAAAAATACACTCTATACATTGTTAATGTGGTAAATGACTATTCTAGCTGCAAACGTCTGGTTGTTAATTTAATATCTACATAGGTGTATAGAGGCCCATTTCCAACAACCATCACTCCAGTGTTCTAATGATACATTGTGTTTGCTAACTGTGTAAGAAAGCTATTGGATATTTTGAACACCCTTGAAAACCCTTGTGCAAGTATGTTAGCACAGCTGAAAACAGTTTTGCTGATTAGAGAAGCTATAAAACTGACCTTCCTTTGAGCTAGTTGAGAATCTGGAGCGTTACATTTGTTGGTTCGATTAAACTCGTAAGAATGGCCAGAAAAAGAGAACTTTCATGTGAAACTCGACAGTCTATTCTTGTTCTGACAGATGAAGGCTATTCCATGCGAGAAATTGCCAAGAAACTGAAGATTTCCTACAACAGTGTGTCCTACTCCCTTCAGAGGAGAGCACAAAGAGGCTCTAACCAGAGTAGAAAGAGAAGTGGGAGGCCCTGCTGCACAACAGAGCAGCAAGACAAGTACATTAGTCTCTAGTTTGAGAAATCGATGCCTCACAGGTCCTCAACTGGCAGCTTCATTAAAGAGTACCTGCAAAACGCCAGTGTCAACGTCTACAGTGAAGAGGTGACTCCGGGATGCTGGCCTTCAGGGCATAGTGGCAAAGAAAAAACCATATCTGAGACTGGCTAATAAAAGGGAAAGATTAATATGGGCAAAAGAACAGACACTGGACAGAGGAAGATTGGAAAAAAGTGTTATGGAGACGAATCGAAGTTCGAGGTGTTTGGATCACACAGAAGAACATTTGTGCGACACAGAACAACTGAAAAGATGCTGGAAGATGCATGACGCCATCTGTAAAGCATGGTGGAGGTAATGTGATGGTCTGGGGTTGCTTTGGTGCTGGTAAAGTGGGAGATTTGTACATGGTAAAAGGGATTTTGAATAAGGAAGGCTATCACTCCATTTTGCAACACCATAACCTGTGGACAGTGCTTGATTGGAGCCAATTTCAACCTGCAACAGGACAATGACCCAAAGCACACCTCCAAATTATGCAAGAACTATTTAGGGAAGAAGCAGGCAGATGGTATTCTATCTGTAATGGAGTGGCCAGCGCAGTCACCAGATCTCAACCCCATTGAGCTGTTGTGGGAGCAGCTTGACCGTATGGTGCGCAAAAAGTGCCCATCAAGCCAATCCAACTTGTGGGAGGGGCTTCTGGAAGCATGGGGGGAAATTTCTCCAGATTACCTCAGCAAATTAACAGCTGCAATGCCAAAGGTCTGCAATGCTGGAATTGCTGCAAAGGGAGTATTCTTTGACTAAAGCAAAGTTTGAAGTAGAAAATTATTATTTCAAATAAAAATCATTATTTCTAATCTTTTCAATGTCTGAACGATATTTCTATTCAATTTGCAACTTATTTGATAAATAAAAGTATGAGTTTTCAGGGAAAACACAAAATTGTCTGGGTGACCCCAAACTTTTGAACGGTAGTGTACATATATATGTCAGTTATAACTAAAAATATTTCATTTCTATGTAATAACATTCATAAATGTTATTGTTTAGTTTTGTGGAATAAAATTGGTTTATTAACAATGTTCGTAGAATTAAAAACTTAATTGGAGGTCATTTGTGAAGGGCGCCCTAAAATTTCATCTCCCTAGGGGCCATCACTGGGTTTAATTCGGCACTAGACCTGGCTGAAATGCTTATGAAGACCCAGATGAAATGCTAAGCACCCTGGGTCCTGGCAGAGAAGTGGATGAGGACCTGGTCGAAATGCTAAGCACCCTGGGTCCCAGCAGAAAAGCAGATATGGACTTCGCTGAAATGCTAAGGACCCCAGTTCTTGACAGAAAAGTGGATGGGGACACGGCTGAAATGGAAAGCACCCTGGGTCTC
Organism: Phyllomedusa bahiana; assembly: GCA_025379985.1. Classification (NCBI taxonomy): domain Eukaryota; kingdom Metazoa; phylum Chordata; class Amphibia; order Anura; family Hylidae; genus Phyllomedusa; species Phyllomedusa bahiana. The sequence continues at coordinate 284,538 of JAODAL010000271.1, read as the reverse complement.
AACAAACAAGTGGATGGGGACCTAGCTGGAATGCAAAGCACTGGGTCTTGGAAATAAAGAGGATGGGAAGCGGGCTGAAATGCTAAGCACTATGTGTCCCAGCAAAAAAACAAATGGGTACCTGACTGAAATTCTAAGCAATCTGGGACCCGACAAAAAAGTGGTTGGGGACCTAGCTGAAAATCTAAGCACCTTGGGTCTTGTGAGAAAAGTGGATGGGGACCTGGCTGAAAATCTAAGCACCTTGGGTCCTGTGAGAAAAGCGGATGTGGACCGGGCTGAAATGCTAAGCAACCCATGTTTTGGCAGAAAAGAAGATGGAGATCCGACTAAAATGCCAAGCATGCCAGTTTCCGGCAAAATGTCCATGGAGACCCAGCTGAAATACTTAGCACTCTGTGTCCAGATACAATGTTCATGGGGACCTGGCCAGTTCAAGATTACCAAATATGCAAAGTAGGCACCAGCCTATGGGCTCCAAGACTTTTAGGATGGAGATAGAGTTGAAACATATGGCAGAGCAGGGATTCATCAGTTCCTTGTCTGTATTGTGCACTGGCCACTTTATCTGTTTGCTTAAGGTTAAAGATAGCAGAGTTTTTTTTATTTTTTATAACCTCTTCCCTATTGCTGCACTGAGTCTGGTGTCTTCCTGGGGGGTGGGGAGTGTAGAGGTCTGCAGTCTTCTTTCTCTTCTCTGCCTTACAAATCAGCCTGGCACGCTTTGGTGGAGACGCTGCTCCACTCTATTGCTGCTGGAGAGCTGGTTGCTATTAGTGCTATCCTCTGGTTGCCGACACAGAAAAGCACTGCTGAGGGTCGAAGAAGTGGTGCCCTTGACCGAACCATAGGAAGTCACTCAGCTGGCATAATTTATCTTTGTTTTGGAATCTCTGGCTATAACATTGGCCAACTGCCCTCTATCTCTGCCTGTATCAAGTACGTGTGACTCAGTGCTCCAAATAGGCAAGGGGTGTGAAGAAACCATAATGTAAGGAAAACACAGAAAAGATGAAGTGCATATGATAATTTTGTGTATTATAAAATATAACTTTTACTTCACAATTTAAAATAAGGTGCGGCTGAGCACTCAAAATATTCCCAATAGACGTATGCTCGGAATATCATAACCAGAACACATATACAAAAAGCAAAGGTGCCATCAATAAGAGAGTACCTTCTCCCAGATGGATCCCTGGTGGTCCTTGCATCTATAACATATGCGGAGCTCCCGCCCCGAAAAGGGCGACCCCGCAGAGATGCGAGGACCCTCACTACACACTCCCTCTTACCCTTACGCAGTTCTCATACAATGTCCCATGCAATGTCCCAACGTGTTTCGACCCACCACGGTCTCCTCAGGGGACGAAAGAGTAATGTATGGGATAAAATGAAGCGGAGTCAAGGGATAACTAAAGAATAGGTCATGGAGCGTACGGCTCCTAGTTCCACCGAAAGGGCTATGGTGTGCCCGCCATGGTGTGTGAAACCATATTGTAACCCAAAGCCAACAAAAGAAAAAGATGGCATTTACAATTTAGTCCGTGACAAGTTTTTTAATGATATAATATAGAAATGGAAGAGTTCAAACCAACATGACTCATTCTTTCCAGTACAAACTGTTCAACTCTGGATTTTCCAAATTACTATCCTGAAGAAGCCAGATCTGATGTACTTGAATTTTTAATTTAATGAATAAATACTATGTACATTGCTGAAACAGTAAGGTTCTTTGTAGGCTCCAAGGAGAATTTTTAGAATAAATTTCAGTAACTAAGTTTGTTGTTTTGTGTTTCCTTCAGGTTATGTTTGTATGGTATAATTTTCCATAATTTTCCACTTTGGAATATACATTCAAAATTTGTGTATCAGTGTCAAATTGTTTTTTTAAAGGTAATACACCCTGTAGTGTATAGTAATGTGGTGTGGGGAGCCAGGATGCAGAAAAAACTTCACTGTATGGGGCCAAACCACACTAAAATGCATAAGATTTGCATCCAAAAAAGTCAGGGGCGCAGCAGAAATATGTGGGGTTGCCTTGTGGGGTCACTTGTTCCACAACATATTTTTCCAGAGAGTAAAAACTGACGTGGGAACACAGACTATTTATTTGGTTCAATTTGTATTTCTATGTCTAAGTATTTTGGTTGGTGCTTGAGATTTTCTATTGTTATTCTACTTCATTATATATCCTTAACACAGTATGGAGCATTGCACAAACTAGTGGAAAACAACATGCATGTAAAATGGCAAACTTCTCTCCAGGACTTTTAGTTGAGTATAACGTACCTAGGAGGTGTAGAGGTTACAGTCACACCTGTGCCTAATTGAATAAAATGCCAGCACAATCCAATATCAGCTGCACACTACTAGCACTAAAAAGCAATTAAAAGACACATAGGAACTATTGGAAAAGCATTTCTGCTACTTTGAAAACATGACAATTTTAGGTTTTTAGTGTAAATTTTTTGTCAAAACTGTAATAAGCCCACTACCAATTGATAAGGCAACCTCAATACAAGTAGGAACCTACGCTATTTTTTACCTCTCTTGGTGTATGTTAAGACCTCCACATTTCAGGGAATGTAGATTCCAGCTACAAACTACTCTGCATTGATTGAAAAGCCTTTTTTTAAAAAAAACAAACAAAACTTTTTGCATGTGCAAACCAAATATTGTTTTTTAGATTGTTTGTATTGGGGAGTGGCTGCCCCATTTTTGCTTTTGCACTCCACCCACTTGCACAGGCTTTTAAATCAATGCAGAGTACCTTGTAGCTGGAATCTACATTCCCTGAAATGTGAAGGTCTGAACAGGCACCAAGAGAGATAAAAAATTGTTTAGGTTCCCACATGTATTGAGGTCACTTTGTCAATTGATAGTAGGTTTATTAGTTCTGATCAAAAATGTACACTAAGAAACTCAAATTTTCATGTATTGAAAGAAGCGGAAATGCTTTCCCAATAGTTCCTATGTGTCTTTTGATGGCTTATTAGTGCTAGTAGTATGCTGCTGATATTAGATTGTGCTTGCATTTTACTCAATTAGGCATAGGTGGGACATTGACTGTGAGATCACTGTACACTGTAAGGGTATATTCACACGGCTTATTTGGATGCTGTTTGGATGATTTTTCAGCGCCCAAAACCGCGTCAAAACCTCATCTGAAACACGCTTCTTCAGAAGAGGTTTTTGTTGAGGTTTTGACAAGGGACAAGGTTTCAACACTGTTTTCACCCATACAAATTAATAGCCAAGGCAAAAACCACACCGAAAAACGCTCCAAAACTGCACCGAGGTTTTCAACACTGTTTTCACCCTTATAAATTAATAGCCAAGGCAAAACCCGTACTGAAAAATGCTCCAAAAACGCACATAGAAACGAGTCTAGAAACGCGCCAAGGTTTTGAACGAGGTTTTGAAGCTCTCGATTGATTCCTATGGGTATTTTCAGCTATGAAAATGCTTCAAGAATTGACAGTCTTTTTCAGCGCCCAAAATAGCGTCCAAAGAAGCGTCTTAAACGCACTATAAGAACCTTGTGTGTGAACTACAACGTTGTTTTACATAGGAATCAATGAAAATGAACGGCGAGCGTTTTGGAGGCTTTTTTGATGCTGCTTTGGGAGCGGAAACACTCCGTAAACTGCACCGAAAACATCATCAAAATCAGCCGTGTGAACATACCCTAACCATGATCCCAGATGCATTATCCCGGTACTGTGAAATCACTGTGACTACTTTGGTAATTATGCACTGTGACACCAGCTTTATTATGCCTGTCAGAGACATAGCTAGACTTTCTTTCACCCAAGGCAAACAATTCAATCTGCTACCGTATCTGCTACCGTACGCATGTATCTAAATATCCTGGTCAAGGCAAAGTGGCTTCTTGGCACCCGCCCCCTCCTCACAATCAGCACCCAATGAAGCTACTAACCCAGCTATACCCTGGTGGCTATTAATTATCACTGTACTGTCAAATCACTGTATTTATCTTCTCTGTGCTGTCACATCATTGTTTTTTTAGCCCAGCACTGACTTCACAGTGTTGTTTTTGTTAATGCATGCAATGGAATACAAGTCCAGATTGCCCAATGGCTTTCATATAATGCATACAGTAAAAAACAAATATTAGAGTCATTCAATAGACATTCTCTCTCCCTCCGGCTACAAAAACCTACTCCATCTCTGGTACAGAAACACAAATACCTAAGGTTTGTATCACAACATGCTAACAACACTTTAAAGGGGGTGCCTATCTGGCTGTCTCACAAGGTCTGCTTTTCACAGCCAGCTTCAGGCTCACACTTCTTGGTTATGCTGTGGGTGGTTCTACAGCAGTGACTGACAATGTAATTCTGTGAGAGAGATTTTGTATATAAGTCTGAATACATCACTTGTATCTACTGCTGCATGTGATATGTAGATGACGTGTTTGTCCTCTGGACCGGCATGGAGACCTAGTTAATACCGTTCCAATAGTTGGCACCCTCTGATATAATTCTCTGTAACTAGGCATCAATCTACAATACAATTCCTGGATATGGATGTTGTGAAAAATGTGTCCAAGTTCTCCACTACATGGTGGTTAATAAGGTTAGTGGCAGGTGATATGTCCTGCTAGCCTTTATAAAAGACAACGAACTGTTATGTCTGTTGAAGAGGTGTTGCCCTCGAATGCGCCTGCTTGAGAAAGGAGTCCTCCGAAATGTCGCATGAGGCAGATGGCCACCTCTACAACTGCGAAGTTTGTCGGTTTAATGGACTGCCATGTGAAACTTAATTGTATCTCATACTCTACATGGGCGAATCACAGGTTTTACTATCACATATTTACATTGTACACACTGCTTTCAGAAAAGTTTGTAAGGTTTATAAAAGTATCAAGATAAAGTGGATGAATGCATTGTGTCAATAGTCCTGAATTGTGATTTTATGCAGAAAAAAATATGTGACATCCAATCAGAGCTGGATTAATAGATGTTCGCAGGTGAACTAAGCTGTGGTGACTAGCGCTGTAGAGAAATATACAAGCATCTTGTCTGTACCTAATCACAGCTAGTATCACCTGTATGCACATGTGGAACAGCACTCAGATGCCGTAACCATCCTGGTTTAGGCTGTATCACCACAATGCACTTCCGCAGTTCTAACAGGGGCTAAATAATCAGATACTATAGTAATATTCAGTTTTGGCCATGAGACTCCTATTCCCATGCGCAGCAAAGCAGATCAAGCTCCTGCATGAGAGGACTTTACACCCCATTCGTGCATTGGCCGTCATGAAGTGATAGATGTGTAAAAAATAAACAAAATAAAATGTACATATATCAACGGGGGGCTTCCCTAGAATGTACAGTATCTCACAAAAGTGAGTACACTCCTCACATTTTTGTAACTGTTGTATTATATCTTTTCATGGGACAACATTGGAGATATGACAGTTTGATACCATGTAAATTAGTGTACAGTTTGCATAACAGTATAAAAGTGGTGTGTAATCAAAATAACTCAACACCCCGCCATCAATGTATAAACTGCTGGCAACGAAAATGTGATTTTGAGGGCACACCAAATTTACACTGTTATACAATCTGTACACTGAGTACTTTACATCGTGTCAAAGTGTCATATCCTCAGTGTAGTCAAAATTATGTTCACCGCACACCGAATAATGATAACTAAAGTATTTATTAGTGTTTTACAGGGGCAGATACATACATGCACCAAATTTCAAAACAATACTGAACAGATGTTTTACAATAAATGATCTATAGTGAGAATTTGTTTCTTTGGAAAGTAAGAAAAGGATGTCATAATAAACGACGTTTCGGCTAATCGCCTTTTTCGAGAGACATCACAAGGGGTCACTAAGGAAGAGGAGATGTTTGGAAGAGTAAGTGTATCTATGTAATAGGGCATAAACATAGGGAGCGTCCCCTGGGAAATCAGCCGCTGGAGGCTGTAAAGACCGGCCTGGATGAGGCAGAGTATAGAGGGATGGCGGCGGGAAGTCCGGAGCCCTTAGCGAGAATGCCACAGAATGGCACAATGACTGAGAGCGGAGGTCACGGCGGCAGCAGCATGAGGTCAGGCAGTGGCACAATGACATTCTGGAGGTGGCAAAATAGTATTAGGCCACAGTGTGGCACAATGACACAGTGTGGAGGGCATGGCAGGAGTCACAGCAGCAGCATGAGGTCAGTGGCAGTGGCACAATGACATTCTGGAGGTGGCAAAATAGGAGGAAGCCACAGAGTGGCACAATGACTGAGAGCGGAGGTCACGGCGGCAGCAGCATGAGGTCAGGCAGTGGCACAATGACACAGTGTGGAGGACATGGCAGCAGCCACAGCAGCAGCATGAGGTCAGACAGTGGCACAATGACACAGTGTGGATGTCACGGCAACAGCAACAGCAGCAGCAGCAGCATGAGGTCATAGAGGGGGACAATGACAGAGTGTTGAGGTGGGTGGAAAATACCAGCCCCTGGTAAAAAATGGTGGTAGGCAGATGGAGAAACTAGCAGCAGATGTGTGGCATCAGGCGGGTGGCGGCATCAAATAGTGGCTGAGGGCAGGTAGTTGAACCCAGACTGCCCCTAAGTCATTGGTGTGTGGAAATCCTGGCCGATCCACGCCTGATTCATCTTGACAAAGGTCAGTCGTTCCACATTTCCCGTGGAACAAGCGGGTTCTCCTTGGGGTAACGATGGCCCGCCGCACTGAACACCCGCTCTGATGCCACACTACTGGCCGGGCAGGAAGCTTCTCCACTGAAAACTCGGAAAGTTGCGGCCACACATCCAGTTTGGCTGCCCAGTAGCCAGCGGATCTTCTAACTGAGGTGGCAGAGTGCTGTCCAAGTAGGCCACAACTGTTGGTTCAGGGACTGCTCCGGGTCCTGCTGCTGCTGCTGTGGCGGACTCCCCTCCTCACTAGGCGGGTGAAGGAAGCTGCTCATCAGTGACTACTGATGGAGCTGGTACTGCTCCTACCCCCCCCCCACCTTCCCCCAGCAGCCACGCCAGTAGTACGTGAGCGCTGAGGAACCCCCCGGTCAAGACCTGTCAGAGGAGGGACGAGCCGTACATGGGCAGCGGCCAACTGATTATGGAGGATTTCCCTATAGTATTGAGTTTGTCTTCCCTCTCAATAGCTGGGAAAAAGGCTCCCTTTTTTAAACCGGTAGCGAGGGTCCAATAGGGGGAGAGCCAGAAGTCATCCCTCTGCGGATGCTGACTATTCGGCTGTCACTAGCCAGGCAAATAAGCATGTGCGGGCCATCTGCACAAGTGACTCCGAGGGGCTCCCTGCCTCCATTTCCACTGTATACTGCACGGTGCTTGGGGGTCATCTGCCTCGTCTTCCTCATCTCCATCCCCCCTCCTCAAGCTGCCCCTGCTCCTCCTCTCTTGTCACCTGGGTAGAAAATCCACTCATTTCACCAGACAATGCTTCTGCTCCAATGTCCTCCTCCTCCCCCTCCTCCTCCTCCATTTCAGTCCCCATCGGACTCATGTGGCCACGAGATGTAGTCGCCACGTCTCCAGTCCCCGGCCCAGAGAGATTTTTAAGCTTCTGTTCCAGGACATGAAGCAGTGGAATGACGTTATTCATCCCATAGTCCTGGCGACTGACAAATAACGTCGCCTCCTCGAATGGCCTCAACAAACGGCAGGTGTCACGCATGAGCTGCCACTGGCTGACATCAAAGTTAAACAGGGGAGTACTTCTGTCTGCCTGGATCATCAAAAAAATTGTTAATGGCTTTCTCTGTTCATACAGTCGGTCCAACATGTGCAGGCTGGAATTCCAGCGGGTGGAAACATCGCATATCAGAGTGTGTTGGGGGAGGCCGTTCTGCCACTGCAACTCAAGGAGGGTGTTCCTGGCTTTGTACGAATGGAAAAGTGAAATGCACAGTTTCCTGGCCATTTTCAGAATCTTCTAAAGATCGGTGGAAGACTCAGGAATCTTTTCACAACCAGATTGAACACGTGCGCCATGCAGGGCGCATGGATCATCCCTCCTCGGTGCAGCGCGGACACCATGTTCCTCCCATTGTCCGTCACCAGGTTCCGATTTGCAGTTGGTGCGGAGAAAGCCACACATCGATTTATGCTGCATGACGCGGAGCAGTTCCTCCCCTGTGTGACTTCGTTCGCCGAGGCAAGCCAGGTGTAGAAATGCGTGACACCGCTGTGCCCTACACATGTGGTATGATGGAGCAGTACTTGTGGAGGCTAGAGGGTTTGGTGGTGGTGGAGGAGGAGGAGGCGGACATTGGCGCAGGTGCAGCAGTTTGACAACTTGGGGGGAGAAAGCGGCGTCTCCTGTCCAAGTTGTTGGTGTGCCTAGGCAGGAAGCACATTACCCAGTGGGCCGTAAAGGACATGTACTGGCCCTGACCGTAGTTACAGCTCCAGACGTCCGCGCTGCCATGCCCCTTTGGGAAAACAAACCGATAAGCTCAAGGACTGGCCCACTTTGTTCTACATATTTATGAAGTGCTGGTACTGCCTTTTTGGAAAAAAAATTATGGTTTGGAACTCTCCATCTGGGCTCCGCACAAGCCATTAGTTCTTAATGGTGCAGAGCCCCACCATTTGGAAAGGGGAGGGACTGCAATACCAACAACTTGGACAGGAGCACGGTCCAGCTGCTGCACCTTAGGATGGTTGGGCGCATACTGTTGTCTCTTTGCAATCGCCTCGCTGAACGACTGCTGGCGCCATGAGTAGCGAGGAGAGGAGCATCTGGGGCCGGGAGATGATGTCAAAGAGAAACAGCTCCCTTCGCAGAGGTGGTGGAGCCTTGACTGGCTGCAATGTATGCGTGCCATGGGCGCTGCTGCTGCTGCTGTTGCTGCGGCGGCAGGATGGACCACCCCATCTGAGTCACGTTTCTCCCCTGATGTGTTGACGCAGGGCGTGTGCCAACGTTAGCTCCCTGGCCACGCTTCACTTTCTGCCCACAGATTCTACATATACCCATATTCGGCTCCTCCGGGGTGTTTAGCAAAGAACTGCCACACCCGCCGATGGTATCGATTTTACCGCCAACGCTCCGCACTGAGTGACTACTGCCGCGCCCTGCCTCGCTGACCCCTGTGCCGCTACTTTCTTGGACCTGCGAAGCGGGTTTTTTACCCCGTGGCCGCTTGGCTCCCGACCTCACACTGCTGCTATCCTGCTGACTCACGGGCCCCATGACCCACTTGCTGGCTGCGCTGCTGCCTGACGCGCAAGCGACGCCCTCTTCTCTGACGATGATGAAGCCTTGCCCCACCCGCTCCCAAGTGTGGTCGGCTACATCATCATCTATTTGTGTTTCATCGTCATTTGTGCTGTCCTCATCACCAGTCTTGGTATGCCGAGGCTGACCTCTCACAACATGACCTCCCATGCCACTCTCCAACATCTATTTTGCCGCCTGCTGCAAGAAGCAGGGGATATTGGCCCCATTTCTTCGCTGCCAAGTAGCTGCTGACTGCCCTCCTCAAATTGCTCATCCTCGCTATATAGTGGCGCTGAGCCCAGACCACATAGTAGATCTCTGGCTGAGGGAACCGGATGGGACAGAGGCGGCTGAGGACAGGTGAGGGCCGCTGCCCCCTCCCGGGCCATGCCAACTAAGGGTTGTGTCTGAGGTTCCCACCGACTCTTGGCTGGGGATGTCAGCTGTCATCTGGGAGGAAGAGGATGACCTAGTCACCAATCAAGAACCCTTGGGTTGCTGAACAACACACGGCCGCTAGATTGACAGCGGCAGTTGTGGCCCCAACGATGACCCTGCTGCGACGTCCCCTTGCTGTGCTGCGACCTGGGCCTGTTCCTGGAATGTTTGTGCCACTGCCACTCGCAGGTGCAGAGCCTGCCACCTCTCTGTCTGACATACTGTTTGTTCTAAAATGTACAGACACTGTTTGATGATGATATCTGTATTTTGATAAATATACACCCTGTTTTTGACTCCAAATGAACCCAGTAACAAGCTTGGTAACCCTTGGATACAAATTGCGCTCCACAAATGGCCAAGAAAAAATTTACTTGTATGTGTCGTTTAAAAACACTTTTGGGGTTTTACTAAATGTAAAAGCATAAACAGGCTTAATTAACCTTCGACATGAATTAGGCTACAGGAAAAATGTATATATTTTGGCGTTGAAAAAGACGGTTTCTTGGGGTCAGCACACCAGCAAAACAACGCTTAATTAACCCCTGGATGTAAATTGCGCCAAAGAATTGAGCCGCACAAACTAGTAGCTTTGTAGCGTGTTACAATTGCGTGTTTTCTACGCCACACAATAAGAGATACAGTTGTAATTAACCTTTGCTTGTGAATTAGGCTACAGGAAAAATGTATATATTTTGGCGTTGAAAAAGACGGTTTATTTTTGTCAGCACACCAGCAAAACAACGCTTTAATTAACCCCTGGATGTAAATTGCGCCAAAGAATTGAGCTGCACAAACTAGTAGCTTTGTAGCGTGTTACAATTTCGTGTTTTCTATGCCACACAAACAGAGATACAGTTGTAATTTAACCTTTGCTTGTGAATTAGGCTACAGGAAAAATGTATATATTTTGGCGTTGAATAAGACGTTTTTCTTGGGGTCAGCACACCAGCAAAACAACGCTTAATTAACCCTGGATGTAAATTGCGCAATAGAATTGAGCAGCCAAAAATGAAGTGGTATTGTATTGTAAAAAAACCTGTTTCTTTTAAATGAATACAACAGGAACTGGCTTAGATCCCACTTGGATATTGAATGTATATGCGCTGCAGTGGAGCGCACTGGATTTCAGATCCAATACCAAAAAATTTGGAAATAGAACATTAAGAGAACAGTCTCTGGACAAGCTGAGACACCCCACAGAAAAACGCTTATAAAAATCAATTCTTCAGTAAGAGCTATCAGCCGCGGGAGCACCTTCCCTATCAGTACAGTGAGACGGTTTTGAGCTCCCAGCGGGCGCGCCTGGACTTATATAGTGCGGTGACGTCACAGAATTTCCCCCGGTCTCTGATTGGCTTCACCTCTGCACATGTCATGCAGGCAATGCCCTTCTTCCTCCAGAGTGCTTTGCCCCATGTAGCGCCATGTTTCTCGCAGCCATTTTATCAATCAAAAAGCACACTTCGTTCACCCGAAGTACCTCAAAGTTCGACTTCGTTCCGAACCGAAGTTTTCCTGAAATTCTAAACGAATTCCACTTCGTTAGAATCAATTCGCCCATCTCTAATAGATAGCATAAATGCTTCTTTAGGAATTTCCACATAGTGTATTGCCCTTTATGCAGTAGTGTGCCACTGGCGGCGGTCTGTGTGTGTACATGTATAATTACATGTGTGCCGCAGCCCTGCCAGTTGGGACCCAGGTTTGCATACGTTTTTTTCAGAAAAGTTTTTGTGTGCAGAAACATCGTTTTTACTTGGTGTACATTGATTTAACCTATATGGGAAGGAAGGGGTGCTTCCATTTTGGGTTTCTGCACCCGCCCACTCCCACAGGCTGTCATAAGAAGTGCGGCTTGCAAGTCTGGTTTGTATTCTTATTTTTTTCTCTCTGTATAATGGAGGTCGGTTGACCCAGTGAGAGGCCGTGAATTGGCTCTATTGAGAGGTAAGGATAGTGTAGGACTGCCCGATTTTGAGATCACGTTGAAAGTCGTGGGCAGCTTAAACATCTTTTGATCAAAATATGTGAACCGAGAGTCTCAAAGTTTTAACTTATAGCTGGGCACCTTGAAACGAATATATTTGGCGGACAACCAAATTCTATCACCTGGCTTAAATAGGGGCGGAGGTCTACGGTACCTGTCGGCCTGGACTTTGGTGCGAGCGGAGGCCCGTAGAAGGGCCTGTCGTGTGGCTTGCCAGAGTGCCTTGATGTCACCTCTTGGGCATCCACGGCAGGAAAATGACACGAGGTAGCCAGAGGGAGAGGCAGGCGGGGATGTAGCCCAAACACAACAAAAAAGGGAATGGCTCCAGCGGATTCCGAGTCTAGTGAATTATATGAGAATTCCACCCAGGGGAGGAGGTTGGACCAATTATCCTGACGGGCGGATACAAAATGTCGTAGGTAGGTACCTAAAACTTGCTTAACCCTCTCTACCTGCCCGTTAGTTTGAGGGTGGTAAGCCGACGAGAAGTCTAGCTGAATCTGCAACTGACCACATAGAGCCCGCGAGAATCTCGACACAAACTGGACCCCCCTATCTGAGACGATATGCAACGGAAGACCGTGTAACCGAAAAATGTGGTGGAAAAAGTGCTGGGCCAGATGAGGAGCAGAGGGTAACCCAGGCAGGGAACAAAGTGAGCCATCTTCGAGAATCTATGGGTCCCCACCCCCAAATGACCGTGTTACCAGAGGAGGCCGGGAGATCTGTAACAAAGTCCATGGCTATATGGGACCAAGGTCTTTCTGGCACCGGGAGAGGCTGAAGCAGACTCGCGGGTCTGAGACGAGGGACTTTATTACGGGCACAGGAGGTACAACAAGGACAAAGTCTCTAACATCTTGAGCGAGGGTCGGCCACCAATAGTAGCGAGAGATTAATTACAGGGACTTGTGGACTCCAGGATGACCAGCTGTTTGTGAGGAATGACCCCAATTCAGGATTCGAGGCTGCATGGCAGGGCGTACGTAGGTCTTCTCAGGAGGTAGATGTTGAAGATCCACGGGGGCTGCCGTGAGGAGACGTTCTGGAGGTATTATGTGCTGCAGAGGCGGCTCTAGGCCCACAGTATACGAGGATCTAGAGAGGGCGTCCGCCCTGACGTTCTTCTCAGCTGGCCGAAAATGAAGGAGAAAATCAAAGCGGGCGAAAAAGAGCGACCACCTGGCTTGTCGAGGATTCAGTCATTGAGCAGACTGGAGATAAAGAAGGTTTTTGTGATCAGTGAAGATCTCAATGGGATGGCGAGCCCCCTCCAGCAAGTGCCGCCATTCTTCTAGGACTAATTTTATGGCCAGTAGTTCGCGATCACTGATCGTGTAATTTCGTTCGGCTGGGGTGAAAGTTTTAGAGAAGAAGCCGCAAGTACGCAGTTTCCCAGAGGAGGTCTTCTGTAGGAGGACAGTGCCTGCACCTACTGAGGAGTCGTCCACTTCTAGGACGAACGGACGCTGCAGGTCCGGGCGAGACAGAACTGGAGCAGAAGCAAAAGCTGACTTAAGGCGATCAAAAGCTTCTTGGGCTTTTGGAGGCCAGGTGTCATGATCATGCCCAACAGACCCCCAGCTTCGAGTTCTGGTCGCCGGCCACGGCCGTTGCAACGAAAACCATGGTTTTTAACATAATACCTTGTATTCTTTTTTACCAGGCGTTATCTATTCAGCAAGGCCGTCGCTCAGCCGAAGACTACTGTTCCGAGTTCTGCCAACGGTGTACGTTGACCGGGTGGTCTGACCAACCTCTAAAAACCCTCTTCAGGCAAGGGCTGTCCGATGCTGTAAAAGATGTTATGGTCAGCCACCCAACCCCTAAGACCCTAAATGAACTCATGACTTTAGCCGTAACTATTGACAGAAGACTAAGGGAGAGACGCAGGGAAAAGCAAGGGGGTTTGGTTCTTCAGCTCAAGCCAGGCTTTCTTGTAAAACCTCCTTCTAACTTCTTGGAGAGTTCCTCTCTTCCATCTCCCTCTCAGTCTTCTGGAGAAGAACCCATGGTGTTGGGTTGCATATCTCCTGCCACCAGGAGGAGACACCGGTTGGAGAACGCCTTGTGCCTTTATTGTGGGAAACCAGACCATTTTCTGAGAAACTGCCCGACTAGGCCCAAGTCACCCCGAGGAAACACCAAATGCATGAACAACTTCCAGCAAGTTTGTTTTGCCCGTACCCTTGGTTTCTAGTTCCAAGAGGTTTGCTTGTCGAGCCATGATTGACTCAGGTGCTGCAGCTAGTTTTATCAGCATGGCTGTTGCTCAAGCCTTGGGGTTGGAACTAGTTCCATTGTGTTCTCCCTTTTCAGTTTCAAGTATCGATACTACCTCCCTAACCGGAGGAAGAATAACATTTCGTACTGCAGAGATCACTTTAGATGTTGGGAGTTCGCATACCGAAAAGCTTTCCTTTTTTGTCATGGAGAAACTCACTGCGGATATTATTCTTGGTTGCCCTGGCTCCGCCTCCATAATCCTGTTTTTCGACGGAGGACCACCGAGTTAATCAAATGGGGACTCGTGTGGTTCTCATTCGAAGACAGCGCACTCCTTGGTGTGTGCTGTAATTGATACTCCATTGTGATACTCCATTGATACTCCATTGTTCCATTGTGTTCTCCCTTTTCAGTTTCAAGTATCGATACCACCTCCCTAACCGGAGGAAGAATAACATTTCGTACTGCAGAGATGACTTTAGTTGTTGGGAGTTTGCATACCGAAAAGCTTTCCTTTTTTGTCATGGAGAAACTCACTGCGGATATTATTCTTGGGTTGCCCTGGCTCCGCCTCCAAAATCCTGTATTCGACTGGAGGACCACCGAGTTGATCAACTGGGGGGACTTGTGTGGTTCTCATTCGAAGACAGCGCACTCCTTGGTGTGTGCTGTAATTGATACTCACGATATTTTCAGAATGTAATTCCGTTTTCAATGGCGGCTTTGATGGAGACGTGGTGGATAAACTGCCTCTGCACCACTTGATATTTGCACTATAACCTCCCCTCCGGGGCAGAGCTCAACTATTCTGCCCCGGAACGAGAATCAAATGTCCCCGTATATTGAGGAACCTGAAAATATTCTTTCTCCGGGAGTAGTTGTCGCTGCCGTGAATTCAGATCTTGTGTCTTCAACTACAGACATACCAAGTTCTGCTCCTTCCGAGCAGCTCCACTTTTGCTGTGACGATGGTTTCCACCTCACGTATTCCGCCGCTACAGGTTGTGAAACTAAAATTGAATCCGCCGTTAAACGACTGTGCACAGTCTGGACTAGGAGTCATAAGACTCTAAAAAACACCCAACTAAAACAAATCAATAAAAGGTGTCGACTCCGTCTTCGAGTCCCATCAGCAAAATATACCCCCAACCTGGTAAAGGGAAAACTTCACCAAGCCCACCCTGGTAAACCTGGAGGGTCTGTGGAGGGTCCGGTGGCCCCTTCTAAAGGGGGGGGGGTACTGTCATGATCATGCCCGACAGACCCCCAGCTACGAAGTTCTGGTCCCCCGGCCACGGGCCCTTGCGACGAAAACCATTGGTTTTTTAAACATAATACCTTTATTCTTTTTTACCATGTGAACTTTAGTCCTTCCTTCCCTTGTGCTGATTGATTTCTGGCCAACGCCCGTGGCCAGGAATCCTCCACCACTCTTTTAGTTAAACTGTGTTTCTCTTTGATTGACAGTTGTGTTTCCCTATCCGGTTTTGTGTTCTTTCCTCCTATCACCTCTGTTCTGTGTTCACCCGTTCCCTATTTAAGGTTTCCCCTTTCCTGCCCCCTGTGCCTGTTATTTTATGTCCTTCCTATTCCTTTTTCCTTGCTGTTCTCTTGTTGGATTTTCTTTGTTACCTGACTTGCTTGGCTTTTGACTATTCTTCTCCTCCTGAAATTTTGTACCGCATTGCCCGACAGTTTTCCAACTTGGCTCGTCCCTTACTTTTCCCCTTCAGTCTCCCGATTTGGTACTTGCTGCCCGCTTGCTGCCAACCTTGCTTGCCTGACATTCTCTTATTGTGTTTTGTATTTGTTTGTCTGTGTCTTATGTTTCCACGTATTCAGTATAGTGTTCCGTTTTCTGGTTGGGGCCGACCTTTTAAGGAGTCAGGTACTCCCAAAAGGCAGGGACAGTGGTTGGGACCAGCGTCAGGGACTCACTCTGTCTGTGTCTTCTCGTGTGTCCCTGACCGGTCCCTTACACCAGGATTTAGGGTTGGCATTTTTCTTCGTAAGGGCCGCCAGCGGGGAGAAATGCGGTACGAACTGCCTGTAGTAATTTGCAAACCCCAGAAATCGTTGAATAGGGCGACGACCCACTGGTCGAGGCCACTGTAAGACCGCAGACAACTTAGAGGGATCCATCTGGAGACCCTGATCCGAGACGATGTACCCCAGGAAGGGCAATGAGGTGCGTTCAAACAGGCATTTCTCCAGTTTGGCATATAACTGGTGGTCATGGAGACGTTTGAGCGCCTGGCGGACCTGGTGGCGGTGAGTTTCCAGGTCAGGAGAGAAGATTAAGATGTCATCTAGGTAGACGATTGTCATGGGGGCTGGCGCGGGTGCCGTCGCCCCCCGCGGCCGACCCCTGCCCACAGAGGTTCCAGCGCGGTGCCCCGGCTCCTCGCGACCATCCCCCTGCTGCCCGGTCCCTGGCGCCGGCTCACTTACTCGTTCACGCTCCTGTGCACGCTGCTCCTGCCTGTCCCAGCCGCCGCGCGTACCCGCTGCTTAGGGCGCGCGCGACGGCTGGTCTGGATTTAAAGGACCAGCGCCCCGGTAATTAGTCTATTGCCGGCCGCTGGTCCTAAATAAGGAATATGCCCCCAGCACTCTCTGCCAGTTTGTTGGTGTGTTTTGCCTAGTCTTGAGAGTGTTGGAAGTCCTGTCTGATTACCCGTGTACCAGTCCGTTCCACTACTTTCCCTGACGTAGCAAGTGTTTTGCCGCATCCCTGAACCTTTCATGCCCTCTCTGGACCACGAACCTCTGCCGCCCTCTACCTTCGTTCCTGTCCCTCTGGAGTATTTGAATTCTGTCCCAAGCATTACCCCGGCCTTCCAAGTCGAGCAAGCAAGGTCACACAGGGGCTTAGCTGACCTGGTATCCTCACGCCGCAGCAGCAAGTCCATCCCGCTTTGCGGCAGGGCTCTGGTGAATACCGGGGGCTAGCTATACTCCGCGTCTCCCTGGCGTGGCTTAACTATCATCTCTTGCGGTGGTCCAGCTGAATCCAAATCACCGATACCATTACAGTACAAATGGGAGGCCAATGGATTCCGCCCTATGGACCCTATCTGCCTGAACTCCGGACGTCACGACGGCCGTCGCTCTTCAGAGCCAAGTATATTGGTCCAGCCAGCTCGCCGACATTATGCAGAACTTGTGCGGCCACGTCCTACCTCCGCCTGCGGCTGACTGCCCTACATACCGGCCCACACCATTTGCTCTTGCAGCCATCGGCGCCACCTGCTCTTGCACCGGAACTCATCTCGTGCATCTGCAGCTCCCTCACGCTATGATGGAGAACCCGAAAAGTGCAGAGTTCATCAGTCATGCCCCTCCACATTGAATGTTGGGGCATCATGTTCCCTACCGATCGGCGGGCTAAGGCTGGCCTTCAAAATTAGCCTCCTACCGGGTGCCGAAGCTCTGCCTGGGCCACTCCGCTATGGGACCGGAGGAATCTATTGACGGTCAGATCTACAAACTACCTCCAGGTTCCGCACACGTCTTCGAGGAACCTGTACTGCACCTCCACCACCGCCCCCCGCAGCTCTGCTCCGTCTCCGTCAGGCGACTCCACTGGTGTCCACTACTCCATGCAGTTCCGCACCCTAGTCCTCTGAGCTGGACTGGAATAATAGTGCTTGGATGCGACCTTTTGGCAAGGCCGTTTCAGTGCGTATTAAGAACGAGCTCGCTAGTTGGGACTTTCCATCTGCTCTGGACGATCTGATTCGGTTAGCTACCCGAATTAATATTCGGTTTGCCGAGAGACAACAAGAGCTCCGCCTCCAACGGGAGATCCCCCAACCACGCCGGCTACCTCGTCTGGCCCGTGTTCCAATGACCTCCACTTCCTCCGCCATTGGTACCCGAGGACGAACCCATGCAGGTCGAGAAAACCCACCTGACGTCGCAGGAAGCAAACGCTCGCAGCGTTCTTCAGAGAAGCTGTTGCTTCTACTGTGGCTGTTCAGGCCCACTTGCATTGGGGGACTGGTCCGTGCGCATCCGCGGGAAACTCTCGCACTCTAGGGCTCGCAGGATAGGATCCCTAGGTGTCAGTGCAGCCCTCCCCGTCTGACCATTCCCGTACTCAGTGAATTTCTGGTGACAGAGCACCTTTCATAGTCTAAACCGCCTCCTTGATTCGGGGGTCCGCTGGAAATTCTGTCAGCCAGGCTCTGTCTCCAATTCGTCTCCCTGTGACCCCTCTGCAGGAAACCCATGTTCGTCTCGTCCGTCATGACGAATGCCTAAAGAACGTATTTCGGTTCTGCACTAGCGCCTCTCCACTTTGCAGGATAGGCGCCCTACACAAGGATACCTCTGAAACCTTGTTCAGCTTGCTCCTCGTCGGAAATCCTCCTGGGCCTTTCCTTGTTGCAAGACCATGCTCCGACCTTGGACTGAACACGCGAAGATTATCGTTTGGGCCCCGCGTGCCACGCGCCATGCCTTCATGTACTCTCCGTTCATGCTCGACACCGGCCCCCTCCTGTAAAAGTCTCTCCGAAGCTCTGCAGGGTCTGCCCACTCCGTACCGGGAATTCGTGCTGACGTCTTTTCTGAAAGACAAGCCGAAACACAATCCCCGCACTGCCGTTGACCTGCAACCCGTAGTTAACTCTCCCTGAGGAGATCTATCCTCGTTCCGTCCTGAGACAAGGCTATGTCGAGTATATACCAATGAAATCTCGTAAAAGTCTTTCATACGCAAGTCTTTCCTCCGCCGGCGGGGGCCGGCTTCTTCTTGAAAAGAAAGATGGTACACTTCGACCCTGTATCGATTATTGGGGCACTTAACAAAATTAGTATATAAAAATCAATACCACCCTGCATTCTGAATCCTCGGAGCTGTCGATCGCTCTCGCTGCGCAATACATTGATTCCATGTGGATTTACGGGGAGCATACAACTTGATTCGTATTATCCGTGAAGGCGACGAGTGGAAGAACGCCTTTAATACCATAGATGGCCATTTTGAATATCTTCGTCATGCAATTTTGCCTCTGCCGCTCCGTCTTTGTCCAAAGATTTTGTTCAATGATGATCTTCCGCGATCTCTCGTATACGTTGCGTTATCGTCTTACCTAGATAGACATCCAATCTTTATCGTCCTGACCTGAAACTCACCGCCCCACGTCCGCCAGTGTTCAACGTCTCCCTGACCACCGAGTTTAATGCCAAACCTGGAGAAATTTGTTTGAACGCACCTCATTGCCCTTCCTGGGGTACATAATCTCGATCAGGGTCTCCAACTGCGACCACATCGAAGCTCCACTCAGCAGTCATTACAGTGGCTTCGACCTGTATGCCTTCCGCTCTATTCCAACGCTTTCCTGAGGTTTAGCAAATTAGTTATAGACCTTCCGTTCCCGCATAAGTTTGTGCCTCGCATTGTGGCCGCCGCTGGTGGCGCTTACAATAAAAATGCCAACCCTAAATCTTGCAACCAGAAGCCCAAGAAGCTTTTGATCGCTTAAATCAGCTTTTGCTTCTGCTCACGTCTAAGTCTGAGAACTCCGACTCCTACGCACCACACATAGCGCCGTTTGTCCTAGTAAGGACGCCCTCCTCATAGTGCAGGCTGCTGTCCTCCTCCAGAAGTCACCTCCCCCTCGGAAACTACGTACTTTTGCGCTTGTCTTCACAAAAACCCTTCACCTCAGCTGAAAAGAAATTATACTATTGGTGATCGCGGAATTACTGGCCAATAAGTACTGCCTTAGAAGAAATGGCGGCACTTTATAGAGGGACTGGCCACCCCATCGATATAATTCACCCGATCACAAAAACTTCTCTATCATGCAATCTGCCCAAATGACTGAACCCTCGCAAGCCAGGTGGTCACTTTTTTTTCCCGCTTTGATGTTCTTCTCCACTTTCGGCCATCTGGGAAGAACGTCAGAGGCAGACCTCCCTGTCTAGAGTCCTCGGGGGTCTGGTGCAAGAGTATTTTAGTACACAGCGTGGGCTTGAAGCCGCCACTGCAGCACATAATTCATCCTGACACGTCCCTCCGCGGTTCCCGTAGACCTACAACATCTGCCTCCTGGAAGACCTACCTACGCCCTGCCATGCGCCCCGTATCCTGAAGTGGGGTACATGCCTTCACGAACAGCGGATCATCCTGGAAGTCAATAAGATCCCTCAGCTAATCGCCTCGTTATTTTTGGGGGCCCACTCTCGCTCAAATGTTAAGGCTTTTTTTGGGGCCTTACCCCCTATGCCCTAATAAAGCCCCCTGTCCTCAGACCCACGGGTCTGCTTCGCCCCCCCCCCGGGTGCCGGGGAAAGATTGGTCCCATGAGCCAGGGACTTTGTTACGGACCTCCGGGCCTCCTCTGGAAAACTGTCACCCTGGGGGGGGGACAGATAGTTTCTGGGAGATGGTCACTTTGTTTCCTCTGCCCGGGTTGCCCCCTCTGCCCCCCCAGCTTGCCCAGACTTTTTTTTCAGACATTTTTTCATTTAAACAGCCCCTTGCATACGTTTTGGGAAAGGGGGTCCAGTTTGTTTCAGATTCTGGTGGGCTTATGTGGGATTTGTCGGTTCATGGACTTCTCCCCCTGCTTTACCACCCTCAAACAAACGGGCAGTAGGAGGGTTTTTAAACCCAAGTTTTAGGGCACCTACCTATGACATTTTGTATCCCCCCGTCAGGTAACGGTTGACCTTCTCCCCTGGGCGGAATTCTCATAAAATTTTTCACTGACTCAAAAGTCCGCGGAGCTTCCCGTAGCCTCCCCCCCCTATTTAACCCCAGGTGATAGATTTTTTGGTTGTCCCCAAATATATTCCCGTTTAAAGGGTGTCCAGTTTAAAAAGTTAGGCCAAAAAGTTTTTGGGCCCTTTTGTTGTACTTCGGAAATAAACCCGGTGTCCCACAAGCTCCGCTTGCCCCCTACTCTGGTGTTCCGAAACCTTATTTTTCATCCTCAAGCCGGTGGTGCTGAATCGTTCTCCCGGAATCGTCTCCCCCTTCCCCTGTCCAACGCTGATAACATCTTTGAGGTAAGGGGCGTGGAGAAGAAGTAGGGGGAAACCGTTCCTTTTTTGAGGGAAAAGGGGTTCGGGCCGGGAGGAGCGTTTTGGGAAACCTGGGCTAATCTGTCCCCTGCCTCCTCTCAAAATTTCCGTAAAAAGAGGGGAAACCTAAGGGGGGACTGCATGGGGGGCTGGCCGGGTTTCCGTCCCCCCCGAGACCGCCCCCCTGCCCGCAGAGGGTCCGGCGTGGGTGCCCCGGCTCCTCGCGACCATCCCCCTGCTGCCCGGTCCCTGGCCCCGGCTTACTTACCCGTCCACGCTCCTGTGCACGCTGCTCCTGTCTGTCCCGGCTGCCGCGCGCGTACCCGCTGCTTAGGGCGCGTGCGACGGCTGGTCTGGATTTAAAGGGCCAGCGCCCCGGTAATTAGTCTATTGCCGGCCGCTGGTCCTATATAAGGAATACGCCCCCAGCACTCTCTGCCAGTTTGTTGGTGTGCGTTGCCTAGTCTTGAGAGTGTTGGAAGTCCTGTCTGATTACCCATGTACCAATCCGTTCCACTACGTTTCCTGACCTTGCCTGTTTGCCGCCTGCCCTGACCTTCTGCCCGTCTCTGACCACGAACCTCTGCCGCCCGTCCTGACCTCCTGCCTGTCCCCGACTACGCCTCTGGATTCGATTCTGTGCCACGCATTATCCCGGCCGCCATCGCAAGCAAGTCACGTCAGGGGTAGCGACCTGGTAGCCTCACGCCGCAGCAAGTCCATCCCGCTTTGCAACAGTCTCTGGTGAATACCCGGGGCTACTTAGACTACACTCCCTTGCGTGACTTAACTATCATCGCTTGCGGTGGTCCAGCGAATCCACCGAACCATTACAACGATAACACAGACGTAGAGGTGGTCACGGAAGATCTCATTGACGAAATTCTGGAACACCGCCGGAGCGTTGCAGAGGCCAAATGGTTTGACGAGATATTCAAAATAGCCATCTCGGGTATTAAAGGCTGTCTTCCATTCGTCGCCTTCACGGATACGAATCAAGTTGTAAGCTCCACGTAAATCTAACTTGGAAAAAATGTTTGCGCCACGTAGGCGATCAAAAAGCTCTGAGATCAGAGGCAAGGGGTATCGTTTTTTTATAGTGATTTTGTTAAGTCCCTGATAATCGATACAGGGCCGGAGAGTACCATCTTTCTTTTCAACAAAGAAGAAATCGGCCTCCGCAGGCAAGGAAGATTTGCGTATGAAGCCTTTACAGAGATTCTCCTGGATATTCTCCGACATAGCCTTAGTCTCCGGGACCGAAAGAGGGTAGACTCTGCCACGGGGAGGAGTATTACCGGGTTGCAGTTCAATAGGACAGTCGAACGGCCGGTGCGGGGGAAGAGTTTCGGCCTTTCTTTCAGAAAAGACGTCGGCTAGATCCTGGAAGGGAGCGGGCAGACCAGGCAGAGGCTTCGTAGACTTTACAGAGGCGGGTCATGGAGCTGGACCGAGTACAGGAAGACATCGAGAGTGGCACGTAGGACCCCAGCGGATAATATCGCCCGTGTTCCAGTCTAAGGTCGGAGCATGGTCTTGCAACCAAGGGAGGCCCAGGAGGATTTCAGAGGGGGAGCGAGGCAGAACGAGAAGTCTCAGAGTCTCCTTGTGTAGAGCGCCAATCTGCAAGGTGAGGGGCGCAGTGCAGAACCGAATAGCGTCCTTTAGGCATTCGCCAGAGACGGAGGAGACGAACATGGGTTTCTTCAGAGGGGTCACCGGGAGCTGAAATTTGGACATCAGCGCGTGGCTGACAAAATTTCCAGCGGACCCCGAATCAAGGAAGGCGGTGGCTTGAAAGGTGCTGTCCGGCGAAACTCCACAGAGTACGGGAATGGTCAGACGGGGAGAGGCCGCACGGACACCTAGGGATGCCTCTCCTGCGAGCCCTAGGTGCGAGAGTGACCCTGGGCGCACCGGACAGACCCCAATGAAGTGGCCAGAACTGCCACAGTAGAAACACAGCTGCCTCTGACGACGCTGCAAGCGTTCCTCCTGGGTCAGGTGGACTCTCTCGATTGGCATGGGTTCATCCTCAGGAAAACGGGAGCCAGACGAGGTAGCCGGCGTGGTCGGGCGACCTCCCGTTGGGGGAGGAGCTCTTGCTTTCTCAACCGAATGTCAATTTTGGTGGCCAACCAAATCAGTTCGTCCAGAGCAGATGAGAGGTCCCGACCAGCGAGCTTGTCTTTAATACGCCCAGAGAGGCCTTGCCAGAAGGTTGCCACCAAAGCCTCATTATTCCAGTCCAGCTCAGAGGCTAGGGTGCGGAACTGCACGGAGTACTGACCCACGGTAGAGTCGCCCTGACGGAGACGGAGCAGAGCTGCGGCAGCGGAGGAGGTGCGGCCAGGTTCCTCGAAGACGGTGCGGAACCCCTGGAGGAAGGTTTGCAGATTTGCCGTCAACGGATCTCCTCGGTCCCATAGCGGAGTGGCCCAGGCCAAGGCTTTCCCCGATAAGAGGCTAATTATGAAGGCCACCTTAGCCCGCGCGGTAGGGAATTGGTGCCCCAACATTTCAATGTGGATGGAGCATTGACTGAAGAAGCGGGTCCCCGTCATAGCGTGAGGGAAGCGGCAGATGCAGAGATGGTCCCGGTGCAGGAGCAACTGGTGCTGACGTGGCGGAAGCAGCCACAGGCGGAGGTAGACGGACCGCAAGGTTCTGCATCATTTCCAATTCGCTGGCTCTGCTGGGCGACAGCCGTCGTGACGTCGCGGTGATCAGGCAAGGGTACCCTGGCAGAATCCATGGCCAGATCGTACTGTAACGGGTTTGGTGGATTCGCTGGACCACCGCAAGTGATGGTAGTTAAGCCACGCCAGAGGGCGGAGTCTAAGTAGCCCCCGGTATTCACCAGAGCCCGCCACAAAGCAGGATGGACTTGCTGCAGCGTGAGGCTACCAGGTCGCTATCCCTGACGTGACTTGCTTGCGATGGCGGTTGGGATAATGCGTGGTACAGAATCGAAATCCAGAGACCTGGTCAGGGACAGGCAGAAGGTCAGGGCAGGCGGCAGAGGTTCGTGGTCAGAAACAGGCAGACGGTCAGGGCAGGCGGCAAACAGGCAAGGTCAGGAAATGTAGCGGAACGGACTGGTACACGAGTGATCAAAATGGACTCCAAAACTCTCTAAAGACACTGAACGCACACCAACGATCTGGCAGAGATTGCAGGGGGCGTATACCTTATATAGGACCAGCGGCCAGCAATTGACTAATTACCGGTGCGCTGGCCCTTTAAATCCAGACCAACCGTCGGGCGCGCGCCCTAAGCAGTGGGTACGCGGCAGGAACAGGCAGGAGCAGCGTGCACAGGAGCGTGGACGGGTAAGTGAGCGGGCGCCGGGGCCCGGGCAGCAGGGGAATGGTCGCAGGCAGCCGCGGCACCCGCGCCGGACCCCCAGCGGGCAGAGGTCGGTCGTGGGGGGCGACAGCACCCGCGCCATCCCCCATGACACCTGTTAGTACATATAGAAAGATCAATCAAAGTACTTACAACTAGGGGCGTAACTAGAGGAGCCAGGGCCCCATAGCAAACTTTTGGATAGGGCCCCCCCCCCCTCCCTGACCACGACCATGTACCAGGACATGCTGTTAGATAATGTAGATAATACAAGGGGCAAATACCTCACCATACATCGCACCATCATACTGCTACCAATCAAATCCCACTATACTAAGACCAGCATTACCAATAACGCTATTACATAAGGACCTGATTATACCGCCAGAACACGACCACAAATTACCACCACATAGTAACTGAATAATACCCTACACTATTACTGATCTGTACACAAAGACCAATACTGTCTAATAATAATAATAATATATAATAATATAATGACCATATAGTGGTATATACCAGTGTACACAGGCTCTGCAGACTGTATATTACCTCCATACAGTGACCATATAATGGTAGACACCAATGTACACAGGCTCTGCAGACTGTATATTACCTCCATACAGTGACCATATAGTGGTAGACACCAGTGTACACAGGCTCTGCAGACTGAATATTACCTCCATACAGTGACCATATAGTGGTAGACACCAGTGTACACAGGCTCTGCAGACTGTATATTACCTCCATACAGTGACCATATAGTGGTAGATAGCAGTGTACACAGGCTCTGCAGACTGTATATTACCTCCATACAGTGACCATATAGTGGTAGATAGCAGTGTACACAGGCTCTGCAGACTGTATATTACCTCCATACAGTGACCATATAGTGGTAGATAGCAGTGTACACAGGATCTGCAGACATATAAGTGATTATAGTGCAGTTACATCTTGTGACTCACAGGTGACGTTTCTCTGACCAGTCGTTGACTTTCTCTTTTGTTCTGCATCCGGTCCAGTCCGCCATCACGATGACATCTCCCGACCACTTGTCCCTGCAGATTTAGACACAAATATCTTAGAATCCTGACTTTTCCAGCACCTGCCCCCCAGGCTATATGGGGTGCATTTAGGCAGGCAGGGTTTAGATAGGATATATGGGGCCCCAAATAGGAAAGGTTTAGGTAGCCAATAGTGCCCATATAGGCAGGCAGGGATTAGGTAGCCAATAGTGCCCATATAGGCAGGCAGGGATTAGGTAGCTATAGGGAGCCATACAGGTAGACAGGGGTTAGGTGGGCTATAGGGGCCATATAGGTAGGGTTTAGGTAGCTAAAGGGGCCCCATATAAGTAGACAGGCAGGCTTGTGGGGGTATACAGGCAGGCATATAGGGGGCTGTATAGGCAGGCAGGCAGGCATATAGGGGGCTGGATAGGCAGGCAGGCATATAGGGGGCTGTATAGGCAGGCAGGCAGGCAGGCATATAGGGGGCTGTATAGGCAGGCATATAGGTGGCTGTATAGGCAGGCAGGCAATATGTGGGCTGTATAGGCAGGCAGGCAGGCATATAGGGGGCTGGATAGGCAGGCAGGCATATAGGGGGCTGTATAGGCAGGCAGGCATATGGGGGGCTGTATAGGCAGGCATATGGGGGCTATAGGCAGGCATATGGGGGCTATAGGCAGGCATATGGGGGTATAGGCAGGCATATGGGGGCTATAGGCAGGCATATGGGGGCTATAGGCAGGCATATGGGGCTATAGGAAGGCATATGGGGCTATAGGCAGGCATATGGGGGATATAGGCAGGCATATGGGGGCTATAGGCAGGCATATGGGGGGTAAAGGCAGGAATAAGGGGGTATAGGCAGGCCTATGGGGGCTATAGGCAGGCATATGGGGGGGCTATAGGCAGGCATATGGGGGGCTATAGGCAGGCATAGGGGGGTCTAGGCCGACATGGGGGGGGGATAGGCAGGCATATGGGGGATATAGGCAGGCATATGGGGGCGAAGGGCAGGCTTATGGGGGTATAGGCAGGCATATGGGGGGCTATAGGCAGGCATATGGGGGGTATAGGTAGGCATATGGGGGCTATAGGTAGGTATATGGGGGCTATAGGTAGGCATATGGGGGGTATAGGCAGGCATATGGGGGGTATAGGTAGGCATATGGGGGGCAATAGGTAGGTATATGGGGGGCTATAGGTAGGCATATGGGGGGCTATAGGTAGGTATATGGGGGGCTATAGGTAGGCATATGGGGGGCTATAGGTAGGCATATGGGGGCTATAGGCAGGCATATGGGGGGCTATAAGCAGGCATATGGGGGGCTATAGGCAGGCATATGGGGGGCTATAGGCAGGCATATGGGGGGCTATAGGCAGGCATATGGGGTAGGTAAAATAAGAAAGCCCTTACTTACCTCGGTCCACGCTCCCCCAATGCGCCGCTCGCTCCGGTCTGCTGCTCTCCCTGCAGCCTCTGCGCTCAGCGCGGGCGGCGCGGTGATGTGACGTCACCGCGCGCGCCCACGTGACCACAGAGCGCCGGCAGGGGGAAGTAGCAGAGCGGAGCGATCGGCGCTCCGTCCTGCTACTACCGAGCAGCGCTGCCTCTGAACGCTCGGGCCGGGGGGCCCGGGCGTTCAGAGGGAGTATGCGGCGGGCCCCGCAGCTCCCCGCCCGCCGCAGTGAACTGTTAAGTTAAGTTAAGTTCACTGCCGGCGGGCCCAGGAGCGGCATTACCGGGGTAGCGGACGCGGTAGCAGCTGCCCCGGGGCCCCCCTAAGCGCAGGGGCCCCGTAGCAACTGCTACCCCTGCTACCCCGGTAGTTACTCCACTGCTTACAACATATGGTATAGAGTAAGATACACAAAATAAGCACCTTTTTGCATGCCACTGCGGGATTCCATTTGCCTTTTGTTTACAAGTGTGCTTGTGGTCTCAATGCCGGGAGACCTAGATCCGAGCGGAGCAAGGTGAATGTCAGTACCGAGATTAACAGGTGCGGATACACACTGGAGACGGACGTTTGTTTCTGCAAGGAGAAGACTTGGTGAGATACACTCTCTTTCCTTCATTGGATGTTTTGATTGTACTTACAACATAGCATTGAGTATCCAATCACAGAGGCCAATTGCAGAGGCCATCAGCGTAAGCCCATTCATAAAACTCAATACTTATTACCGCCAATCAGTAAGTTAGAACAGGCAGCATAATTCGTGACATAAAGGGGAAAGATATATACATATGCAAAGCAGTATATTATATTCTATGCAAAGTGCACAAAGCAGATTATAGAACAGCCACCCTATTAAGCACATGCTGGATCCATAAGTATTCTGCCCTTACTCCCATTCTCTGAACCGAATAAAAAGGTGAAAACAAAAGCACACAGTGCAGAAAGTATCTATATAGGGAAACCCTACCACTTTCCTAGGCCGACAAAAATGTATTCACTGGGCTGGTACCCAACTCATTCTAATCAAGCCATAAATCTATATTCAACACTTTTTATTGTGCACAAATATATCTGCATACAAAAATAGCAATCGCTGCCGGATTCCCCATAAACACTCATCTTCCATGAATATTGTTCCCTTGTATGTAGAGAGTATAAGATCGAGAAAAATCAACACGGGTTTAACATCCACTGGCCGCCATGTGAACACGGGCATAGAGCAAAAAACGCAGCAGAGATGACGTAGCTGAACAAAGCAAAATAAAAACAATTAAAAATAAAACTGATTTATTCAAGTATCACAGTTAATACAATAATACTATAATCATAACAAGCATAGTTACTCAGAAAAAGGCAAAATATACTTTAGGTAAAGGAATGGAATTTATATTCAATCCTTTGGTAGATAAACTATTTATATTGAAAATCCACTTCTCTCATTTTTCTTTAATAGAGAAACTCTATCACCACCTCTATATAATACAGGGACATGAGCAATAATTCTATAGCGAAGTTGACCCTCAATGTGGGGTTTCTCGATTTCTCAAGATACTGGTAAGTCAGTCATACAACATCTGACAGTACTTTTATATTTGCTTATTCTACTTCTCACCTACATTGTTGTCTCTCCTATACAAACCAATCCTTATGGATATACGGTCATGTAAATATAATGATCAGACATACACGAGTATCTATGGTGGATTACAACTCGCACAATTTAAGCATGGGAAATTGCAACGTCTTGGAGTATTCAGGTAAGTCTGTAGAGGACCTTATTTTGGAGCCACATCCATCCATAGCAATAAGTCTTTACGCCCTCATATGTATGACGTAATAGGTGGTAATGAAAATGCAACGTACTGGGGCACATTTTTTAAGACAATTGTGCCAGAATAATGCCGCAATTTGGGCCAAAAATAATGGTGTACATTCTCAGCAGCCAATTTATTATGTGTTTTAGACAGTTTCTAGACACCTTTGCGTCTCATCTGACAACAGGAGCATGGCTTTGGAAAAAGGGTGTGACTTTGGCATAATTCATGGCATAAGGTAAACCAACTAATAGAAAGTGTAAAGCTAGACTAGACAGTCTAAACATGCATTCAATCAGGGCCGGACTGGGAATAAAAATCAGCCCTGGCACTAAGCCCCCACCAGCCCACATACAATATCCGCTTAAAAAATGTCCCTTGTTCTCGCATCTCGTCACTTTATAAAATAAACTACACTATAAAGGTGCTTCACACAGAGCATTTTTTGACGTGTTTTTAGATGTGGTTTTTGTGCAGAAAGGCAGAGCAGTTAATGCTGTACACTTCTGCACAAAAAACGCATTAAAAAACGCACCAAAAACCGTTCCGTGTGAAAGCACCTTAAACACAAGCAAGAAAGAAAAGTGGTTCAGAGAAACCCCTAATCACATAGTCACGTGTGCACCTGCTTTATAATCAGGGACAAGCCTACACTGCCACTATACAAGCACCAACATAAACTACAACACCACCAATCAGATCACCGGTAGTCAGGTCACCACCACATGAATACAGCACTGATTCAACACTGAAGTAAAATTACCCCTGAGAGCAGGGACTCACAGGAGACATCATTTCTGATGGGAGTTGTCTTCTTCTCCATTTCTTCTCCATCTGGTCCAAAACTGCATGATGTCTTCTCTGATGAGTCATTCTCTTCCCTTTTTTTCCTCCGTCTGGTACAGAATGCAATATCTTCTTCTCCCAGTCACTACTTCTTCCTATAGCATTTGCCACAAAAACATCTGAGACTCCTCTCTTTTCCAGCACTTTCCTATCAATTCCCAACTATGTACAAACTCCCCATCCATAGAGCCCCAAATAGTAATAGTGCCCCTTTGATTCCCCACACACTAGTTGTACCCCAAACAGCATATGTTAGATCCTAAAAATTAGAAATTAAAGAAGTCAGATAAGTGGCATGTAAATAGGTAGACCCCCATTAAGTAGGTATTCTAGCCCCCCCCCACTCCCTCAGTAGGCAGGTACGTATACAGACCTCCCAAAGTAGGTAGATATATAGGTACTCTCAGAATATAGGTAAATAGGCCCCCTCAGTAAGTTTACAGATTTATTCAGCAGGTAAAGAGGTATATAATTCAGAATTAGGTAGCCCCGCAGTGGGTATATAGGTCCCCTTAGTAGACAGATAAATATAAAGGCCCCACAGTAGGTAGAGAGGCATATAGCCCCCATTAGGTATCTATTTAGACCCTCTCTCTAGGTAGGTAGGTATATAGGGTCCCCTGTGACCCAGCCATACAGCCGTGTGGCGAGGGGGGCCTATCAGCCCCCTGGCACAGGTGTCCAGTCGCCTGTGCGACCGCTGTGGCCCCTGTAGCTGTGCCATACACCGGAACTTGGGGCCCGCTGGGGGTGATCACCAGCCCCCCTGGCGGGTGCTTCAATCCGGCACTGCGGCACGGACCCTGGTGGCCCACCAGGCGAACGCCTGGTTAAGTTGACCGCCAGTTCGGGCCTGCATCCAATTTATTAACCTATGATAAATATGGTGCATTGTAAGACTGCCTAATCTACATTTGCATAACCTAAGCAGTGTTGGACTGGGCCCACCGTTGGAGTTTATTTTAGGGGCCCACCCTACAGCTACTGTAAATAACTGTACATGCCTCCTATACGCTGCATTTTGATTTTTGCCTCTCTTTCTATCCTTTTTTTGCCTCTTCTGAGAATGTATATGCAGTTAAAAAACAACTCCAGGTCTACCAAGCTCAGGGGCACATCGGGGGTTTCCCCTATTCCTCTCTGGACCAGTCCAAGTCTGCATCTAAGTATAAACAGTATTAATATATCTGCTCCATTGTCCTGGTCTGTAGGTTTATCAAACAACTATGAGTTCTGAGTGTCGCTTTCCTGATAGATGATGGTATCAAGAAATTGGATAGAGGTGTCTGAAAAATTCAGTGTAAATTGTAATTCTGAGAATCTGGCCTTCAATTCAGACTGAAATGCTAGCAGTTCATCCGAATTGCCCTCCCACATAAGAAAGATATCATCTAAGTTGCAGAATTGCAGTCCTAGCGAGCCTTGTTGGTGCTGGCTGCAGAACCACAGCAATTTGCAGTAAAACTATCTCAACCATGCGGCAGCAACTGCATCTCTTTGCTACTATGTATTAATAGTAGCATGGAGATGGAGATAGGGTACGGACACACATAGCGGCAACATGCAGCTAAACTGCTGTATTTATGGCCATTTCCAATATTATCCCTCATATGGCTGAGACTATGTGTGTTTGTGTGTGATCCTAATAAACCTTTCAGCTGCCTCCAAGGCATCTGTCTTGCATTTTGTTTTCTTTATATATATATTGTGCTTGCTTTTGTGTATGGTATATTTTTGTATCTCCATGCAAAACATCTATTGGCTCTTTTCAGAGCCGTTTGCATTGTAGTTGGCATTAGCCAGTAGCACAAGTTAATTAGCAGATAATTATTAATCAAGGTCTTTCTGGCTGGAAGGAATGAGTAATCCAGCTGGTAAGTAGCTAAATAGTGTGCAGCGTGACACCATGTATTCTCCCAGGACAAGACCTATTGGTCATATCACATCCAGTACAACAGAAGCTTAAAAGTTGCTCATTTTGTACTGTGTCTGGCTTTTGTTTCCATTGTAATGTTTGTGACATTATGTCCATCAGCAAAATGACCATGAGGTATTTAGTACACAAATTGATCAGATTGTATAAGGGTGCCTTTACAAAAAGTGATTTTGGTGCGTTTTTAATGTGTATTTTTTTGCAGAAATGCACAGCATTAATTGCTGTGCAATTCTTAAAAAACGCATAAAAATGCACTAAAAATGCTCTGTGTGAAAGCACCTTAAGGCCACTTGAAGGCGACCTCATAACAGGATCCCTACTCTATATTGTGGCTCTGGTGTATAGATCCATAAGATGTCAACCATACGTCATATATCAAGAATAGGAGGCTTTTTCTCTCAGGTCCAAGAATCCCAGAGAAAAGCAACTGTGCTGTGTTTATCTGGATGCCATATGACCGAGATCTGTTATGGTGCCATAGAAAGAGTCACACTGCTCTGTAGTACACAACTATAGTGACTCCATATGCTACTGTGGTATGCCAATACCCTTTTTTACTGTTGCTGAGTGAAACAGTTGTCCTGTGGCAGTAGATCTTGTACATTGTGTCATCATTTTTGTGAGTCAGAAAACGTATAATGCATTAATAGTTATGTGCTTATAATGCTTTGGTTATGTGCTTACTCTGAGGATTAATTCATGTGCAATGTGCTTTGTACTTTGCTTACACCAAGTGGCCAATGTATGTGTATGAGAGTTAGGTCTCCACAATCAATCAATATCAGTTGCTACTGGAAAGTACCATAACAGTGTGGGAGGAGTCTTCAAACTCCGCCCCCACACCAACAGGCTTGAACGAACTGGGTTTGGTAAAGTCCTGGCCTAGCCAAGGGAGAGGGCAGTCACCTCTATGGAGGCTCCTGTTACATCTTGTATTGTAGAACTACATGACATCCTGCAAAGTATTATGACTCCCTGTGTCCATCCAGTCCACACAGAGAGGACAATTATATTGCTACTTCAAAGAGGAAGTGAATACTGTCTACAATTAAGAGAGATAAAGCTGCACAAGGGCTCTCTTGTGATACTGGCTTCTTTATGCGCCTCCAGCAGAAACCAGTGCAACGTGACTTCCACCCCTCTACCCCCTGCAATAGGGAACGGTAGAGCCCTGCAATTGGGAACTAACTGAGAGCCCTTAAATCTGTGGATTAAAAAAAATGAACAGGGAAGCCTAACCACAGGATTACAGAATAATCTGCAACACTTTGATGTGATTTCATATATTTTATTTCCTAATAAATTCAGCATGTTGGATCGACACCAAGTCCATGCCAGAAATTGACATACTACGGATTAAAAAAATCCAAAAATTAGCAATACAGGTCAATTTAAAGAAAAAAATCTGTAGAATATGAAAAAGATTAAGTAAAATCTCATCCATCTTCCTCACTACTTTAGTCTGCTGTGGATTTTAGCTTGCATAAGAAAATCCCTTTAAAACTGCATGCATTTTTGGTGTAATTTTTAGAAAACAATAATTTGTTTAAGTAAATGCATTCTGTAATGTTATTTTTTTCTACTGAGTTTTTCCCTTAACACCACATGCGATTATAGATCATGTGATTTCATTTATTCCTCTCTGAATCTTATTAATTTGTAACACAGCACAAAATCGCATAAAAAACCACAATACACAGTTACAGATGCTTTCTTCTAAGCAGAAAAAAACCACGGAGGCCTATTGAAGAAAATTTCCACAAACTGGTTGAAAAAAATTGGAACTTACAGCATGATATGTTTAGAAACAAAATGCCACTGACCAAAAAGCAAGCTCAAAGTGGGGAAAAAATGCATAAAAAGCTATGTGTGTCTTTTATAATTCCATAACATCAGGCCACAGTTTGTTTAGTCCACAAAAAAAACCACAAGTATAAATATGGCAGAAAAAAACACCACAAACAATAAGGCGCGTCGCAGTCAGCCTAAACAGAGCAAATGCATTTTTTCATTTATGTAGTATTGCTAAAAATCCATTAAATAGATTAATATGCTATGTGATCTTTTGTTAAAATTTGTTGTTTTTTTAATTCACAAAGATATTCAAAAATGATTGTATTCTTTATTGTATAATATTGTAGTTATATATTACTGTAATCACTAAATGAAGAGCAGGGCAGGTGTTTGTAAGGATATGTTCACGTGCAGCAATATTGACGTTGAAAGTGTCGGCAGCTATTCCGCTGCTCTCTGCAGCAGCAAATCCGTACCCATTTTTGTGGGTTTGTGGATTTCCCTGTAGAAATAAAGGGAGTAGAGTAAAAAAAAAAAACCTACTATATTTACATCCCTTGGGCTTCTTATGGTGATGAGTCTTAAAGTCCCTTGGTCTTTGTACATTCAGCCTTTAACAGTGATGTGATGTCCATTGTGACTGCTGCAGTCCTGTCATTGGCTGCAACATTCACAAGGGACGTGACATCACTGTTGGATGCCCATGTGCAGAGAAGATCGAGGGACATTTAGCCATTGGAAGGCCGGGGGAGGTGAGTATAGTGTTTGTTTGTTTTTTTATTCAACACTCTTTATCTCTGCAGGAAAGTGCACAAACAAATCTACATGATATGGTATTCATTTGCTGCTGCAGACTTATCTGCAGAGAGCAGCGGATTATATTTTATCCTGAAAATAGGGCATTTAGGTCGTAGCATGCAACGTTGATTTTCTCATCTTAAACAATTTAATGATACAAAAGCCAACAACAGTGGAGGGTCTACACCATCAAAATATCAATGTCTCAAACATGTGTCATGTGGCCTTGAGAATCAATTACAGCTTGACAATGAAGTCTCATGTCGAGTTATTGACTGCTGAGGCGTGACATCCCACTCTTCTTGAAAGGCGCCCCTCAGGCCATTAAGGTTCAGGGATACAGAGTTATGAGCTTCTACACAATGTCTTAGCTGATACCACAGGTTTTCTAGGGGGTTCAGGTGTGGGGCATGTGCAGGCCACTCCATTTGAGGTCCCATAGTCTCCATCAGCCGTTCCCTAATGATACAACCTCGATGAGCTGGAGCATTGTCATCCATGAAGATGAAATTAGCCCTGTGCTGTTCATGCAGCGGCACAATGACTGGATTAATGATGTTATTCAAATAGTAGAGGCTGTCACCATTCATAAAGTGTAGGGCAGTAATATATTGACTAGACACAGCTGCCCACACTGTACCATCACCACCACCAAAGACTCATCTGGTGACAACAGTGACAGATGCATAGCTCTCTCCTTGATGTCTCCAGCATCATTAGTGACCATCATTTCTGCTCAGAGTGAATAGACTTTCATCATTGAAAAGCACTGTGAACCTCTGGGTTCTCGTCCAGTGTAGATGCTCCCTGGCCCATGCAAGACAATCATGCCTGTGCCTGGCGGTGTGGGCAGGTTGCCTCGCACACAGACCACACTGATGAAGATGGTTAGGAATGGTCTGACATGACACTTAGGGTGACATGTATGAACGGGCTTTATGCCTGTTTTCTGCCGTATCCTGCGCCTCCCCGGCCCGACTCCCCCTGTCGGACGCAGGGATGCGATGTTAGGCGCAGCGTTCGCCACTTTCAGCAGCTTTGTAATCAACTACGATGCTAGGTGTACCAATCTTTTAAACATATCAAAGGGTTAAAGGTTTACATGTTTAACAGTTTACTAAGGAAGAAAAGTGAAAAAAGGGACCACAGATTTGCATGACTACATATCCATATGTTAAAATCAAAGGCACATGTTTGGAATTTGTTATTTTATGACATATTTGATGTTATCCTTGTGTGTGGATTGTGAAAAACTTCATAACGCTTTGTATTTTCTACTTGTTGGTCCAAATAAAGACAATAAAAAAAAAAAAAAAAAAAAAAAAGCACTTAAATCCCTAACAACGCATTTGTCGCCGACGCTACATAAGGAATTGCAATAGAGAGAATTGCCGGGAAATACAGTAATTTAAATTGTTGAAGCGCTTCTCATTGGTCGGCAGAAGCCAGCCAATCAGAATAGGAGCGACAAAGACCCATTATATCCTATGGAGAAGTTTTGACCAATCAGAATAGGAGCGACAGTGTCCCATTATAACCTATGGAGAAATATAGACCAATCAAAATCCAAGGAGGGACAGTTCAAAATACAGTAAAAATACAGAAAAGAGCTGATTGGCTGAGCTAGCGGGGGCTTGGCTATCCCAGCCAATCAGAATGCGAGCTACTTCTCCCATTGTAGTCTATTGAGAGTCTATTTCTTTATTTTCGTTATCCAAGGATCAATAGTATGGGTGCAACGAAAAGAAAGAAATAAACATGATTTTATTGATTTAATATTTTTTTTCGTTACCCCCATATTATTATTCATTTTATATACACATCGGGACAACTTCTGTAGTCTTATCATTTGATTTCGGCCATGTACAGTTTGATTTCAGATTGCATTAGAAAACCCATAGGAGCGTCGCTCGCTCTCCCATTGGTCCAAATAACGGCGCCTCTTTTAACTTAGCCAATCACAGAGCTCGCTCGGAATTTCTTTTCCCCATAGAACTCTATGAGAAAGTAGCTCGCGCTCTGATTGGCTAAGCTGGACGAGCCCCCGCTAGCTCAACCAATCAGCTCGTTTCTGCCTTTTTACTGTATTTTGAACTGTCTCGCCTTGGAATATGATTGGTCAATTTTTCTCCATAGGTTATAATGGGTCCCTGTCGCTCCTATTCTGATTGGTCAATTCTCTCTCCATAGGATATAATGGGCTACTGTCGCTCCTATTCTGATTGGCTGGTTTATGCCGACCAATCAGAAGAGCTTAAACAATTTGAATTACTGTATTTCCTGGCGATTCTCTCTATTGCAATTCCCTATGTAGCGCCGGTCTCGGCGACAAACGCGTTTTTTCGGGGTTTTAACTGATTTATTTTTACAGAATGTTTTAGCTCTTTATGTGATAATGTTTTACACTTAATCAAAATGATTTTTTTTATTAATACTTCACGCCGCACGGCGCTGAGCGCCGAGATTTCAGTGCGCCGCTCTCTCCATAGACTACAATGGGAGAAGTATCTCGCACTCTGATTGGCTGGGATAGCCAAGCCCCCGCTAGCTCAGCCAATCAGCTCTTTTCTGTATTTTTACTGTATTTTTGAACTGTCCCGCCTTGGATTTTGATTGGTCAAAACTTCTCCATAGGATATAATGAGTCTTTGTCGCTCCTATTCTGATTGGTCAATAGTTCTCCATAGGTTTTAATGGGACACTGTCGCTCCTATTCTGATTGGCTGGTTTATGCCAACCAATGAGAAGAGCTTACACAATTTGAATTACTGTATGTCCCGGCAATTCTCTCTAGTGCAAGTCCTTATGTAGCGCCAGTCTCGGCGACAAATGCGTTCTTAGGGATTTTATTAATGTATGTTTATAGAAGGTTTCAGCTCTTTTTCAGAGAATATTTTACACTTAATAAAAATGATTTTTTTATTCATACTCCATGCCTCACGGTGCTGAGAGCCGAGATTGCATGGCGCCGATCTCTCCATAGACTACAATGGGAAAAGTAGCTCGCGCTCTGGCTGGGATAGCCAAGCCCCCGCTAGCTCAACCAATCAGCTCTATTCTACATTTTAACTGTATTTTGAACTGTCCCGCCTTTGAATTTGATTGGTCAATAGTTCTCCATAGGTTTTAATGGGTCTTTGTCGCTCCTATTCTGATTGGCTGAGCAAGCCAAGCCCCCGCTAGCTCAACCAATCAGCTCTTTTCTGCATTTTTACTGTATTTTGAACTGTCCCGCCTTTGATTCTGATTGGTCAATAGTTCTCCAGAGGTTTTAATGGTTCAATGTCGCTCCTATTCTGATTGGCCGGTTTATGCCGACCAATGAGAATAGCTTTCAGAATTTGATTTACTGTATTTCCCGCTAATTTCCAATATCCTAATTCAAGAATTAGGATATTGGAAAGTGATTTCGTTTTATGTATTTTTTATTTTTAATGTTTCAGCTCTTTTTCTGAGAATGTTGAACGCCTTTATAAAGGCGATTTTTGATTCATACTCCGCACCGACATGTGGAATGATTTCTCGCTGTTTTCCAGCCTGTCTCGCATGGGAACAGATTTTCGGCGCAGTCCCGCACGGTGCCTAAGTCCCGCACTGCGCCCATGTCCCCGCACTGTGCCCCACACGCTGGCGAGACGCAGGGAACTTTTCTCCGCATGTATGAGCGCACCTCCTTGGACAGCGAATCCTAGGCGCAGCGCCGCACTGCGCCCATGTCCCCGCACTGCGCCCCACACACGAGCGAGGCGCGGCGGACTTTTCCCCGCATGTATGAGTGCACTACCTCAGGCGGCGAATCTTAGGCGCAGTCCCGAAAAACACGCCCCGACTCGGCGAGCTTCATACATGTCGCCCTTAGTGCCTCTCACCTCCCTTAAATGTGCCTGGGTTTCTGTAACATTCATCCTCCGGTTGCGCAGGGCATTGTTATAATGAAGCAGTCATCAGTGTGTGATGGCGCCAAAGGATGACCACTTCTTTGCCTTTCCCTGACTCTTCCAGTGTCTCTGTGTCTCTGTTACAACCTGCCGATGATGCTCTAAGTTCAGTGGCCACTTTTGTCGGAGAGCATCCTGCTTGAAGCCTCACAATGGCGAGGTAATGTTGATCAATCATAAGGTGTTGTTTTGCTCTCATGATGTGAAATGGACCCCTGAATTTATTGAGTGATTCAGTGATCAAATGCAAATTATGCAAAAAGTACGGAAACATTGAACAGTGGGACATGTACATTCTAACGTCAAGAGATGGTCTAATTTATATTATATATATATATATCTATATATATATATATATATATATATATATATATATATATATATATATATATACAGTGTTTCACCGAAAGAAAGACAGCGTCTGACAGTCTTTTTACACCCAAAAGTCACACTTTGTCTTAGTTTCGGGGTCTGTCTTATATTGGCAGGTATATGGCCCCATACGCAGGTATAGGGCAGGCTGTAGGCAGGGTATAGGGCCGGCTGTAGGCAGGTATAGGGCAGGTATAGGCAGCTGTAGGCAGGTATAGGCAGCTGTAGGCAGGTATAGGGCCGGCTGTAGGCAGGTATAGGGCAGGTATAAGGCAGCTGTAGACAGGTCTAGGCAGCGGTAGGCAGAAATAGGGCAGGTATAAGCAGCTGTAGGCAGGTATAGGCAGCTGTAGGCAGGTTTAGGGCCGGCTGTAGGCAGGTATAGGGCCGGCTGTAGGCAGGTATAAGGCAGTATAGGCAGCTGTAGGCAGGTATAGGCAGCTGTAGGCAGGTATAGGGCAGGTATAGGCAGCTGTAGGCAGGTATAGGGCAGGTATAAGGCAGGTATAGGCAGCTGTAGGCAGGTATAGGGCAGGTATAGGCAGCTGTAGGCAGGTATAGGGCAGGTATAGGGCAGGTATAGGCAGCTGTAGGCAGGTATAGGCAGGTATAGGCAGGTATAGGCAGGTATAGGGCAGGTATAAGGCAGGTATAGGCAGCTGTAGGCAGGTATAGGCAGCTGTAGGCAGGTATAGGGCAGGTATAGGCAGGCTGTAGGCAATAATATCAAAATAAAAAAACAAACAATCACTTACCTGGATCCCCGCGCTCTCCGCTCTGCTCTATCTTCTTCTCGGCACAGGCGGGTGACATCATCAGGCCGCGCACGCAGCGTGATGACATGCACGCTGCCTGTGCCGGGAGCTCCGGACAGCAGCCAGTCTGCGGTCGCACGGAGGCCACTGCGGAGCATGGACCGCTCGCTCTGTGCCCCGCAGTGGTATCTCTTCACTTATATGCGCTCCGGAGGAGTCGCATATAGGTGAAGGAATCGCGGACAGTGCCCGGGCCAACGCAGCGCCCGAACACTGTGCGCTGTACTCGGCATTCAGCTATATGCGCTCCCTGAGGAGCCGCATATAGCTGAAGCGTCCCTGTCGGCGCTCGGGCCATCGCAGCACCCAAGCGCAGACAACGTAGTTTACTACGTCTTACTTTCGGGGTACGTCTTACATTAGTCGACGTCCCTAAACTCCCCGCTACGTCTTACTATCGGGGGTGTCTTACTATCGGGGAAACACGGTATATATATTTATAATTTAATAAAGCATATGTTCATTTTCGGATATCATTTTTGGTAAACCAGAAGACCACATAACAATAGAAGTGTCATATCTATATATATAATATAGAGATTAAGGATTTTCAGCAATGTTTCTTCTGAACATACTTTTACAACCAACTGCTCTGCTCTTCATTTGGATTGTGATTGTAGTATATTATATAAACATGAGTATACAACTGAGATTATATTTTTTTGAAAATCCTTGTGAATAAAAAAATGTATACAAAATATCACATGGCATAACATGGGAAGTGTCATACCTATCTATATAATATAGTATTTAATTTTTTTAGCAATGCAACTTAATTGGAAACATGCACAATATTAAAGGGGTTGTCTCACTACAAGGATTGCTTTTTATGTTAAAGATCTTACAAAAACAAGTCATTTTGCAATATGTGTCCATTAAAAGTGTCCTACCTATTCTGAGATATCCTCTCTTGTATGGGCTGCATCAGCTCCTCAGGTCGCTATACCTATAGACCTGTTTGATCTATCCTCATAGGCTGTCAGCACTGGTTGCTATAGCTACAGACCTGACTTCTACTGCAGCCTAGTGGAAGCCAGTAAACACGCCCCTGGATTCAAAGTGAAACCAAGAAAACAGGACTGAGGTGAGATGAATCAATGTAGTGAGACAACCCCTTTAATATTTATTTTTGCTATACTGATATTTAATATGCCTTGAAGCATGTACATTTCTTTCATTTTAGTTCATGTAATCCTTTGTATCAATTTTAAGACCAGCAACACCATCTGCAGTCCATGAGATATTGCTTGTTATCTACTTTACCTACACTGTTACCACTTTGTAAACATTCTTTGCAGAGGAAGTCCACAGAGATCTACAAGAGCCTCTCTTACATCTGTTCTCCAGTCAAAAAGCTGAAAGTAGGAATAAAAATACTTACGGCTCATGCATATGCCAGTATTATGACTCAGTATTGAGAGGAACCATAAACAGTCTGGCTTAGGTATCCTAAAGGGGTTGTCTATTATTTTAAAAAATGTTCTGCTGTTCAGGGGCTTTAAAAATAGAAAAACAAAATAAGTCAATTCTAAAGGCCGCATCGTTCCGGCACCAGCTGCTACTACAGGTGCTCTTCTCTGACAATGTCATCTTCATCGGTCATGTGACACTTCAGCAAGCCATAGATCTCAGTGGTATTAACAGCATATGACCACTGATGCCAGTGATTGGCTGAAACATCATGTGACCCATGACATTGTAATGATGCTGGTGGACTTCGAACTACAAACAGAACTAAATAGGGCAGTCATCCAGCAGTCGCATGCAATAATTATATAAAGCATATGTCAACTAAAAAACTAGACAAACTCATTGTTAGATGGTTAAGTGGATGGACGGTAAGGCAGATGAGGTCAAGAACATGGTTGGCGGCAAAACCACAAGTGAGTTCAATCTTGAAGCAAGACAATAATAAATGATAAATGCCCGTAATAGTTAACTGTTTCTTCCCCTTGTCTGTCCCTGACATCTGATCCTGACACCGAGACCCTTTTAAACTCTATTCTACCCCTGAAACTAACCTTAAAGATATCCCTAAGCTATTGATTACCCTGACACAAGATGCAGCTATAGGATCCAGGGTGTGGCAGTGGCAGTCTGTCTGTCTCTCTCTCTCTCATCATGACAAACAGTTTAAGGCATTGTTGCTTCAAGTTGAGAAAGCATGGAAAAGCCTGCAGTCAATCAGAGTGGAGAAGAAGAGAGGGGCTGCAGGTCTATATAAATGGAGCTGAGTCCTTGTTAAATTCTGAGTTCAGTTCTATTCAGTGTTAAACAAGCAGTTTGTTCCAGCATCCATCTCACTAGCCGGCAGTGAGGAGAACAGGCTACAGGCATTTCATCCGCCTGGTAGCTCACAGCAGAAGGAGTGGAGAGAAGGAGGAGGAAGAAGCAGGGAACAGGTAGACAGGAAAGTGCTGTATGAGTGAAGTGAATTAGGACAGCCTGGGGAACTGTCCTGGGAGAGTGCAAAAGTGAGCTGAGGACAAGGAGATCTGACTAGCCAGCCCATGGAACATACTAAGGACAATACTAATCCTTGAGCAGAATTGCTGCCCTATAGTCACATAACTATGGGAGAGAAAGAGAGAGAGGAATAAAAACCTTGAGGAGTGTCCTGTGAATTGCTGGAGAGGAAATAGTGAGAGGGAAAAGAAGTGTGGAAACCTTGTTGAGTAATTGTCTGCCTGTCAGAAGAATTGAATCTGCTAAGAGACCTGTGAATAAAGTCTGCAGAGTGTTTAAGTGGTTATTCCGGACAACAGCAAACTCAGACAGAGCAAGGCTGGACAAGAAGCAATATAGAACTCCAGAACTAAATATACATTTAAGCTTTTTTCCCCGAAAAAAAAACAATCTCTTTAGGCAAAACTAAAATTTCTACAGGTGGTTTAACCAAAACAATTTTAAAAACAAGCTAGCAATTACCCAATCCTCTAACAAGCCCAAAGGTTTGTTACCTGGCCAGCTGATCAGCTCTGAACTCTGAAGCAATTGCATAGCAACCACCTCACAAGAGATCTATTATGAAGAAGAAGACAAGATGGCGGGTGAATTCCTGTTATTTGTAACAAATGTGACGTCACCAGTGAAGACCAACAGGAGCCGTGGCTTTAGCAACAAAAATTGAGTTAACATTTATTTTACTATTTTAAAACCCTCCCAGATGGGAAAGGGAAATTTTTTTTTAAAACTAACATTCCCTTTAAGGGTTCAACCATGTCTTCCAAAGGCCTCCAATAGCTTCTAGTGTAAAAATTACCAAGGGACCCTTACAAACTTTTCTTTAAAGCCCATAGCGGCATCCAAAGAAATTTAATTTCTGAAAACAAGCAAGTCAGGTTTCTTTACAGGGATGCTTGTAACAGATAGTAGTTTTATGGCCACAAATGTTAAAAGGGTTTTCCCATGGATAGGTTATAAGTCTTTCATCAGGGGTTAGACCACTGGGGCCTCTACAAATTTTATGAAGGGGGTCCTGAGTGCCCTTATTTGAATGTAGTGATGGTCATATATGTGCACTTTCACTCTACTTACAATCTATGCTGAACCCCCTTGATCGGGACCCCAAGAAGGGATTGTATGAATGGGGCTGCGCCTTTTTCGGCATACTTTGCACCAAAAAGCTGAAATTTAGCCCTTTGTTTATGGGAGGGGAAAAAAGTCACACTCCAAAATTGGGGGCAAAATTTCCGGTGCGGCCCATGACACTTTGTATTGGACAAAAAATTTAGGGGTTTTTTAAAAGGGGGATTGAAACCAAAATTTCATAGTAAATTAGTAAGTTATGTTTCCCTTTGCCCGGCAAAACCTAGGCGAAAAACATTTTAAGAAACAACCAACCTTTTAAAGTGGTTTTCCGGGAGCCCAAAATTGTCGTATTCTTTGGGCCCTGCCCCTGTTTTGTAAAAAATTTTCAGAAGAACAGGTTCATACATTTCCCCCCCTTTTAAAAGCGATTTAAAAACTGGCCTTTTCCACCCCAAAGGGTAGGGTAGGTAGATCCGGGTTCCCCCCCTTGGGAAAGGTAGATAGTGGCCCCTCCAGAAAGGAAAGTTACTCGGGGTAGGTGGGTAGTGGGCTCACCGTAGGTAGATAAGTAGATATTGGGCCCCCCCCAATTAGGGAGGTAGGTATATATTTTTTTTTTTTTTTTTCCCCCCCCCCCCCCCCGGGCCCCCTAGGTGGTAGCCAATTTGGGTTTGGTATTGGCACCTTTTGGGGGTAGCCAGGAAAGACGGGTTTGGGGGCCCCCTATGACTGGTACCAGTAGGTGGGTTTTGTGGTGCCCTGTAGGTAGGTAGCCAGGAAAGGGGCCCCCCATGGGTTAGGTAGGAGGTATGAGGGAATTTGGGAGTGGGGGTCCACTTGGCAAAGGGGGGGCCCCTTTTGGCAAGGGGAGGTGTGCCCTTGAGTGGGACCCCAAGTGGCTGGGGGGCTTCAGTGAGGCCCCAAATGACTGTTTGTGGGGCCTTCAGCGGGACCCTAAATGGCTGGGTAAGGGGCCATCAGTGGAGCCCTTACACATCTCATGGGCTGGCGTTACAGTGTTAGAAATAGGGGCTCAGGGAGGGCCTGTGCCCCAGCCCACAGCTGAGCTTCCTCTCTCGTCCACAAGGGTTTGTCAGGAATCCCCCAAATATTTTTGGGAACTTACAAACCCTTTTCCCCTTTTAAGTT
This sequence comes from Phyllomedusa bahiana, assembly GCA_025379985.1. Classification (NCBI taxonomy): domain Eukaryota; kingdom Metazoa; phylum Chordata; class Amphibia; order Anura; family Hylidae; genus Phyllomedusa; species Phyllomedusa bahiana. The sequence goes on along the minus strand of JAODAL010000271.1, from coordinate 240,790 downwards.
TCCCCTCAGTCAAAAAGGGTGGATCGTGTCTCAGCGGGAGGGCCATCTTCTTTCCTGTTCCTGGGTTTCCTATAAAACTCCTAAAGCCTGTTTTCACTGTTTGAGTTTTGTCCCTTAGACCCCTGTTTTTACAGCCTTCTGGGCCTTTGGGAAAAACTTGCCGTCCACCTTGTTTTTTTTATTCCCAGATTTACCCTGCCCCTAACCTTTTCCCTGCTGCCGGCCTCCTTTTTTTAAACCCTTGCTTTTTCTGCCCAAAGCACCCAAACCCTTTTCCCTTTCCCTTGGATCCTCGTATCCACCGCCCCCTGGGGTTTTAACCTTCCCCTCCCATTGGATTCCACCCGTTTTACCCCCGTATGTGACAAGGAATACTCAAGCCATAAGATGGAGTCCGCTGGGGCTGGGACCCCGGAAAAGCTCGCTTCAAAAAAATGCAAACTAGGGGTGGCTAATATCGTTTCTAAATTTCCCCGGGCGTTAAAGACCCAATTTTCAAACGTTTTATGAAGGTCAAATCCCCAACAATATCCAAGTGTATGGAAACCCTTTTCAAGAGCTACGGGGGAACCATCCCAGACTTTTTAACTGACCGGATACTCCCTGGAAACCAAGCCTTGAACCCCCATTTCCCTCCCTGTAGTGGCCCTAATTTGGGCCGGGCCTTTCAGTTTGGGCAGAGCCCCGCGAAAAATTTCCGGTGTTTCCCTTTAAACCAATGGTGGGTTTATATTTTGATGCAAACCCAACACAGGTTCCTAAAACCCGGTTTTAAGGCCCCTATGCTTTATTTTGCTTTTTAAAAATAAAGCCATTCGGGGGCCCCCCCCTTGATTCAGACTCAGGACCCCCTGGTAAATTTCACCGGGAAAAACTTCATCAAGCCAGGGAGCCCAAAAGTTTGACGATCCTAATCGTGGTGCTACGCTGAGGGGCTATACTACATTGGGGCTAAAGAAATGCTATGGAATTAAGGGGGGGGCAATGGGCCCACCGCGGGAAATGATGCACAAAGAGGGTTTTTTTTAAGAAAGGACTATGCAGTGAAATTAAAAGATGAAACTTTCCCCGTGCTGGGGCTCCCTTAGGTTTGGTTGCTTTTTTTAAACCCCTTGCATTCCAATTAATACCCGTTTAAATCAGAACGACAACAAGAAAAAGGGGCCCTTACTTTGAATCATGAAAAACCAAAAAAACCCCCCACCTTTTCCTGTCCCTTTTCCCCAAAGAAACCCCCAGGGAAAAAAATTCGCAGGTTCGGGAAGCGAGCCAATGCAAGTCGCCCCTTTTATTAAAAAACGTAAAAATAATAGAAAAAAGCCCCCGAACACGGTTTCCGGGAAAAGTTTTATGTTTTTAACTGGGGAAAAGCCCCTGACCACTTCCTCACCCATTCCCCCTAGCCGTCCACAGAGATTGGTGGCACCCAATATGGTCCTGACTCCTCAGATGGAGAATCAATTGCCTAAGAGAAAAAGGTTATCGAAAGAGCAGTTGCCAGGGCCATTTCATCAGCAGCGCCTCATATTAAAAAGAGAATAAAGGGTCTCATTGCTTCCTTTCCCTTAAATTCCGGGGGTAACTCTCATGGGGATCCACCTGGGTATGGTGGAAATCTGGGGCAAGTGGCAAATTTTATGGTTTTTTCCTTTTTTCAAAGCATGGGGTTAAAATTCCAAAAAAAATCTCACCCATGGTAAAAGGAGACTGTAGGGTGGGCTCCCCCTGAGCTTTTTAGGGCCAGTGGATTTAAGAGACAGTTCCCCCTTTTAAATTTATTATGGCACCCCCGCACCATGAAGTCCCCGTCATTCCCATTGATCTCTTCGCCGCCCCTTTCCTGTCATCTTAGGCCCACCTTGGTTTTTCAATCCGAACCCTTGGGTTTTCAATGGGGAAAAAACCAAGGAGATAAACTTTCCCCGCAGAGGATGTTTTTCCAACAGCTCACCCCGAACCAAAACCCCGAAGATCCAGTTTTAAGACAAAAAAAAAATTTTGGGGGGGTACCCTCTGAAAAAGGGAAAAATTTCGGGGGTTTTTTGCCGGGGAAAAAGAAACCTACAAGCTTTCCCCCCCACCGACCTTATGATTGGGCCCATAGACTTGCTTCCCGGGGCATCCATACCCCTTTGTTAACAACTTCCCCCTGGCAGGGCCAAATTTAAAAAACCCCCAAGGATTTTATAGAGGAAAAACCCGGGTAAGAATTCTCCCTTTCCTTTTTCAACCCGCAGGGGCTCCCAAAAATTTTTTTTTCAAAAAGGAAAGGGTTTTTTCCTTTTAAGGGCCTTGCATTGGTTTTCAGAGAAAACCTTTTAATAAAATCACAATAAAAAAAAAGTTATCCCCTACCCCTGAGCCCTGGAATTTTTGGGGAGGGGTTTTGGGGGACATGCAAAAAAAATTTTTTTTCCAAATTAGATCTACGATGCGCTTACAACCTGGTCCGTATCAGATCTGGAGATGAATGCCACCGCCACCTTCCAACATCTCGTCAACGACATCTTCAGAGATCTTCTGGACCAGTTCATAGTCATCTATCTGGACGATATCCTGATTTTCTCCAATTCGATGGAAGAACACCAGAGACATGTGAAACTTGTTCTGGAACGTCTGAGGGAGAACCATCTTTACGTCTGAGGGAGAACCATCTTTACATCAAAATTGAAAAATGTGAATTCCATCAGACAGAGATCCAATTCCTTGGCTATGTAATTTCAACTCATGGTCTACAAATGGACTCTAGCAAGATCAAAGCAATGGTAGACTGGCCTACTCCCAAAAACATAAATGATGTTCAACGTTTCATAGGTTTTTTCCAATTTCTATAGACGCTTCATCAAGAATTTCTCGGAAATAGTTTCTCCTATTACACAGTTGACTAAGAAGAAAAATGCTTTTGTTTGGTCTCCTCAAACACAAGAATCCTTCTCTCTCCTAAAGGCCAAGTTCACTACAGCCCCTGTATTAATTCATCCTGACCCAGAACTTGCCTTCATTGTGGAAGTGGACGCTTCAGACTGTGCTGTAGGGGCTATACTATCTCAGAGAATAGGAGACAAGGGTTTATTACATCCTTGTGCGTTATACTCCGGACGTTTATCATCTGCTGAGAGGAATTATGATGTGGGGAATAAAGAACTGTTAGCTGTTGTTGCAGCCTTTAAGGAATGGAGACATCATCTTCAAGGAGCCTCACAACAAATAACAGTTCTAACTGATCACCGTAATCTGGAACTCGTTAGATCTGCCAAGTGTCTATCTCCTCGTCAAGCTCGTTGGAGTATTTTCCTCAAACAATTCAACTTTATAATCTCATAAAGGCCCGAATCTCGTAATGGCAAGGCAGATGCTTTATCAAGAATGTTCTCCAGTGATTCCACACCTGCAATTCCACCTAAGACCATTATTCCGGAGTCTAATGTTGTGGGAGTAATTCATAATAAGGACTCGCTCAAAGAAATAAGAGAGGCCTATGACACCGACTCCTTACTGTCCCATTCACCAGATGATGTACAGTTAGTGCTTAAAAACAAGATGTGGACCCATGGGCAGCAACTTTATATACCTGAAACAGTAAGACTGAAGATTTTGAGGCTAGCCCACGATTCCAAGATTGCAGGTCACAAAGGAGTGCAGAAGACGCAGGAATTTTTATCCCGATTCTTTTGATGGCCCAATTATCTACAGGATGTAAAGAAGTATGTAACATCATGTAACATCTGTGCTAGATGCAAGACTCCACGTTCTTCACCCTCAGGTTTGTCACAGCCTTTGCCGATCCCCTCTCGCCCCTGGGGTTCTATTTCCATGGACTTTGTCGTAGATCTACATACCTCTAAGGGGAAAAATACAATTTCTCGTGGTATTTTGACCGACCCCACCAAAGCTGCACATTTCTTTCCCCTTTGTACCGGCCTACCCTCTGCCAAAGACACAGCGGATCTAATAATTCAGAATGTATTTCGTCTTCATGGAGTCCCTGATAAAGTTATCTCGGATCGTGGGTGTCACGGCGCACGTTTCCGCCGTGAAGCAGCAAGGCACGGTAGGGGTTAATCCCTCTAGTCAGTCGACACACCCAGGGAGAAGCCGGGCTGATGAGCTTAAGAGTGACAGCTCAGCTCCTAATCAAGTCAGATGGTGTGTCGCACTGGCCAATAGGAGGGCCCGGAGGCCGCACCAATCGTCTGCTGGGGCAGGCTCTGGGTTCCTCATTTAAACTCCCTCATTTCTCTCAGTCCTTGCCTGAGAAAGGTTTCCCCTTGCTACTTCCTGTGTTTCCTGTTTATTTTTGCTCTCCTGATTTCTGACCTCGGCTCGCTTCCTGACCTCGCCTTTGCCTCCGACTTTGTACTGTGCTCCTGACCGTGTTTGGATCCCGGCTTGTTTTTGACAATTCTTTTGGCTTACGTTTCTTGGCATATACAGTACGTTCCCGTACTGTGACTGACCGGACTGTTGGACTTTGTGTTTCCCTGACGGCCCTGCACTTAGCAGCGTAGGGACTGTCGCCTAGGGCAGCACGCCAAGTAGGCAGGGACAGTGGGCTGGGTGGCAGTCAGGGCCCACTGCACCTCCTCTGATGTGACAGTGGGGTGCAGTTTACATCCAAATTTTGGCGGAGTTTTGTTCAGCACTGGATATTGATATTAATCTGTCAACCGCCTTTCACCCACAATCTAATGGACAGACTGAAAGCACGAATCAGACCCTGGAACAGTACCTGCAATTTTATATTTGCCATTTACAAGATGATTGGGTTGATCTGCTTCCTGTGGCTGAATTTTCATACAATAATTCCCAAAATGCCTCTACCAAACAGACTCCTTTCTTTGCAAATTTGGGATACCATCCAAATATTCTTCCCAAATTCCCTGCTGTTCCACTTTTTCCAGCTGCCACAGAAAGGACTCTGCATTACAGCAAAATTTACAGCTACTAAAGGAAACACTAGATAGGGGCTCAAGAAAAATTTTAAGAAGATGGCAGATAAACGTCGTAAAAACCCGCACCCAAATTTCAAAGTGGGGATAAGGTATGGCTTTCCACCAGAAATTTGAAACTTAGAGTTCCTTCACCAAACTGGGGCAGAAGTTTGTTGGGCCCTAAAGATAATCAAGATATCAGCCAGTTTGCTGTTCGGCTCAAACTCCCCAAATCTATGAAGATCCATCCGGTGTTTAATGTCTCTACTAAAACCTGTCATGTCCAACCCCTTTCCAGGACATGTTCCCCCTCCTCCTGATGCAGTGGAGATAGATGGTCAAGAGCAGTTCGTCGTACAGAAAATCTTGGACTCTAGAATTTTCAGGAACCAGCTACAATACCTTATTAAGTGGCAAGGTTATGGGTCTGAAGAAAATTCATGGGAACCTCTAAGTAACATTAATGCTCCTCGACTGATAAAACGATTTCATCAGAGACATCCGGAGAGACCAAGTTAGGTATTGTCCAGAGGCCGCTGTTGAGGTGGGAGTATTTTCTCAGGAATCTCCTGCTATTTTTTTGGAACTTCTAACTTGTTGCCTTAAGTTTTTCCCCAGTCAAGGGTGGTGGATCGTTTTCTCAGCTGGGTGCCATCTTGTTTCCTGTTCCTGGTTGCTATATAAACTCCTCAAGCCTGTAGTTCACTGCTTGAGTATTGTGCTTGCCTCCCGCTTACCAGTCCTCTCGCCTTGGAACTTGCCGTCCAGCCTTGTTCCTCTTTATTGCAGTTTACCCTGCGCTAACTTATTGCCTGCTGTCGCTCCACCGATTAACCTCTGCACTTCTGACCAAGCAGCAACCCATTACCTTCCTGGATCCTCGCTATCCACCTGCCTCCCTGTGTTTATACCTTGCCCTGCCATTGGATTCCAGCAGTATACACCAGTATCATGACAGGGACAGAGTCAATTTGAATCAGTGAGGCCCCGCCCTGACTGAGCAGCATGGGCCCTGGGCCCCAAATTGACACAGCGGCATCGCGCTAACTTCTTTCTGAAACAAGGGGGCCCGCTTGCAGCAGGCTTGTGGTGGGCCCTCTTGTTACATGATTTTCACTGGGTCCCTTACGGCAGTACTTCCTATACTGCCTTTATGGCCGCCCTCACCACAACACTAATGCAATACTTCTAGATTATTATCTATCTTGATATAAATTGCTAAATGGGATATTGCCCACCTTTGTTGTTACCAAGCTAAAGAGCATAAGAATAATAGTAATAATAATAACCTTCCAACAGTCCAAGCCTATTTATAAGTACAAAGATTGGCCTGGGACAAGCTGTTTTTCAATCATTGCTGCCCTGATCTGTATGGACCTTACATATTTCATGGCTTGCCATGCTGTTATCACATTTAAGCATTTTAGTGTGGGTTGGAAGAGCATTCTTTAAAAGTAATGGAAGGCAATGTTGTCACCACGTCGGAACTGGCGTTCTGAGAGGAGAAAGACTGTGCTTGCCCCTGAGTTGGTGTCTCTTTAAATGTTTTGCCCCTTTAAAGGGGTTGTCTCACTACAAGGATTGCTTTTTATGTTAAAGATCTTGCAAAAACAAGTCCCTATGTAACAGTGTCCTACCTATTCCTAGATATCCCCTCTTGTATGGGTTGCATCAGCTCCTGTGGTCGCTATAGCTACAGACCTGTTTGATCTCTCCTGATAGGCTGCCAGCACTGGTTGCTATAGCTACAGACCTGGCTTCTACTGCAGCCTAGTGGAAGCCAGTAAACACGCCCCTGAATTCAAAATGAAACCAAGAAAACAGGACTGAGGTAAGATGTTGAGCGCTAATCAATGTAGTGAGAAAACTCTTTTAAGTATTTGAGGCTCATGCCAACCAGCCCCAACAAGCTAGATACATCCATGCACCAAAGCGATGGAATATATTAAACTTGCTTAGCTTGAAATTATCCTACAGACATTGCCTAATTGGGCAATGCTCATTCACTTTTAACAAAGTCGTTAGTAGAATTTAGACGCTTTAGTATTAAATATATTTAAATATCTGTAAATTAGAAATGGGCTCTTGTAATGTTCCAGTAATGTAAAATGTGTTAATCAACCACAGTTCTGTTCAATAGAAATAGTCATTATCTTATCCCGTTGGAAAACCCAACTTTCAAGCCAAATTATTTCTGATGCTTCCCTCTTTCTCTTAAAAAAAAAAAAAAAAAAAATCACACTTTCCTTTCATTTGCAAACTTCTTACACGAATTCTAAGCAGGGACTTTGCCTTGCATTGTTGTACAAATTTAACATTATTTGGAAAATACCTTTTCCTTAACCTTTTGAATCAGATTTAGGGATCACTAAAGTTCAAAAAGAAAAGAAAAAAACCCGAACAAAAAAAAATACCAAATACCTATAAGCCAATCTGCATGGCTTTCTGCAAAGTTATAAAACAGGTATGTGGAAATCTAAGGTAATACCTTGAAATTTCTGCCACAAATTTTCACTTTGTAGTGGAGGAAACTGCGTCAGTCGTGGCTAAAAGACACAGAATTTAAAAATAAAACCACTTATAAATCTAGTCCCATTGTTTTGAAAGGGAATACATGGCATAGTTTGCACTGTAAAAAAAGTAAACTATAGAACAGGGATTTCAAACTTTGTTGTTACACGTGATAATGCCAAACATGGCTACTTTTTATCCCCTTCCTGACAGCCGGTCATAATTAAATGTATGTTTTTTTTTCCCTCCCCGCCTTCCAACAGCCACAACTTTTTTATTTTTCCACCTACATAGGCATATGAAGTATAATACAAAAACAATGAGAGAATAAATCCATAAAACAAAAAAAAATTTATTGAATAGAAGCACTTAAAAACATGGAAATGGGGAGGACGAGTATCCATAGGCATAGGAGGGCTTATATTTTGCAGGATAAGATTTACTTTTTCTTGGTGTAATTGACCATACCATATAATATAATGAGAAACCGAAAAAATTCTAAGTAGGGGGACATGTGAATAAAATTTACTTGTGCTATGTTCGTGGGTGTTTTGTTTTTATGGTGTTTACTCTTTGGTATAAATGATGTATTCTCTGTATTCTGCAGGTTGGTATGATTCCAGCAACACCAACTATGTAGGGTTTTTATTACGTTTCAACACTGTAAAAAAAAATATATACCGTATATATTTTCTGTTCCCTAAATGTGCGCTGCAATGCTTTTTACAGGAACCCATAACTTTTTTGTTCTTTCACATATGCACCTGAGTGAGGGCCCATTTTTTTTAGACTGTAGTTTACTTTTTATTGGAAGCATTTTGGGATAGATGCATCTTTTGGATTACTTTTTATTCCGATTTTTAAGGGACGTGAAATGACCAAAAAAAAATGCAATTTTGGTGATTGGAGATTTTTTCTTTATACTGGATACATAATATTTTAATAGATCAGACTTTTAGGGATGTAGCAATAATAATTATGTTTAACTTTTTTTGTAATATTTTTTACTAATTTTCATACTTTAAATTGTTTTCTTTTTTTTTTTACATTAACCTTAAAGAGAACCTGTCACCTAGTTTATACACCCCTGGCTGAGGGCAGTACAAGCTAGTGTCAGATCTGCTGTTCCCAGCGCTGTGTCCCTAAGGCCTCGTTCACACAGCTTATTTGGGCGCTGATTGGAGCCGTACTGCGCGCCGTATTTGCGCTGCAGTTCGGCTCCAATCCGTCCCAGTAACTACGGTAATCCATACTTCTCATAGAGAACCGTGGTTTCCGTATCTCCTTCCCGCTAGGCGAATCCGCCGAGGGGGGAGAAAGTGACATGTGAATTATTTACGACGAGTACGCGCCGTAGATCATGACAGTCTATGGGGCCGGCGAGCTGCCGAAATCCGTCCCCGCAATTACGCCGGCAATAATCCGTGTGAACGAGGCCTTATTTTGGAAGATGCTGTAGTTTTCATGTATTTTGTGCTCATATCTGCAGTTTTCAGCCAGAAGAGTCATTCCCCGCCCACCTGAGGCTAGCCCCACCCACCTCAACGGATAAACCTATTACTTTGAATAGGTAGAAACAGGTGAATAACTGTCAGTGGGCTGGGCTAGCCTTTGGTGGGCACGGCTAACACTAGCTCATGAATAAGATTTGAGCATTAAGTGCTCTAAAACTACAGCATCTTACAGAATAAGGGACACAGCGCTGGAAACAGCATGGCTGTCACTAGCTTGTGCTCTCCTCAGCAAGGGGGCATAATCTATGTGACAGGTTCCCTTTAAGTCCCCCTAGGGTACTTGACCACTAGGGGGTGTGATTGTCAGTACAACCTTCTGCAGTATATAAACAATGCAGAAGGGTGTTCAAAGATGGCGATTCTATTACTTCCTGCCTGAGGCAGGTAGTAATAGAGACGAAAAAATGGCAGCTTTGGAAGCCTTCATAGGCCTGGTAATAGATTGGCACCCTGCAATCTCGCCACCAGAGTGCAGATCAGAGTGAGGAACGCTGTGTGGCTCCCTGCTGTTAGTGGCGGGTGTCAGCTGCTATTTACCACCAATGTAGTAGCCTTACAGAGTAAGACCGCGACATAGGACAATATATCTTGTGTCGGGAATGGGTTAAACAAAAAAAACATTTTTTTTTCGTGATAAGTATTTATAATGGGGAATGGGTGATGTGTGTTTTTACTTTATTTTTTATACTTTAATTTTTTTTTTTTATTTGTCCCAATATAGGACAGGATTAATACTTTCAGTACATGACTGTATTGTAATGCATAACACCAACTGACAGCCTGTCAAACCCTGTGCCCGGGCAAGGCTTGGCAGGCCTATGTCACAGAAAACTTTAGCCCTTTTGCTGTGATGGCAACTATGCTCGGACTGGCCCAAGGGAAACCTCTGGTGGGCCTCTGACCATGGCAGACCTGGAGTTTCTTTTAAACTGTATATACATCCTTGGAGAGGCAGAAAGGCAGAGAGAATGAGGCAAAAAGCAAGATGCAGAGTATAAGAGGCATGTATGATAGTTGTAGGGTAGGCCCCCAGAATGAAATTCCAATAATGGGCCCCCAAAATTAAATTCCCCTGTCGGGCCCTAGGCCCCCTAGCCTGACACTGATGCCAACAATCAGCACCCCACAATTGCAAAGCGAGGTGCCGATGGAGAACAGAGGGAGCTTTTACCACCTGTCAAATAGAAGAGGTCAAATGGCTAGGACCTGTGCACTCCTCTTTGAGCCTGCTTTCTGCTGTCCCGGGGATGTCTCTGAGGCTTCAGTGCATAGATGTATTTTTATGGGGGACCGAGGGGACTTCTTTCTGGGTGGGGGATGGTCCCTCCACTTTTTATCCACTTCAATAAAAAATAATCCATATGAAAGCATGAGAATATGGTAAGACGCTACAGCAAATTTATCAAATTTTTTTAAACCTTATTCTTAAATATGTCACTTCGTAAAGGGTTTAGAAATGTATGTTTTTTTCCCCTTTCGGGTTTATTTGTCTTTTGAACATTGACTGATAAGTAATAATATTAGCACTGCAATCCAGTGTTGTGATGTAAACTTTAAGACTGAAAGGTTAAAAACTTTTGTACGGGAAAAAAAAATTCCCCAAAAACTACTTTAACTATGCAAATATTCTTTTATTTTTTGGTCTTTGAAATTTGTTACCCCCCCCCCCCCCCCCCCCCCCCCCACAAAACCCCAAATAGCATGACGATTTACAGAATAACATGGAAATTAATGTTATGGGAAAGCATTCAAAATTTTCCCAAAAAACATTTTTCTGCTCGCTCATTGCCTGCATAAAAGTGTTTAAAAGTGATTTGTATCCAGGGATAAAAATGCCCCAGAGGGGGAAAATGGGGTTAAACCCCTTTTCCCTCTTATTTCTGGGGTTTTTTGGGGGGCCCAGGGGCCAAGGTTTGCACCCCTAAAGTGTCAGGCAGATGAGAGCAGAAATGATTGGTAGAGCGGGAAGTCAGCAGGGGCTGCACAATCAGAACGCTGCTCACAGCCCACCCATGCTCTGTATTTTGGCGCTGTTTGGGGATTTTTTCCCTCCCCTTGTATACCACCCCCCTAGGGGCAGCATTATCAGAGAAGAAAAACCCCTGGAATGAATCAGTGATTCCCTGCCCCCCCTTGTCTGTAGGAAAGGGAAAAAGCTGTGACTGCCCAGGACTACAGGAGAGGGGTAAGGAGGGGGGCAAGGGGGTCCCTTGCATTGTTTTGTGCTGTGAGTAGGGTATGAAAATGTGTATGTGAGATGTGTATATATGTATGTACGGGCCACAGGTCTAGTGTAAAAAAATTTTCTATCTTCTATATATATATATTATTTTTTGTATATATATTTTATATGTTGTGTGTGTGTATATAAAAAATGTGGGTGTTTTTTACATATGTAAGTGTGCGTTAAAGGGAAAAAGATATTTAAAACCCGCATCTCTGTGGTCCTTTATTTCAGGGTTAATTTTGCTGCAAGACCCCCCGAATATGGCTGAACTCGATAATTCATAGTTTCTCATTGAAGGGGATAGGGTTTTTAATTTCCCAATTTTCCCCAACTTTTATGCAGCCCGAGAAAGAAGTGGCATGTCACTTATTTCCGCCTTACGTGCCAGGAAACATGAAAATGAATTTGGGGCCCGGGCCCCCCAAAAATTTTAGAAATAGGACTTTGCCAGCGCTTTCTTCTAAATCACCCCGCATATAGAGTTTGAGCACCCGTACCCCCGCTTTTAGGCCCTGTGTCATATCTTAAGGGTTGTTCACACAGAAGATATGGAAAGCTGATTTTGGGGCAGAGTCCCCTGTGGGCTGCCTCAGAAAAGGCGTCCTCTGACAGGAAACTGATTTACATTATTCCCTATGTAAAATCATGTTTTTCTTTTTGTTGCATTTTATTTTACTCGAGTTTCTTCGCCGCCCTACTGTCAGGCCCAAAAATTTTTTGAGGCGTTTTTCACACTAACAGCAATAAAGGATAGGTTTAAAAAATTTTGCCTCGGGGAGTCTGGGTCGTTTGTCATCGGAATTTTTTGCGTTAAAATGTGGAAATTTTCAACAAAACAAATGGGCCCCTATCGTGGCCCGGAAAACCGTTTTGTGAACTCACCCAAATGTGTGGGTGGGCTGGGGTTTTAATTATGTATATATATATACATAAATTGTGTAATGTAGGTTCTGGGGCACAGTGTTTAATGTAAAAAACTCTGGGTATGGTGAAATAAATCTCTGTTGTACGTGTGTAATGAATCTCTGGGTTGGTGAAATTTAAATCTCGGGGGAAAATGTGTATGAAATTCTCTGGGAGGGTGTGATGTATTCTTGGGTACGTAGTAATGTAATCCATTTCGGGTTCAGTGTGTAGTAAATATTTTTTTAGGTACGTGAATTATATTTTTTCTTGTGTACAATGTGCAATTATTTCAAAGGTGCTTAGATGAATTTTGTGGCCCCCAAAGGAATATAATTCTTTCGGGGGGTACGTAATTTTTGTGTAGGAATGCAAAAAATTTAATTTTGGGGTACAGCATGTGAATAAGTGACCCCTAGGGGTACAGTGAGATTGATTCTTTTATTTTCCTCTTTGGTTGTGTGTTTTACAATTTAATGAAGTAGTGACAGGGGGCAGGGGGGGTTAGCAAATTTGCTGCATTGCGAAATGTTTTTTATTTACATGGGGGGGGGAAATTTTGTTGGTGGTGGTTCAGCTTCATTCCCAGGGTGCGTTTAGTCCATACGGCCCCGAATTCGTAAATTTTCAAACTGTACATTTAAGTTAAAAACAATGACAACAAAATATTATTATCAGTGAAAAGAAAATGGATAGGTATATTAGTGAAGATATATATTGAAACCCCATAAATGTTGCGGTGACTATAATAGGTAAATCTAAATATGTGTCTGACTTCATTTATTGAATTTCTAAATTTAAAAGACATTTTTAAAAACCCGCAGGAAAATTTTAAAACTTAGTATCACAGAGCCACTCAAACCTTCACTTGCCCCCAGTATTTTTGGCGTACATCTCCGCCCCGGGCTTCTGGGGGGTCTCACAGTGCTCCCCCAGACCTACTAGCTGGATTAGAGGGGGCAGCTTCGCTGCAGGGAGAGGAAGGGGGAGGATGGGAGAGAAAGAAAGGGAGGGGAAAGGAAGTGAAAGGGGAAGGGAGGGAAAGGAAGGGAGTGGAGGAAAATGCTTTTTCCAACTGGGATTTCAGATCTATATCACATAAAAAATAAGTGATATGCCACGAATTAATGTGTTTTCTGTGTTTTCTGTCCTTGGTATCCATAAGGTGGATTAACCCCCACTGAGCTAATCCACATCCAAAACTGCAGTACAATCTATGGCAATACAGAGTGAAAACATGCACCAGACACCTAAAGGTATGCCCAGGATTTCTGCCATTTTTCCTGGTGTATAAAAAAAAAAAAACTTTCAGGGTTCTACCAACATTTAAACCTTTTTGACTTTTGTGTTTCTTATCAAGCCACAGTCAACACAAGAGAGGTCTGCAATAATTGGAAATCAGTAAACCTTACACTTGTCTGCAATAGCAAAATGCCTACAATTTCTACACAGGGTTTATTTACTAAACACGGAAGATTTTGGCAATAAATGCATTCTGGCCATTTGGTGTTCTCATACATGAATACTGAAACACTCTGCTGGACTTTAATCAACAGATTTCAGCCAGTTGATATCACTGTGATATTGAGTGGGATGTTACTGAGCAACTCAATTCCGCAATTGATTAAAGCACTTGCATATGTGTGTGCGTGTGTGTGTATATATATATTATATATATATATATATATATATATATATATATATATATATAAAATATTTTATATACACTCACGGCCACTTTATTAGGGGACACCTGTCAACTGCTCGTTAAAAACTTAATTTCTAATCGCCAATCACATGGCGGCAACTCAGTGCATTTTTGGCATGTAGACATAGTCAAGACAATCTCCTGCAGTTCAAACCGAGCATCAGTATGGGGAAGAAAGGTGATTTGAATGCTTTGAACGTGGCATGGTTTGTTGGTGCCAGAAGGGTGGTCTGAGTTTTTCAAAAAATGCTGATCTCCTGGGATTTTCACCCAAAACCATTCTAGGGTTTAAGAAAGGTGAAAAAAAAAAAAAACCCAGTAACGGCAGCCCTGGGGGGAAATCCCTTGTTGATCCCGAGGTAAAAGGGAAGGGGGCAGAGGGTTTTCGAGTGTAGAAAAGGAACGTGATCAAATAGCCACCGTTAAAACCCAAGGTAGGCAGAAGAGCATCTTGAAGACATACGGCGAACTTGAGGAGATGGGCCAGCAGCGAAGCCCAACCCGGGTGCCACTCCTTTCATTTTAAGAACGGAAAACTGAGGCTCCAATTTGCCAAGCCACGGAAATTGGACAGTAAAAGATTGGAAAAACGTTTTGCCTTGGTCTGTGAGCCTCGATTTCTGCTGGGGACATTCGGTGGGGGGGCGAATTGGCGTCAACAACATAAAAGAGGACCATCCTCCCTTGTATCAACGGTTCAGGTGGTGGTGGTGGTGTCATGGTGTGGGGAAATTTTTTTGGCACTTTTTGGGGCCCCCTTGGTCCCAAATTTGAGCATCGTTGCAAACCCTTGTGGGAAACTATGCCCCGAAGAATTTAGGGCCAGTTCTGAAAGGGAAAAGGGGGGCCAACCCCCTTACTGATGGTGTACCCAATAAAGTGGGCCCGGGGGTTTATATATATTATAATTTATATTTGCTGTCTTTTACCTGGGTGTATAAGACCTAAAAAAATTACTGCTTTCCAGCGGTAGCACCACTTAGGGTGCTATGTTTTTTTAGTCAGCCCCTTGAAATGGGAAAAGGTCTAAGTGCATTTCAAAATGCACCCCTGGCAAGGGCACAGGGCTTTTTTTTAAATTCCAACTTTAGCGGATAACGAGGGAAAAACCCCGATCGCACCTCTAACCCACCAAGTCTTACTGACATACCAAAAGGGTACCCTCTTAAAATATACCCGAGTAATGCATACACCAGGGTATGCCTTAACTACCCAAGTACATGATCCACCGGATTTGCCTCTAACCTCACCAAATACATGAATCCAACAGATATGCCCCTTAAACCCCACCCAAATCATGCATCACACCGGATTGCCCCTAACCTCCCAACCAAAGACATACACAGGACACGCCTGTAACCCTCTGAGTACTTGACACACACCCGGGAAGCCCGTAACCCTCAGAGTAAGACATCAAACCCGGACAGCCTTTTAACCATATGTCACGTACACATCCCGCAGTGACTGGGGGCCACTGTAAAGGGGGTAGTTTATCTCCACTTTCGCTCTCCTCTCGTCGGTAGCGAATCAAGAAAATCGCACCACAAGACAGTTCCACACCCCAAAAAAATATCCGTTTCCCCCCCTTCCTTCAATAATCAAAAAGGAATCAGCCCCGGGAAAGGAAATCTGTTCCTAACAGATATGATAAAAACACGTAAAAATGCTTACAGGCCACCTCACTGCTCTCCAGCAGCTACAAAAGAAAATACACTTCTTCAAGAAAATGGATCCGTGCAACAACAAGAACTCACGTATTACTGGTAACTTTAATATGACTATTAGGTACAATGCTTACATAAACAAAATATAATAACAATGACTGACATACGCATCAATAAAGTTATGAAAATAAAAGGGATAAATGCTTAGAAAGGTTTCACACTTACAAGGTGTTTCAGCTTTCAGATCCAAGGGGTTTGGATGGAATATGGGACACAGCACAATCCAGGATTGACCCCCAAGCTATGAACACAGATTTGAGTCTGCCCACGTGTCTTATAGGGCCAAAACCATGTCCAGGTTTCCCCTCCTCTCTCATATTTGGCTACTCTTTTACTGGCTGAAAATATAATGAGGTGGGTGGACACTTGATTGTCTTATGAGGGTTGTTGCTTACTATCCCCACAAGATGACAATCACGGACTGCGCTTCTGCTGTGGACCGGTCAGTGACCTCTGCCTGTTATGCCCAATGGTTTTATGATTGGGGGGGTCGTAGGTCATCAGGTATTCTGGACAGCTTGCATATACAACTTTGGCAATAAAATGAATAGGACCCATGTTATCTAAACATTGTGGTAATTAAACAGTCAAAATGCTGGGGTGTAGATATTAGTTGTACATGGGCTCTGTAGATGTATAAGGGATTGCAATTACATCCAGAGACTCACAGGTGATGTCTTCTATGACTGGAGTTGTTTGCTTTCCCTTTTTTTTTCCATGTGGTCCAGGCTGCCATGACAATTTCTGCTGGCCACGATTTGTCCCTGCAGAATTTAACTAAAAAATATGTTAAAATCCTCACTTTTCCAGCATCTCTCTACTGGTTTCTCGCATCTGTACAAATTCCCTATGTGGTGATAGGTGGGGGCTGTAATTTTTGTTGGCACTAAGCTGCATATCACAATGATGGGGGGAAGAGGCGGGATAGGATGTATAGACCACAGTTTACAGGCACAATATTCTGGGAAACAGAGGGCCAGCAACCTGGAGATGTGCTGCGGCTGTGGCCTATAACCCTCAGGATCATATTGTGCGATCTGAACTCTGTCTCGTGCACCCCCAGAAGATCAGTTGCAGCCATAACTTTCAAGGGTGCAGAGAATAGAGTTTAGTATTGACATGATTTTTGTAGTGTTTCTGTTATTCTACAGATTCCCTCTTTTGGACTACGTCAGAAGCGAAGAACTAAGTTGTACCAGTTTTGGATCTATTTCTTTAATAAAATGGTCAACAAGGGGTGTTAGAAACAATATATGGTTTTGCACATCAAAAGACATTTTTGAAAAAAATGAGCATAGGTGCACACTGGTGGGCTGTAATATACATACACATTCCAATATCAGTAGCACACTATCAACTAAAGAAACTATCAAAGGGGACATAGGAATTTTTGAAAAAGCATTTCTGCTACCTAGGATACATGAAAAACTTTTGAGGTTCTTAGTTCACATTTTTGATCAAAACTGCTTATCTCTACCTCCGAAACGTCAATGGGACCTCAAATGCAGGTGGTCCTACACTATTGTCGTCTCTCTTTTGTGTCCTGTTCAGCTCCACCTACCTTCACAGGTTTTTAAATCAATGCAGTGTACTTAGAAGCTGGTGCCTTCACTCCCTGAAGTATGGAGCAGTTTTGATCAAAAATGTGAACTAAGAACCTCAAAAGTTTTTCATGTATCCTAGATAGCAGAAATGCTTTTCAAAAACTCTATGTCCCCTTTGATAGTTTCTTTAGTTGATAGTGTGCTACAACAAGGGGTGTTGTCAGGGAGTATTTATTTAAATAAAGTGCTTCTGTCTGTTGTTTCTGTTTGTTTTCTTTTAATTATTTTACTCCAGTGTTAGTAATTGAGGTATCTGACAGTCACCTCCCTATTGCTATTGCTGGGACTTGGTTTCAGCCTGTAGTGTTTTTTGTCACCCCAAGGCTGACACTAACCCCCTCTTACTATTTACCCAGTACCCAATGCACCAGGGGTACTGAAAAAAGCCAGGTTACCATGAGAGGCGGACCATCTTATGTGAGGATCCACTTCTGGGCCGGCTGCAGGCTGGTATTTTTAAGATAGGAAGGGCCCAATATCCATGGACCATCCCATCCTGAAAGTATCAGTCTGCAGCTGTAGCTTTTACCTTGGCTGGTTATAGAAAATGGGGGCGGGGGACCCACATCATTTTTTATCATCTGTTTATTGAAAGTCTAAAAATAAATAAAATATTTTAAACAAAACATGATGTGGGGTTCCCCTCCCCCCTTTTTATAAAGAGACAAGATAAAACTGACAGCGGCACACTGCTAGTATTAGGATGGAAAGGACCGTTGATATTAGGCCTGTATGCTAGTGCCATCTCTTTCCCAGGTAAATAATACACATATATCTGATCTTCTACTGTGTGACTGGACCAAATAGGCAAACATCTGCTCTCTATCAATGATACTTGGACTCTTGTGACCCTGTTGCAGGTTCACCAGTTGGCATGCAGGAAACACTCCAGAAGACCTGCCATTTTGGAAATTCTCTCTGCAGTCGCCAAGCAACCTCAATTTTGCCCTTCTCAGAATTGCCCAAATCCTTTCCCATTTCTCTTGTTTCCAGCACATCAACTAATTATTCACTTACTGCCTAATCTATCCCACCCCATGTAAGGTTCTATTGTCACAAGACAATCAATTTTATTCAATTCACCTGTACGTGGGTTTTTCATGGCTACATAGTTACATATTTAGTCCAGTTTAAAAAATACATATGGCCATAAAGTTCAACCAAGGGTGTGGAGAAAACATGGAAGGTAGAAAGAAAATATGGAAGGTGGGGAAAAGATGTGGAAGACAGAAAGAAGATCTTGAAGGTGAGGAGAAGATATGGAGGATGTGGAGAAGACGTAGAAAGTGGGTAAAAAATATAGAAGGTGGGGGGAAGATGTAGAAGGTGGGGGGAAGATGTAGAAGGTGGAGAGAAGATGTAGAAGGTGGAGAGAAGATGTGGAAGGTGGGGAGAAGATGTGAAGTGTGGGGAGAAGATGTGGAAAGTAGAAAGAAGATATGGAAAGTGGGGAGAAGATGTGGGTGGGAAGAAGATATGGATGATAGGGAGAAGATGTGGAATGGGGAGAAAATACGGAAGGTGGGGAGAAGATGTGAAAGGTGAAGAGAAGATGTGGAGGGTGGAAGAAGATGTGAAGTGTGGGGAGAAGATGTGGAAAGTAGAAAGAAGATATGGAAAGTGGGGAGAAGCTGTGGAAGGTAGGGAGAAGATGTGGAGGATGGGAAGAAGATATGGATGATAGGGAGAAGATGTGGAATGGGGAGAAAATACGGAAGGTGGGTAGAAGTTGGGAAAGGTTCAGAGAATATGTGGGGAGAAGATGTGAAGTGTGGGGAAAAAATACGGAAGGTGGGGAGAAGATGTAAAAGGTGGGGAGAAGATGTGGAAGGTAGAAAGAAGATGTGGAGGGTGGAAGAAGATGTGAAGGTGTTGAGGAGATGTGGAGAGTGGGAGAAGATGTGGAGGATGGGAAGAAAATATGGATGATAGGGAAAAAATGTGGAATGGGGAGAAGATGTGGAAGGTGGGGAGAAGATGTGAAGGGTGGGGAGAAGATGTGGAAAGTAGAAAGAAGATGTGGAGGGTGGGGAGAAGATGTTAATGGTGGGGAGAAGATATAGTGAGTGAGAAGAAGATATGGATGGTGGGGAGAAAATGTGAAAGGTGGGGAGAAAATGTGGATGGTGGGGAGAAGATGTGGATGGTGGGGAGAATATGTGAAAGGCAATGAGAAGATATGGAGGGTGGGAAGAAGATATGGATAGGGAGAAAATGTAAAAGGTGGGAAGAAGATGTGGAAGGTGGGGAGAAGACATGGTTGTTTGCGGTAGCAATCTAAAAAGCTAAATAACTGTTCAAAGGTGGACATACCATTGTAGCAAGTGGTTATCCATGCTGGAGGTATTTGCACTTATGAAATGATAACTTTTACATGATGATAACTTTTTATTTTGCAGTGGTCACTGGCTCTATCATCCCATAAGGTGCAGATCTAACTTTTTCTAAAATAAAAAGGTAGGTTGTTTCTGAACATTGGAATCAATCACAACCTATACAGAGATTCCATCTTAGGATGACAGGCAGCAAATTATATGATTCTATTAATTCTACTGCATAACACTCATGCTAATAGCATTCTCTCAGTCTACCTGTGGGTGATGCCAAAATAATTTCCACTGAGTCAGCTTGTCTGTTATGATTCTTAAGGTAGTGCTTGACAATAGAAAGGCACTAATGGGATATTAACATTAAAAGTTGCATATAAGATTTAAGTAAATCTATTCAGTAAAAAAAAACATTCAGTAGACCAAAAGAACAGACATAACTAGTTCCTTACTGTAAATGTCTACCACTTTAATGCAAATCTCGCTAAATAGCATGCCGATTCCTACTAAAGTGACAAGATGCTAAGATGATCAGCTGTCAGGCAAACTGAGCCAATAAAACAGCTGGTGGCAGAAGACACTCAAGCAGAAGTGTAACCATCAGGCCCCATAGCAAAATTTGGAATGAGGCTTCACCCCATCATGACTACTTCAGCATCAAGTTTGAAACAACATATGATTATTTTGGTCCCCCTAATGCACTGGGATAAAGCCCACAATAATCTCACAATACAGGGAGAAAAGCCCACAATGATGTCACAGTACAGGGATAAAACCAGCAGTGATGACACAGTACAGGATTAAATTACACAGTGATGTCATAGCACAGGGATAATAAACAGTGATCTCACAACTCAAGGATAATACATACAGTGATGTCAGAGTGCAGGGATAATAAAAACAATGATGTTACAGAACAGAGATAATACACACATAGGGCGACATGTTTGTACGGGGTTGCGCCAGTATTCTGGTGTGCTTTCAGCCCAAAAACGCGTAGCCCTGTTTTCTAGATGTATGAGCAGGCGTACTCCAAAAGTAGGCACATTTTTCGGTGCCTGCGGCACTTTGTAATGAGCCGAGATGTGGGGGTGTTCTGGAGGTTTGTCGCACCACAACTGTATGGTTCTACCTATTTATGACTGGATGACAGCAATACTAGGCACATTACTACTGGAACAGGTAGACCAAGATCAAAGTGTTCTACCTGAGCCTGAGTTGTCATATTGGAACTAGAAAGCACTAAATCTATGACCCACAGTGGAACAGGTTCATACATTCTGGTACATCCTCCACCGCTTTAAAGCTATTTAGAACTGGCCTCTATGAGCCTAGATCATATATGTCACCCATAGTGATTTTGCGGTAAAGGGATTGTAAACACAGTGATGTCATAGTAAAGAAATAATAAGCATAATTATGTCACAGTACAGACATAATAAACACAGAGGTGTCCCAGTCTTAGCAGCATTGTGGGCACCTGGGCCAAGAAGTGCATTTGCCCGGCGGGCCGCTGGGGTCCGGGCCGCAGGGCTAGCTCAGATCGCCCGCCATGGGGACCAGTGTTTCTCCCCTGGCGGGCACCGAGTCCTGGCGCCGGTCTGTGGCGCACTACAGGGGCCGCAATGGTCACATCAGCGACCGGAACCCTGTGGCAGGGAACCGATAGGTCCCCCTCACCACACGGCTGCACGGCCGGGTCACCGACCCAGCCATGCAGCCATCACGGCGGCCTTCGCCTGCACCGCGCGGTGCAAGCAGCGGCCGAAGCTGAACAGCTGGGATCTACTGATCCTGTCTGTTCAGCTCCCAGGAGACCGCGGGGCAGGCGCGCGATGTGATGACGCCATCGCGCGCCCGCTCCGCATCCCGCACACTGCTGCCAGTGGCTGCTCCGGGGAAGAAGACAGAAGAGGAAGCAGAGACATCAGGGGAGGATTGGTGTTATTTTTTTTTATTTTTTAAACTACTAGCCTTGGCTACCTAAAATGCTACCTATATGCAGGTAGCCCTGTCTACCTATATGCTGCTCTGTCTACCTATATACTGCCCTGTCTACCTATATACCAGCCCTGGCTACTTATATACCAGCCCTGGCTACCTATATGCTGCTCTGTCTGCCCTTTATTACTCCCTGTCTCCCTATATGCTGCTCTGGCTACCTTTTATACCAGCCCTGGCTACATTTTACCAGCCCTGTTCTGCCCATTTTGCTGCATGTCTACCTATATGCTGCCCTGTCTACCTATTTACCAGCCCTGTCCTTGCCTATATTACCTGCATGTCTACCTATTTTACTGCCCTGTTGCCTATATACCAGCCCTGTCTGCCAATATACTGCCCCTGTCTCCCTAAAAGTGGCTGTCTATATACTGGCCCCTGTCTATATACTGGCCCATGCCTGCCAATATACTGGCCCTGCCTACCTATATACTGGCCTTGCCTGTCTATTAGTGGCCCTGCCTGTCTATTAGTGGCCCTGTCTGTCTATTAGTGGTCCTGCCTGCTTACATATTGGCACTGCCTGCTTACAAACTGGCCCTCCCTGGCTACATACTGGCCCTGCCTGATAATTACTGGCCCTGCCTGCTAAGTACTGGCCCTACCTGGTAGTTACTGGGGCACCCCCAGCTCCCCACTGGCTAGTTACTGGGGGCAGCCCCAGCTACCTGGCTAGTTACTGGGGGCAGCCCCAGCCTACCTGGCTAGTTACTGGAGCAGCCCCAGCTCCCTGGCTAGTTACTGGGGGCAGCCCCAGCTACCTTGCTAGTTACTGGGGGCAGCCCCAGCTACCTTGCTAGTTACTGGGAGCAGCCCCAGCTACCTTGCTAGTTACTGGGGGCAGCCCCAGCTACCTGGATAGTTACTGGGGGCAGCCCCAGCTACCTGGCTAGTTACTGGGGGCAGCCCCCAAAAGCTACCTGGCTAGTTACTGGGGTCAGCCCCAGCTAAATGGCTTTTTACTGGGGGCAGCCCCAGCTACCTGGCTAGTTCCCTGGGGGCAGCCCCAGCTACCTGGCTAGTTACTGGGGGCAGACACTGCTACCTGTCTAGTTACTGGGGCAGCCCCAGCTACCTGGCTAGTTGCTGGGGGCAGCCCCAGCTACCTGGCTAGTTAATGGAGGCTAATTACAGGGGTATGCCCTGTCTACCTACCAAATTAATGGAGGAAGGCTCTGTTTACCTACCTAATGGGGGTCTACCTATTTACATGCCACTTATCTGACATTTTTTAATTTCTAATTTTTAGGGTCTATCATACGATGTTTGGGGAATTGATAGGAAAGTGCTGAAAAAGAGAGGAGTCTAAGATGTATTTGTGGTAAATTCTACAGGGATGAGTAGTGACTGGGAGAAGAAGACATTGCATGCTGTACTGGACAGAGAAAGAAATGGAAGGGGAAAGATCATCAGGGAAGACGTCATGGAGGTTTGGGCCAGAAGAAGAAAAGGAGAAGAGAACAACTCCCATCAGAGATGACGTCTCCTGTGAGTCCCTGCTGTCAGGGGTCATTTTACTTCTATGAATCAGTGCTGTATTCATGTGATGGTGACCTGACTACTGGTGATGTGATTGGTGGGGTTGGAGGTTATGTTGGTGCTTATGTAGTGGGCAGTGTGGGCTTGTCCCGGATTGTAAAGCAAGCGCACACCTGACTCTGTGACGAGGGGTTTCTCTGCACCACTGTTTCTTTCTTGCTTGTGTGTAGGGGGCTTTCACACAGAGCGGTTTTGGTGCATTTTTTGCTGCATTTTTTTGTGCAATAATGTACAGCATTAACTACTCTGCCTTTTTGCACAAAAATGCACCAAAAACACATCAAAAACACACCAAAAAGGCTCCGTGTGAAAGCACCTTTATAGTGTAGTTTATTTTAGAAAGTGGCGAGGCGCGAGAACAAGGGGAATTTTTTAAGCAGATTTGTATAATGGGCTGGTGGGGGCTTAGTGCCAGGGCTGATTTTTATTCCCAGTCTGGTTCTGCACATAATATCACACTAGGTCATGCCCAGTTTGGGAGTATTAAATTTCAAGTAATTAAATAGTATTAAATATTGTCGGTTTTTGTATTTTGTAATCAAAATACTTTTTTTATTCAGTATTTTGTATTTGTATTAAAATACTTTAGGAAGTATTTTAAGTATTTTAATTACTTTCTAAATTCAAAACAAATGTTGTAATTTAATAACCCGCCTCACCACACTTAAAAAAAAAAATAGCGCGAGTCACGTCATCACTCCGTGCGAGGTGCGACGGAGGAGGGAAAATTCCAGCGCGTTTCCAGCAACGCAAGTCCCCCTTGTAGTGAAGCGTGAATTTATTTTTACTTTTTAATCATCCCGATCCGTATCCATTCCGTAAAATTACCGTATATACCGAGTAAAGCCGACCCTGGATATAAGCCGAGGCCCCTAATTTTACCAAAAAAAAACTGGGGAAAACGTATTGTCTCGAGTATAAGCAGAGGGGGGAAAATCCACCATTGCAGATAAAAAGTCTGGTCATGGGCATTACAGCTTAGAAACTCCATGTGCTCAAGTAATAGCAGTTAACCCCATCATGTCCCTCACATTAACCCCCTGTGTGCCTCAAATAAGAGTTACTGATATGTGAGACACATGGGGGTACTAATAGGTAACTTCATAATTAAGGTCCTTTATTAGTACCCCCATGTGCTCACATATTAGTAAACCCTTATATAGGGCACACAGGGGATAATATGAGGGCATGATGGGGTTAACTGCTATTAATTTTAAGCCAATGGATTACGAAACTAAATAATATCCCCAATGCCTGACATTAATGGGCCCATAGTAATTAAAGGAAGGTACCTGTATGTTTCTCTTTACTGTAGCATCCTCTCCTCCATGTGACAGACATCTTCTATAGGAGTCGGACACAATGAATCCTGGCCACTGACATATCTGCAGGGTAGATGCTAATCCTAGTGGGCTAAAGGCCTATGATCCATTTTTTTTTTTATTAAATTTTTGTTTACTTTTTCAAGTATTTTTTGGAAAATACTTTAAAGTGTTTTAGTATTTGTATTTAAAATACTTCGGGATTAAAGTATTTAGTATTTGTATTTAAAATACTTCAGTCATAAGTATTTTGTATTTTGTATTTAAAATACTTTCCCAAAGTATTTTCCCGAACACTGGTCATGCCTTTGATCAGCCCCCTTTGTCAGGATTCTCCCATAAAGTCTAGTAGATTAAAGTCCTAAAGAAGCCTGTGGTCTCAAAGACTGATTGGTGGGGCATAGAGTCGGCAGCTCCCTTCGTCACCATGTGTTTTAACTGTTTATTTGTCCTGAGCATACACAGTTGAATAAGCAGCGCCCACCTGGGGATTCAGGGCATGTGTCCTGGATTCCTATGATATAAATCCAAATGCCTTGGGCCCCTATGCTTTGGGGTCCTCTGGGCAACTGCCTAGTGTGCCCAATGGATAAAACAGCCCTGGTGCCAATACAGGGACAATAAACCCAGCGCTGTCACAGTACAGGGATGATAAACAGAGTAATGTCACAGTACAGGGATAATGCTCACAGTTATATTAGTTTATAGAGATCATCTACCCTGCTGACCTACAAAGCCAGAAATGATAGTAATGGTGACCTCACAGTACAAAAATAAGGCACCCCATGATATCATGACACAGGAGTAATGCACATAACAAGGTGACCTTACAGCATAAGAAAAATAATATAATTATGCCTCATGTAGGTGCAATTTACACAAGGTGTCACAGGCCAGGAACAATGAAGCACAGAACAGGAGTGATGCAAACGTAACGCCACACAGAATGGATAGTGCACACAATAGCAATAACCATAAAACAGTAAAGTAAAACTTAGAATGGGGCTGCATTCAATTGTCCTAAACACATTCCCCAGTCATCACCTAGTGCACTTTATGTCTGATTGAAAACGGGCCCCTTAGTCAATGGGTCCTATAGCAACATCTATCCCAGCATCCTTAGTGCCATACACCCGAGAATCTAAATGGGAATGACTGTTTTCAGGTATTCCAGTGATGAGGTAGGTTAAGCAAAGCATACTCTTTACACAGTGTCAGACTGGGGTGCTTATGGGCCCACCAGTGAAGTTGATTTTGGGGGCCTACCTTACAGCGACTGTACATGCCTCTTAGGGTCAGTCTACACAACATGTATTTACCATAGGATTTTTACGCGGATTCGGGTTCTAAAAAACTGTAAAAATCCAACTGTAAACCATCCCATAGACCTCAATTAAAAATCCGAGTTGTAGTCCACATGACTTAATAATAAGTATTTAAGATCAAAAAACATATCCCAAACACTTCTATGTTGGAAAACCACAGAGAGAAGAATAGGATTCATTTTCTGACTGTAAATACAGTGGAAAAAATGAGAAACTAAAATTCCCATTAAAAACAAAACACTCGTCAGACGGTGCGCTTTTAGGACTCAGAATTTGACCACTATTTTGACATTTGTCGTGTGGACGTACCCTTATACTCTACCTCTTGCTTTTTGACCCTTTCTCTCTGCCTTTCTGCTTTTCCCAAGGATGGGTATGCAGTTTAAAAGAATCTCCAGGGATTCCATGTTCAGGGGCCCACTGTTGGATTGCCCTGTGAGCCAGACCAAGCCTGTTGGTACGGTTAGGGCCCGTCTACACAGCATGGTTTTTTGGATGGTTTTTCCAATGGCTTGCAGATTTAGAAAGCGCCTGAAAACCGCCAAGCAACCATCCCCATAGACTGTAATAGAAAACCCGTTCAGCAGCCCACACTAAACAGATTTTCTGCCGGACGGTTTTTCAGGTCGCCGGTGTTCCGAGAGACTTAGATCATGTTCATTCTTCTGCTCGGTTTCTGCACAGAAAGTTAACATTGAAGTCAATGGGAACTGAGCAGGCAGTTAGTGGACGTTTTTTGTCCAGATTTTTGTACAAATGATGCACTATAGGTTCCACACAATCCATAGAATATATATATGTATACACACACACATTTTTATATCTATATATATATATATATATATATATATACACAGTTATATTATATATATATAATATATATATATATATATATATATATATATATATATTATATATATATATATATATATATACATATATATACATGTGTGTGTGTACACATATAAAAGTGTTACAATACGTTCACATTTTTTCATTGTAAAATACATGATCAATGGCCAAAAAAATCCAAGAATTGCACAAAATCTGAACAAAAACCTGGACAAAATCAGTGACAAAAGGCGTTCAAAAAAACACAAATCGACAAAAGGTTGGCCAGTTTGTGTGTCCAAATAGTTCTAATAACGGTTGTGACAGATGTTTGTGCTGCAGTCAAAACCGAACAGATTTTATCCTTTGCAGTGTGAGAGGATTCTTTAGTGTAGATTTAATTACATGTATTCAATTAATTTACAAATGGAAACAATGAACATTTTTATTTCATACAAAGTTAAAGATAATGGTCCTAAAAGCCCAATCCATGCTGTAAAAAAAGAAAAAAGAGGTTACATAGCACAGTTGTCCATCAAGTCCTACCAAGGATCGATAACCACGTGGATGAAGGGAGGGGTAGAGGTAATTTTTAAGCTTTGTTTCCCTCACTAAAGAAGACTTTGAAACCCATTAGGCAAGAACCAATCTGCCATAAAGGAATATTTCATGCCTGATCCCAAATTTGCCATCAGATGAGATCTAGACATTTTATACAGCTACATAAGTATTAATATTATTTAGTAGCAAGTGGTTATCTAAGCATTTCTTGAAGCTCTCACCTGTTCCACAGATTCAGTTTGCATGGTAAAGAGGGTTTTTCTTCTCTGGATATTGAATCTTTTTTCTCCAGATAACAGAGTGCCCCCTTGTCTTTTAAGGGGGTTGTACATAAAATAACTTTTCCCCATACTTTTTGTAGGGGCCATTTATATATTTATATAAAAAAATGAACCTCAATGGCTGCTTAAACATTCAGTGTGTCCAAAAAACAATTCACCCTTAGAATGCATAGAATACATTTTTGATGGCCTCAGTCACAAAGGGGCTGAAGAAATATTTATTAATATTACTATATGGTGTAAAATGCATAAGAAACCACAGCAGCCCTGAATTCATAATCTTAATTAAACAAGGAATATAAAATATTACTGCTAGTCAGTTGCTGTACTTTAGATTAATTTTTTTGTGGTTTAGGACAGGGAAAGGGTGAAAGATGGCCGTATATGAGAAAGCTTAAATCCAAAAAAATATGTAGTCTAAGCCAATTCTCTTATGATGCATGCCTAGTTCCTGGCACCAAATGTTTCCCTAAAGGTATGTTCACATGTTGGCTTGAAAAATTAGATGCAGAACCTACGCAGAAGTCCGAGATGATACACTCTGTTTTCTGCCACTGATTTTATCTTTGCAGTGGCAGTTTTTGCCCCTGATTTGGCTATGGTTTAGCCCATACATGCCAATCCTCCCGATTTGGGCAGGAGATTCCCGCAAATGGGGATCACCCCCTGCCCCTCCGCAAGGGTCAGGCCACCTCCCGCCGCCCCCCGGCCGCGGGGGTCGTTTTGATGCACGTGGCGTCCCCCAGGCCGTTCCTATAGGCAGGCGAGGTGGGCACTTTCCGACGGCCGTGCAGAGTCAGAGCTAGCAGCTGCACACTCAGTGCAGCTGCTGGTACAGGGAGAAGGCAGGAGGGATTGTTCCCCTCCTGCCTTCTCCTGTGTATGTACAGCTCTCAGTGAGTGCTGTACATACACAGCAGCATCGTAGGGGGTGTGACGCACGGCTGTACTCACACCCCCTGCGACGCTGGATCTCCTCGGTCGGCAGCCTCTGCTGGCCCAGGAGATCTCCGTTTACCAGGACCCGGACGCGCTGCAGGCAACCTGGTGAGGTAAGCAGCTTTTATTATTTTCTTTTTATTAGCTATAAGGGGCACTACCTGGCTATAAGAGGCTACTACTTGGCTATCGGAGACACCTTCATGGCTATAAGCGGTACTACCTGGCTATAGCGGGCACCTACCTGGCTATAAGGGGCCACTACCTGGCTATAAGGGGCTACTACCTGTCTATAGGGGGCACTACCTGGCTATAAGGGGCACTACCTGGCTAGTGGGGGCAGCTACCTGGCTAGTGGTGGCAGCTACCTGGCTATAAGGGGAACTACCTGGCTATAAGGGGCTACTACCTGGATATAGGTGGCAATACCTGGCTACAAGGGGCTACTACTTGGCTAGTAGGGGCTGCTACCTGGCGATAAGGGCTACAACCTGGCTATAAGGGGCAACTACCTGGCTATAGGGGGGCATCTACCTGGCTACATGGGGCACCACCCGGCTAGTGGGGGCAGCTACCTGGTTAGTAGAGGCTACTACCTGGCTATAGGGGGCTACTACCCGGCTATAAGGGGCTACAACCTGGCTGTAGGGGGCATCTACCTGGCTATAAGGGGCAACAACCTGGCTAGTGGGGCAGCTACCTGGTTATAAGGGGCTACTACTTGGCTACAGGGGGCATCTACCTGGCTATAGGGGGCAATAACCTGGCTACAGGGTTCAAATAACTACCTACAGGCGCCTAAATAACTACTAATCTACTTAATAGGGGACCGAGATACCTACCTATTGGGGACCTATACGTTTACCTACCTAATGGTCGCTATACACCTACCTAATTGTACCTACATACTGTCTTAGGGAATTTAACTACTTCCTATATTGGTATACAAAAAAAGACTAAAACTTGGTGCACACATGGGAGCCCCATAGGCGTTTTGGTACTTTTATTGTTTGGGGCACAAGGGGGTAATTATTATCATTTGGGGCGTTGTAGATGGGGAGTTTCTATAGAGATAGGAATTGGTAGATAAGCGCTGATAAAGTGAGGAGTCTAAGATGTTTGTTTTGTAACATCTACAGTGAAGAGTTATCGCCGGGAGAAGATGTCATGGTGGTTTGGGCCAGATGTAGAAGAAGAAAAAGAACAACTCTTCAGAGACATCTCCTGTAAGTGACTGGATGTAACTTTACTTATATGTCTGTAGAGCCTGTGTACACTGGTGTCTACCACTGTATGGTCACAGTATGGTGGAATATGCAGTCTGCAGAGCCTGTGTTCACTCCCACTATATGGGCACTGTATGGTGGAATATACAGTCTGTAGAGCCTGTGTACACTGTTATATATCACTATATGGTCACTGTATGGAGGTAATATTCATCTGCAGAGTCTGTGTACACTGGTGTCTACCACTATATGGTCACTGTATGGAGGTAATATACAGTCTGCAGAGCCTGTGTAGACTGGTGTCTATCACTGTATGGTCACGGTATGGTGGTATATACAGTCTGCAGAGCCTGTGTACACTGATGTCTACCACTATAGGGTCACTGTATGGTAGAAATATTGATTGTAATGTAATGGTTTAGGTTCAGGCACAGTTTGGTGGTATCTCCCAGCTCTCCTGGATGCTGAATAGGCTCTCCAACAGACCAGGAAAGCTGAGTGACGCCAAAACCCTAATTTAGCTTTCTTCCAGAGCCGTTACAGAGTTAGGTGGAGTGGTGTGACTTTTCGAAGGGGGCATGGCTCACCAACGAGATGGGTGTGATCAGATCTCCCACTTTCCCACTTTCAAAAGTTGGCATGTATGGTTTAGCCCCATTTCAATGGGTCAAATCTGTGTCATGACTAACATGGAATTGGAGCAGAGTCCACAACAAAGAACTGACATGTTCACTTTGGTAAAAAAATCCATGCCTTATTTTGTAGTATTTACTACTGCTCAGATTTCCATTAACATGAATGAGACTTGGATTTCATTAAGATTCAGCAATTCCAAGCTAAAGTCCATTGTGGGAACATAGCCCAACAATAGTAGGGCAGATTTATTGTTTCTGTCTAGACCAACTTAGGGCCACATGTATGAAAACTGATGGATCATTTTACAATAAAGTCTAGGCGCAAACACAATGATAAATCTGACCGCGGTTTCTGAGTCGATTCTTATACCCAGAGGAGGATCAAGCAAGTTAAAGTATAAGTATTTCCTTTATATCTGCGGTTCATTTTAAATTCATTCCTGGCTATATTTAAAAAACAGCATCATGGACTACAGCATTGTTTTTTTTCCGAAAACACCATTTTAGCCACTCTCAAGAACATAAGTACATGGGATGGAAGTGCTGCAGATTCATTACTTGCAGATCAAGAAGCCACAATACAAAAGTTTTCCTGTGGGTTCTGAGGAACAAAAAAAAAAAGTCAATGGGTTAAAAAAAGTCCGCAAAGAATCTTCAACAAAGTCTACAATATTACAGTTTATTATGAATTTATTGAAAATTTTGACTTCCCCATTGAAGACAAGAGGCAAAATCTATAACAAAATCATTACATTTCCACAATATCAATTAAGACAATGCAAATTTAAAATGGGCACCACAGGTTAATCTCCACATGGGTTCCACACACATTTTTTCTTTAGTGTTTGAGGAGATTTACTAAAATATGATCCACTTTGTGGGTTCTGTCATACACCCCAGATTTTCCGTCAGCAAAATCCAGACAAAAATCTGCAGTGTATCTGCCCAATGTGTGCATCCTTGAACACTGACAAAAAATGAAGATTAAAGACCTAAGGTTATGTTCACAAAGCGTAAATTTAGAAGTACAAATTTACGCCTCAAACTGAGCTTCAAAATAAACCTAATGAGAGGCGTATTTTGAAGTCAAATGGCCACATATATGAATGAACCTGTTTAGGTCTAAAACTCACTTTTTTGCCCATAGTAATCTATGGGCAAAAGAGTGTGTTTTAGACCTAAACAGGTTCATACATGTGGCGCAAAGTGTGGAAAGTATTTAGCGGTGTTTGTGTGCCGAAAATACACTCCACCATTGTTTCTATTGGCTTTTACTGCTGTAAATGCCTCAAGAATTGACAAGGCGCTTAAATTTACGCCAGTAAAAGCATCCCAAAAAGGTAAATTACGCTTGTGAAATACGTGTCAAATTTTACATTGGAATGAATGAGAGCTGCATAGAACATTGTTAGAAGTTTACTTAGGGGCGTATTTCGGTGCAAAATACGCCCCAAAACAAGCGTAAATTTATGCTGTGGAAATATACTCTAAAGGCCCTAGAAACAATGGTGATATATACGCTCCACACTTTTACTTCAAAGTACGCCTCTCATTAGGCAAATTTTGAAGCTCATTTTAAAGCGTAAATTTGCACATGTAAATTTACACCATGTGAATATACCCTTAGGCGATGTTCACACGGCTTATTTCAAAACGTATTTACGTCGGATTTCCGGTCCGTAAATACGTTCCGAAATTAGTTGAAAATCAGTTGCAAATAAGTGTCATTAAGTGTGGCACGTATTTCGCGACGGATTTACAATCCCCTTTCATTATATGGGGTGAATCCGTCGCGAAATCTGGCCCAATAATTGACATGCACATTGTTTTTCCGGCCGCATTGCGGCTGCAAATCTGCGGCGGCATTACGGCACGGAAATACTTGTCGTCTGAACGACGACACGTATTTCCCATTAAAAGCAATATTAAATGGCCTGTTACTTATTTCAAACTGATTTCGAAACTTATTTATGATCGGAAATCTGACCATAAATACGTTCGGAAATAAGCCGTGTGAACGAGGCCTATCAATGAAACGGTTGCACACAGTGAATGTCCACCTGTACGGGTTAAGTAGTATACAGAGTTAAAAAGACAAGGGGGGCTAAGGACGCTGCTGGACCTTTGTTCTGACTAGACCAGGCCTTGCTTTACAAAGTATATACAAACAGAAGATAAATCTGAGGTTGCCTTCCAAGTTTATCAATTGCTAGTAGGGTTTATCAGTGTTTGCACAAGAATAAGGCAACAAGCTGCATACACAAGCAAAGATCCAGAGAACATAACAGGTTGAAGACCAAATCTCCCTAAGACCTTCAGAATTACAGCTGCCTTCAAAAAAGTGTAGAGGTTGCTGAGAATTTACTAAAACTGAGCTCATTATCAGAGATCACAGACAATCAACATACTGCCTACAAATGGAATAGAAACCTCCATCAAATATGAGATCAGAAACTGATCCCGATTTCACACGGTCAAAAATGGTTATACAAATACAGTCATCCTTAAAAGGACAAACACAATTCTGTTATCATATAGAGGACACATTAGATGCTATACCTGCATGGATATCTGGTCATTTGTACAATTCCACCCTGCATGTCCCTACTACCTCCACCCCAACCACGATCCTTATAAATGCAGGAGGACATATTAGACATATAATTAAAGAATGTGATTATTTGAATTAAGATCTACAGTCATTTTAATAATATTGCACT
The DNA here is from genome assembly GCA_025379985.1 of Phyllomedusa bahiana. Taxonomy (NCBI): domain Eukaryota; kingdom Metazoa; phylum Chordata; class Amphibia; order Anura; family Hylidae; genus Phyllomedusa; species Phyllomedusa bahiana. Next base: position 207,961 of record JAODAL010000271.1, on the reverse strand, counting down.
TAATAATGTTCAAGGGGAATAATGGAACTATTGTTAGACCTTCTTACCAAAGTAGTTTCACACAATATAGCTTACTGTATGGATGTAGATCATATGTGGATACTCAGTTAATGTAATTGCAAGAATTAGTAAAAAAACTACTATTTAATCATGTCTTAGTTACATTTTTTCCTCAGAAGACTGGATGACGACCAACATGGTTGTCAATAGGAACCTTTTAAGGATGTCATGCAGCTTTCCTGGGCTTCTGAATTTTATTTAACAATGTGAGAATATATCGATACCATTTGAGAACATATGCGAGAACATTAAAAGGTTTGTCCAGTTATTTTTTTTTGGCTTAGCATACTGCTGCCCAATAGAAGTAAAAAAATAACCTGTTCTATCATCTCTGTTTCAGCGCTGTACCATCCACACTTCCACACTGTCCGATAGTCTTCTGTTTTCCTCCGGTCGTGAACCGAACAGAGCCTCACCGCTGCAGCTGCTGATTGGCTGCAGTAGTCATGTGACTTTGGTTGACATCACCTTTCAGAGAATTTATTTTCAAACTGTGATGTCAGCAAAAAAGAAAAGTTTTTTTTCTTTAAATTTGCACTGTAGTATGAGGGGCGTTCATTAAAGATTTCCTCTGACCCACTTCCTGTGGACTGAGAGCAATGAAACTTGGCACAATTATTAGTCCTACATAGGTGCCACCTTGGGACAAACACTTCTCCCATCTCTTTAAGTAACTGTAAACACCTCGCTTGTAGAAGTCGACAGATTGCTCTAAAAGCCACATTGTGACTTCGGCAATCAGAGTGTCATCATCTGGAAAATGCTTGCCCTTCAAAAACAACTTAATTGTTGGAAAGAGGAGGAAGTCCGATGGTGCGAGGTTGGGTGAATAAGGGGGATGTCTTAGAATTTCAAAGCCATAGGAGCTTCCATTTGGGCAACATGTGAGTTGTGAATTGGTGCATTGTCTTGCAGAAGGTGGACTCCTTTGTTGAGCATGCCACGTCTCTTGATGGCCTCCTGCAATTTCCGCAGCAGTGAAGCATATGGTTCCCTTATGGTGATCATGATCATGGTCATCACCCCAGTGATACCCTTTGCTAGAAAATCCATCAATACTACTCTGTGCTGGTCCCAAACTACTGTGAGCATGCCTTGCCTGCAGAGGGTTGGGCATGTGTCTTCATTGGAGGCGGTGAGTCAAAATGCTTCCATTGCATCGACTGGACTTTATTCTCAGGATCATAGTGTTGGACCCAGCTTTCACCCTGTGTGATCAGTCTGTTGAAAAAGTCCTCCTGGTTTCCATAGCACATCGTCACTAGAGCCTTAGAGGATTCTACTCGTTTCTGCTTCTGGAAAGTCCCCTTTAGTGATCACTTTTTATTCCAATTTTGGGAAATGCAACATGACCCCCCAAAAACACAGTTTTGACGTTAGAATTCTTTTCTACAGTGTTCACAGTATGGGATAAATAATGTTATATTTTAATAGATAAGACTTTTCCAGATTTGGTAATACTAGTTATGTGTAATTATTTTATTTTTAAAATGGCAAAAAGGAGTTGTTTAAAAATTTTAATGTATTTTTCATTTTTAAAACTCTTTTTTTTAACTTATTTTTTTATTTAACTTGATCACTAGGGTCCGCAATCACTGGTATAAGGTTCTGCAATAGTAATATATTGCAGGAAAGTGTATTAATATGGCTTTCCTATTACAGAGTGTAATAGGAGTAGTAACATGGCAGCCGTGGATGCCTTCATTGGGCCCCGAGCTGCCATGGCAACTGCTCAGCAACCGAAGATCTCATTATGGGGGAGTCTATAAGAGACCAGAATAATGTCTTAATCCTTCAGTTGCGGCAGTTTGCGTTTCTGGATTATAATGAAAAGTAGTCCCCAATAAAGCCGTAGAATCATATTATGCTTCAGAAAATACATTGAACAGTAAATGTACAGTTATATAATTTAACATTTCTAAATCCATACCTAAACTATGGCATGTGTCTGCTGGAGGATGAAACAAACTAGAAACTGCCAACAAAAACTTGGGCAAAATGAATTTGACTGAAGTTAATGTGGAAACAAAAGTAACCTCTGCAGACATTACTATTCAGAGGCGTAACTTGAAGCTTCTGGGCACTATGGGTAAATAGCAAAATGGGGCCCCTCAGTTACCATGTGCCATGGACAATGCTGTGGCAGAAGGGCTTTTGGGACACACTCAGACTGCAGGGCCCGGTAACGACTGCTACCTCTGCACCCCCTTTACCTACGCCCTTATTATTATTATTATTATTATATGTTATTATTATTCCAACTTACCCAATTTGTGACAGCAGTGATGGCTAGTAGGAAGTAACAGAGAAATGGCAGAAACTACCAGGAGTGTCAGCAATGGAAAACCACTTATATCACTGTTTGGAGCTGTTCACTTCTGAACGTTGTCAGGTAGAGTGAGTGATCACTGAAGCCGATCGGTGGCTGAAATGATGATGTCCACGTCCAGAAGACAGAAATTAAACAGAAGACCGAGGAGAGCCAGCGCTGGAACAGAGCAGAGGAGGAAGGTCAGTATGTTTTTTTACTTTATTGGGAAGCAGTACCTTAAAATTCAATTTTTAAATAAACAGAACAACCCCTTTAAATGTCATGTACTTGATGATAATTATTATTTAATTTGGAGCACCATTAATTCCAGGGTGCTGTAAAGCCAAGGGGTTCAGGCACCTGATATGAGACAAATACAATAACACTGTAACGGTCAGGAGGTGGATCCACTGGACCACCGCAGGCGATGGCGTAAGCCCACACCAGAGAGTGGAATCTAAGTGGGTCCCGGTATTCACCAGAGCCCGCCGCAAAGCGGGATGGTCACTACCATTGGCGGGGCTTGCCTGCGGTGGCGGCTAAGGGTAACAAGGTACAGGATCGGCAGGCAGGCTCGTAGTCGTGGACAGGCAGGAGGTCAGGACAGGCGGCTCTGGTTCGTAGACAGTAGACAAGCAGGAGGTCAGGGCAGGTGGCAAGGTTCGTGGAGGGTATGCGTAAGCAGACGGTCGGTACACAGTAAGGCAAGACAGGAACACACTAGACCGCTATCACCATGGGAATATACACCAAGGATCCGGCGAAGGCCGGCAGGAAGAGGCCAGACTAAATAGGAGCAGTGCCCGGCAATGACCAATTACCGGCGCACTGCCCCTTTAAATTCAAACTGCCGGCGCGCGCGCGCCCCTAGGGGTGGAGCCACACGCCGGGAAATGGAGACAGACTGAGCAGGAGTGCAGCCGGGTAAGTAAACGCCGGCGGGGACGGGGAGGTGAGCGGACCCCGAACCCGACGTGCGGGACGGGGCTCCGCTCGGTGTAGGAGCACGGGCGCGCCTGCGACCCGGGACAGTGGTCGCAGGGGCGTCCGTGACAGTACCCCCCCCTCTTCCTTGAGCCCCCCTCTCTATACTGGATTGGAGAAATCTCTGGATGAGGCTGCGGTTCTGGATATTTTCCTACGGCTCCCAAGACCTCTCTTCGGGGCCGAACCCCTTCCAGTCCACTAGTTCTCCTCATGCCCAGAATCTCTTTGACCTCGAAGACATTGGGCGCATCAGCCACAGACGGAGATGAGAACAGCCTTCTGGGAAAAAACGATTAAGGACCAGGGTTTCAGTAAGGAGACATGAAACGAATGGAGATTCTCATCGTAGGAGGGAGCCAGAGTTTGTATGACACCGGGTTGATGCGGCTGATGACCTCAAAGGGTCCCAGGAAACGGGGTCCCAGTTTGTGAGAAGGCATCTTAAGGCGGACATATCTAGATGAGAGCCACACCTTGTCACCTTGGGAGAAAACCGGAGGGGGGATTCTTCTTTTGTCCGCTTGTGTCTTCATGCGCTCGGAAGCGCGGAGCAGCGACTGACGGGTCTAGGACCAGATGGCCTTCATGTCTTGAACCAGTGCATCCGCCGCCGGGACCTCAGAGTGGGTTGCCGGAGGGAGAGGAGGATGGGTATGCAGGCCATACACGATGTAGAAGGGAGAGACCCCCGCGGACTCGGACTCAAGGGAGTTATAAGAGAACTCCGCCCATGGCAGTAAATTGGACCAATCGTCTTGACGTGCCGAGACGAAATGGCGAAGGTAACATCCCAAGACTTGGTTGACCCTCTCCACCTGGCCGTTCGTCTGCGGGTGGTAGGCGGAAGAGAAGTCGAGCTTCACCTGAAGTTGGTTGCACAGGGCTCGCCAAAACCTGGAGACAAATTGAACTCCCCGGTCCGAGACAATTTGCTGAGGGAGTCCATGCAGACGAAACACATGAAGGAAGAATAGCTCAGCCAGGCGGGAGGCAGATGGCAGCCCTGGCAACGGGACGAAATGCGCCATTTTGGAAAAGCGATCCGTAATCACCCAAATAATGGTGTTGCCAGACGACGGAGGGAGGTCAGTTATGAAGTCCATCGAAATGTTGGTCCAGGGTTGAGTGGGAATGGGAAGTGGCTGAAGTAGACCTGCCGGCTTGTGACGTGGCGTCTTGTTGCGGGCACAGGAGTCACAAGACGAAACAAAGTCCTTAACATCCTTTTCAAGCTCTGGCCACCAATAGAACCGGGATATCAGGTGGAAGGTTCTTCGGGCGCCGGGATGACCAGCCACCAATGAGCAATGTCCCCATTTTAAGATACGTCTGCGGAGAGCAGGGCGCACATAAGTCCTTCCAGGAGGGACCCTCCGGAGGTCCACTGGAGCTGCCGAGATGAGATGTTCTGGAGGAATTATGTGTTCTGGAGAAGTATCTTCACCCACCACGTCGGAGGCACTGGAGAGGGCGTCAGCTCTCACATTCTTCTCAGCTGGCCTGAAGTGGATCTGAAAATTGAACTGGGAGAAGAAGAGCGACCACCTAGCCTGGCGTGGGTTAAGTCGCTGAGCCGTCTGAAGGTATTGGAGGTTCTTGTGGTCCGAGTAAATACGGATGGGAAAACGGGTGCCCTCCAACAGATAACGCCACTCCTCCAGGGCCAGCTTTATGGCTAGCAGCTCCCAGTCGCCAATCGCGTAATTCCTCTCGGCCGATGAGAACGTCTTGGAGAAGAAGCCGCACGTTACAGTTTTACCCGTGGGCCCTTTTTGCGTAAGAACTGCTCCGGCTCCCATAGATGAGGCATCCACCTCCAGTGTGAAGGGTTTCGTGGGATCCGGACGTGCAAGGATAGATGATGTAGAGAAGGGTGACTAAATAGGAGCAGTGCCCGGCAATGACCAATTACCGGCGCACTGCCCCTTTAAATTCAAACTGCCGGCGCACGCGCGCCCCTAGGGGCAGAGGCACGCGCCGGGAGATGGAGACAGACTGAGCAGGAGCGCGGCCGGGTAAGTGAACGCTGGCGGGGACGGGGAGGTGAGCGGACCCCGAACCCGACGTGTGGGACGGGGCTCCGCTCGGTGTAGGAGCACGGGCGCGCCTGCGACCCGGGACAGTGGTCGCAGGGGCGTCCGTGACAAACACTAGATAACACACTGATAGAGAAGGAGAAAGGACCCTGCCCCCGAGGGCTTACAATCTACAATGGAGAAGGTGGGAGACAGAAGGTAGAGAACAAAGATGTTTGTATTATGATGTAATGGCAGCAGAGTTATTGTAAATTATAGGCTATCCTGAAGAGATTTTGAAAGTTGTAATTGTAGCAGAGATTCTGATATGTTGCAATGAGTTCCAGAGTTTGCGGAAAGCACCAGAGAAGTCTTGGAGATGGTTGTTTGAGTAACTGACACGGAGAGGCGGAAGGTTCTTAGTTTAAAGGAAAGGATGCATGGAGGGGGGGGAGGAGAGCCTTGTAGGCGATTAGAACTTGAAATTAATGCCCTGGGTAATGGGTGGCCAGTGAAGGGATCGGCACAGGGGAGAGGCAGAGGAGAAGCGAGGAGAGAGGTGGCTCAGGCAGCAGAGTTGAGGATGGATTGAAGCAGAGGAAGGGTGTTAGATGGGAGATAACAGAAAAGAGTGTTGCAGTAATCTAGGCGGGAGATGATTAGGGTTTGGGTTAAAAATTGTGGTTAATTTTTATTGTCTACCTCATAAACAATCATTTATAAAGCCCGGGCCCCCAAAAAAAAAAATAAAATTTTTAAACCACCTTCCTCCACCCCCAGTTCCAGCGGGCCACCCCCCCTTCGTTGAACGCCTCACTTTCGAATGGAAACCTCCTATAGGGCCCCTATTTTTAAATTCCATTCAGAGCTGTTCACTTCTGAGCAGTGATGTAAATTAGTGGCACATGACCGTTGCAGCCAATCAGCAACCGCAGCAATGATGACCCCATTCAAAAGTGACGGCGTGTCAATAGAAGACCAAAGACGTGGAATGGGGAGGGGAGCAAGGGAAAAACCCCTTTTTTTATTTTACTGGGGCTAAGTTTAATGGGTTTTTTATGAGGTGGACAGCCCCTTTGAAGTGAATGTTCACATATTCTCTATAGATGGGGGTTGTTTCGCTACTTTTGGAACACGATTCCTCTTCACATAAAGCTTATATGAATATATATACAGCTTTCTCAGTTTGGAAAAACAGTCTTCCCAGTCCTACTAAGCTAAACACGTAAATCTTTTGGGAAAAAAAGACATATCGGATTAAAACGTTTATTTTTACACCTCATAGGAAAAATTTCAACACTGCAGACAAAATACAATTTTTTTTAACGTAAAATGTTCAGCTATGGAGCTACCCATAAGAATGCATAAATGAAGTGCAAAAACTTTACTATTTTTCACTGGTGTGACAAAAAGATTTATTCTCTCGATTTTTTGTCCCAGAACCCCCTTTCCTCCGTCTTTTGCTGCCTATTATGACTCCCTAAATACATTTAAATCTCTTCATCTAGAATAGAAATTATATACTGAGAAAAAAATACTTTTTATCACCCCCATATATCACAGACGCTGTACTACCATAGTCCTACATACAGGATGAAGCTTGTTATCCATATCAAACATTACAGAAGATTTTATCTTTAAATCAGATGCAATAATGTCAAATCAAAACACAATACTTACATGACTAATAAGATGACACTGTCGGCAGGCAACCACTACTGTATGCAGCTCCCAAAAAAATACAGCTCTTGGACATTGTCCTTTGTGATCCTGCCGAGGCAAAGATATCAGATCAATTTATTTTAAAAAGTTTAAGGGGTTCTCTGGGAAAAGAAGAAAACTAAATAGATACACCTTTTGTATAATGAAAGATTCCAAATAACTTTTAAATTTGAAATTTTTGTTTTTTACTAGGGGATAATCATTATAGAAGAACAAACTGGCCGCTGGGCTCTTTCCATGGCAGAAACCTGTCCTACAGGAAGTGTGTGCATATATATATATATATATATATATATATATATATATACTTAGTGTGGATATAGTAAGTTGAATTTGTTTGTAAGTCGGAACACGTATATTTATTAAATGTCACTCCAGCACAAATGTTTTTTTTTTCGTTTTGGAAAGAGCAGGGAAGGGTTTTTACATTTGTTTTGCTGTGTGTACCTCTGTTAAGAAGATTTCACCTAATTTTCACCTCATGTGCTGCTGTGGCATGCTGGAACTTGTCATTCCACAGCTACTATTTGCTGTGGAACATGGAATTACAAGTGCCAGCATGCTCCATAAGTCTCCATTTGTAACTAGGGGACAGATGTAAGTCGGAACGGTGTAAGTTGGGGACTGCCTGTATATGACTCAGCTGGGAGAAAGCAGGGTGTTCTGGGAAATGTAGTTTTCCTACAGTCTGCCTAGCAACTGTAGCTCCGCCCACTAGTCCAGTGAGGAGAAAGATCCAACAGGGCTATAATATGTAATATAACAGCGTCTGTAAGTTGTTCACACACCAGATTGTGACAGGTAGTTACTGCTTATCTCTATTGTTAATGCACTATGGGCGACATGTATGAAATTTGGCGCTTAAACGCCAAATTTCATGCCCATAATATTAGTCTAGAATGCGCCTGATTTATGAACCCGCTCTATAGCGGGTCATAAATCAGGTTCATTCTAGCACTAAGGAGACAGTTCTGGCTCAGGTATACCACTTTGAAAGTGGTTTACCTGTTCCAGCAGTAATGCGCCTAGAAATGCTGTAGCGAAGCTATAAATCTATAGCTTCATACGGTTCTAGTGCGCCCCAGCTCCCACACGCCCCCCGAAATCAGGCACATTACAAAGTGCCGCGAGCGCTATGTAACGAGCCTGATAATGGGACTTTTACAAATGTAGCGAATAGGGCTATGCCTGACACCTGCTGCAGCCCCATTCATACGTGCCACCCTATATGTTCTTATGTTTTGGGGTTTCTCATACAACACCTTTAAGAGAAGAACCAAATGAGTTAACACCAAACATGGAACAGCAGTGCAATTGTAAGTAAGACTCTGTTCCTACCAAATTTTGTGGATATGCCTGGTGCATATGCTGATGTACAGCCTTGACATAGACTCCTGTGTGTATTTCGCTGTATAACTTGGGCATAGACTCCAGTGTGTTTGTTTATGCATATAGCCAGGAGATATACTCCAGTGTGTAGGTTGATGTATAGTTTGGGCATATTCTTCGGTGCATATGCTGATGAATAGCCTGGGCATATACTTTGATGGTTCTGCTGATTTAGGCTATGTCTACACAGCAATGAAAATCGATCATATTAGCGGCGGTTTTAGGATTCAATGCTGTCTATAGACTGATCGTTTATGCTGTCTATAGACTTTAATAGAAAACATGACCTGTTGTCTACACAGGTCGTTTTTTTCTCCACTTGTCTTCTGACACCGGCGTATTACACAACTTGTTGCATAATACACCGGCATCTTTAGTTTTTTCATCGTCTTCCGATACAATTGAATGTATAGGCCGACGGCAAAAAAACGAGAACTGATCGCGGTTTTTGCCAATACAGTGACAAAAACCGTGGTTGTGCATCAGAAAAAAAACTGTCAACTTTCGACCGTTTTTTGGCCTTTGCTGTGTGACCCCAGCTTTATAGTCTGTGCATATACACTCACCGGCCACTTTATTAGGTACACCATGCTAGTAACGGGTTGGACCCCCTGGATTGAGATCTGGTGACTGTGGAGGCCATTTGAGTACAGTGAACTCATTGTCATGTTCAAGAAACCAGTCTGAGATGATTCCAGCTTTATGACATGGCGCATTATCCTGCTGAAAGTAGCCATCAGATGTTGGGTACATTGTGGTCATAAAGGGATGGACATGGTCAGCAACAATACTCAGGTAGGCTGTGGCGTTGCAACGATGCTCAATTGGTACCAAGGGGCCCAAAGAGTGCCAAGAAAATATTCCCCACACCATGACACCACCACCACCAGCCTGAACTGTTGATACAAGGCAGGATGGATCCATGCTTTCATGTTGTTGACGCCAAATTATGACCCTACCATCCGAATGTCGCAGCAGAAATCGAGACTCAGCAGACCAGGCAACGTTTTTCCAATCTTCTACTGTCCAATTTCGATGAGCTTGGGCAAATTGGAGCCTCAGTTTCCTGTTCTTAGCTGGAAGGAGTGCACCCGGTGTGCTTCTCTGCTGCTGTAGCCCATCTGCCTCAAAGTTCGCCGTACTGTGGCGTTCAGAGATGCTCTTCTGCCTACCTTGGTTGTAACGGGTGGCTATTTGAGTCACTGTTGCCTTCTATCAGCTCGAACCAGTCTGCCCATTCTCCTTTGACCTCTGGCATCAACAGGCATTTCCGCCCACAGGACTGCCGCTCACTGGATGTTTTTTTCTTTTTCGGACCATTCTCTGTAAACCCTAGAGATGGTTGTGCGTGAAAATCCCAGGAATCAAGCAGTTTCTGAAATACTCAGACCAGCCCTTCTGGCACCAACAACCATGCCACGTTCAAAGGCACTCAAATCACCTTTCTTCCCCATACTGATGCTCGGTTTGAACTGCAGGAGATTGTCTTGACCATGTCTACTTGCCTAAATGCACTGAGTTGCCGCCATGTGATTGGCTGATTAGAAATTAAGTGTTAACGAGCAGTTGGACAGGTGTACCTAATAAAGTGGCCGGTGAGTGTATACTCCAGTGCGTATGCTGATTTATAGTCTGGGCATATATTCTGGTGCATATACTGATATATAGCCTGTGCCTATACTCCCGGTTGTATGATGAAGTGTAGCTTGGGCATATATACTCCAGTGCCTATGCTGATAACCTGGATATGACTCCATTGTTTATGCTGATGTACAGCCTGGGCATTTACTCCAGTGCGTATGCTGTTGCATAGCCTGGGCACATACTCTGGTGCGTATCCTGATGTACAGCCTGGGCATTTACTCCAGTGCGTATGCTGTTGTATAGCCTGGGCACATACTCTGGTGTGTATGCTTATGTACAGCCTGGACATTTACTCGAGTGTGTGTGCTGTTGTAAAGCCTGGGCATATACTCTGCTGTGTATGCTGATGTACAGGCTGGGCATATGATGCACAGCCAGATTTGGGTATGTTAAAAGCCAACAGTATCTGCAGCTACTGCACCCTCTGCAATCATATGACAAACAGAAGGCTTCCTGCTGATCAGTACACACAGTGCTCATTGAGGGCTCTGTATTATGTGATTAGAAAAGCAGAGACAGTCATAAGCTATCCCTGCCTTCTCACTGCTGCACAATCACTGTGCAGCTGCGAACTCTGCAAGGGTTGTTCCAGAATGTCCATGCAGAATAATATGCCGAAGAGGGGTCAGCAACCAGTTGATGTATGGTTTTGTTTCTACATATACTTTTTACTATCTGCACAGTGCTTTCATCTTTATTATGAATACATGGATGAATGGATAGATAGATAGAAATGTGTAAAGTCAAAGCAAATCAAAATATCAATGAAAAGTCCCTAGCATACAAAATATTTTATATGACAAGCAACTCCCTACTATGGACACATTTCCTGTATAGGAGAATATACAGTTCTTTCCCATTACACTTCCCCTGGGTTTACTGAGTGCAGTCCTTAGCATTACATCTTCAACCTCAAGAGGTGTGCCAGTTTGTCAGACTCCTTGCTGTGTTTAAGGACACAATCAATTCCCAACACCAAGATTTCTTCTCCAGCATGATCTCCTGCTGGGCAATCTTGTCTGAAGACACAACTTGAATGCAGGCACTAAAATGGAAGCCTTGAACCTGCTGTTTTCCTTCAGTCTCCTCAGAGGGATATGGAATTATTAAACCTGTGATGTGGGCTATTCGGCCTCTTTTCCCTCTTTAGACCTTGCTTCAGCTTCACCCCTTGGCTCAAATAGGACTGGTCTCACTCCTTTGTTCTAACCAACCTCTTTTGGGAGAGTTCATATTAGCAGCCCAGTTTCCCTTTAGTCCCATCAGCTTTAGAAACGCTACCTCTGCTTGCAGGTAAATGGTAAGCGGGCACCCAAACATTCCTCCATGCCTTAGCTCAGACTGACGGACAAACACCCTTTCAACAACCTCAACAGGTTAATGAAGCTGTACCCCCTACAAGTGACGAGTCTGCCCAAATCACAACTTTTATCCCCATCTTCTATTGCCTAAACTGTATATTACCTAGATAAAAACAACTGTTACTGGAAGGAGTAATCATTTTAAATAGATGCTGTAATGATTGGTCCCGCGACAGGCACGTTGGTCCAAGGCACAATCGTATATCTCTGTCCGCCGCAGCCTGCTCATCTCTCTGCTTCCCTGCGCTTCTCTGCCTGCCAGGGTGCATGCCCACGTTCCCTAGGACGCACACCGGCTCAGTGAAATTGAAAGAACCAGATCGCCGATAATTGACTTATTGCTGGGCGCTGTCCCTATGTCCTCTGGCCACTTCCTGTGCTTCCTTGCCAGATCTATTGTGCCCCGTGCCATAGAGAAAGTGTTCCTGTATATTTGACCCTTGCCTCTGTTCATTGACCATGTTTGCCTGCTGCCTGCCCTGGCCTTTCCGCCTGTCCCCGACTACCAGTTTTACTGCCGAATCTGTACCATGCTGCACTATGGCTGCATTTCCTTGAAAGTCCGTCAAGGGGACCCCCTTCCCCAAATGGGTTTTTGGGGAAACTTTCCTGCAGTTTTTTCCTTTTTAATTTTAATAAATTTCCCTAAATTACGAACTAGGTACATGTAGGTAGTTTTTAAAGTTTGTGGAAATCCCTTTTATTTGCCGGGACCAGAAACATGTTAGGCAGGGTTCACACTGCATTTGGTCCCGTTCAGGACCATTTGGATACCTGAAAAAAAGTATCCAAACCCAATACGGGAATAAACCCTTTTTGAGAACAAAAAGGCAAACTAGCCCACTTTTTTGGACTATGTTTACTTTTTTTCCTTTGAATTTTAAGGCTTTTTCCGGGGGGAAAAACCCAAAGAAAAAACTAAAGGGGACATGCTTCCCCATTTTTTTGCTTTTGGAACCTTTGGGGGGGTTTTCCGTCAGGATCCCTTTTGTCAGATACCCGAAACAAATATCCAAACAAGGTAAAAAGGGGGATCGCAGGGGAAAACCCCAAAGTCAAAAGGGGTTTTTTTAACATTAAAAAATTTGGAGGGCTTTTTTCTGGGAAGGGGATTCCCCCCTTTAAAAATCGGGCCTCGAGCCCAGCTCCAAAATTACGGCACCCCCTGTTTTTCCTTTTATACCCCCAAGAAAAATTTCCATTGTTGTCTTTTCAAGACAATCAAATCTTTTAGAGCATATTTTGTCCCCTATTTGTAATTTGGTAAAAAAGAATGGGGACAATCAATTTTTTGGGTGCTGTTTTTCACACCGCCCCAAAAATAAGTAGTTTTGACTTTTCTTTTTGGCTAATCGAAAACGGGGATAGTCGATAGCCCGGCCCCACCACCCGAAAAAGGTTTTTTTTGGGGAAGTCGATGGGTTAAATTCCCAATCTCCTTTTTGACCATTAAAGTTTTAGGGAGAGCAAAAACACCTTCTTTTCCTTACCCCCAAAACAGGGCTGGAGAATTTAAAATAAAAGCCAAACAACACCCAAATTGGATCCCTTGCTACACCCTTAGGAAACACACTTAGGTTATAAAAGCCACAGAAAAAAATCACAACCATTCATTTTACCCCCTGTTTGTCCCAAAACAGCTTTCCCCTTTAAAAAACCCACCCACCCCCCAATTTAAAAAGTGCCGAAGGCAGTATTTTTTGAACCATTTTTTTTACTTGAATTTGGCTTTTGGAAATACCCCCTGTCCTGGAACCGGGGATGACCCAAAAAAAAAACCTGCATGAACCCACAAAATTAAAAAAGTCCCCGGAAGAAAGTGGTTTTAAACCACCATTTTATTTGAACTGGAAAATTGCAAACCCTGTCCTGGACCGCAGATGACCCTTTAAACCCTGTCTGCCCCACAGATTAAAAATTTGGCCGGGGAAAAAAGGATCTTTCAACCCCCAAAATTTTTATTGGAAAACTCTTTTGGCCCCTTGCCCTTTAAATTCCCCCCTTGTTCCTGGGACCCAAAAAATTTTTTTAAGGGACATTAAAACCCCCCCCCCCCCCCTTGGCCGGAACCCCCAAAATTTAAAAAAGGTCCCTAAAAAGGAGTCTTTAAACCCAAAACCATTTTTTTAAGGTTTAAAACTGGGCCCCATTGAATAAACCTGTCCCCCTTGTGCCAAAAAGGATTTTAACCCCCAAAGGGCGGAAGTTTAAAAGTGGGTCCCGCGGGTTTGTGCGTGAGACCCCGGGGCCTTGGCGCCCGTCATCTTTAACCACCGGGTTTTTAAAATGCCCTGAAGTCCCGGAAGCAAGGGAAAACTGTCGTGCTGAAGAAAGTGCGGGAAGGGGGAAAGTTTTGAGAACTCCAGTTCCTCAGAAAACAAAGGGGGACCCTTTGGGTACGCTTGCCCCCCCCCGTAGGGATTTGGGGAACCAATTGAGCTTCATTTTGGAAAACGGGGTTGGTTAACGTTTCCCTTTTCCACCCGGGTTGCCCTTTTTTTTTTTGGGCTTCTTTTTTTCATTTTACTCAAGTGCTGGGGGGAAATGGTTCTGTACTTTTTTCTCTGTCCGGGGCTCCATACTCCCAAGCCCCTCTGAATTAACCTAAAATTTTTTTTTCAATTTTTTCCTTTGTCCCCCCTTGTTCAATTCAAGGAATTTTTTAACACAGTTTTTTAAAAACCCAATTTTTAGGTTTTTAAAAATTCCAAAAACCCACTTTTAAAAAAAAATTTAAAAATTTAAATTCGTTTTTTTTTTAAATTTTAAAGGGTTTGTTTCCAATACATGGTTTTAAATAGCATAGTTAAAAAACTTGGCAAAAACAAGTAAATTTTAAAAAATTTTCCCATTAACATTTTTACCAAAATAGTTTCTTACACACCATCACCCTTGACCCACTTTTTGAAAATTTTGTGAAGAAAAAAAGCTTTAAAACCCAATTTTTTTTTAAAAAAAGACCTGTAGTATGTTTCAGGGACCAGGAAAAAAGCCCCCAAAAATTAAAAAACATAAACCCAAAGAATTTTGGGCAATTTTTAGAAAAAATGTTTTTTTTAAAACAACATTTTTTTATAAAAGGCCCTGAAAGTTTACCTGCATGTCCCCAAGCAAAATGCCCCCCAAAAAATTTTCAAAGCATGACCCTTGGGGCCACTTTGGACAATTGTGAAAAAACAAAATGTCTTTTAAAAAAAACAATTTTTTTTATAATGGGGGAACCTGTATTATATCGCATGTCACACCCAAAAATCCCCCCCAAAAAATTTAAAAAAAACATGCCCCCATGAGCCATTTTTTGAAAAATTGGGAAGAAAAAAATTTTTCCTTTTAGAAACAAAAATTTTTTAGAATGGAACCTGTGTATTGCGGGCATTTCAAAGAGCAGAATAAACCCAAAAAATTTTTTTAAAAATGCCCTTTTTCCAGCCCCCTTTTTTTAAAAATTTTTTGGGGAAAAATTTTCCAACCTTTTGGGGGGAAAATCCACGAACCAATTTAAGTTCCAAAGGACCAGATTATAGTTTTATCTCAAGCAACATGCCCAAAAATAAAAAATTTATAAATATGAGTTCCCCACCCATTTTTTAAAAATTTTGAGGGAGAAATGCCACTTAAAAGCCACATTTTTTGTTCCAAAGGACCAAAAATTATTGCGTATCCCCCCAGCAACAGGGCCCCCCAAAAAATTATAAATAAGACTTCTGGGGCCACTTTTTAAAAAAATGTGAGGAAAACATAAACCCCAAAACCTTTGACAATTTCCGAAAAATTCTAAAGATGAAGTGAGTAAAGGGATTAGGGTTTTTGGTCATAAAACCTTGGTGTCTTTTACATTCTCCTCACAGCAAAAAACCAGAAAAAAGGGAACTTTTGGGGAAAACGAAAAAAAAAATTTGCAGTAAAAAATGATCATTTTAAAAATAATTTTTCAAGAGGCCCCATTTCTTTTTGGAGGGGAAGGGGAAAGTAACCACAACAAATGGGTTGACATTCGGAAAATTTGGGGCCACAACATAACATGGACCCCTCCCTGTTTCCCCCATCTTGAGAAAGTCAAACTATCCACATTATTTTTGGAAACCCGGGTTTCGTTTGTCTTAATGAACCCTCCGGGCTTTGCTAAAGGGTTTTCCCCGATCTTTTTCCTTTTGGTTTTCCCTTGGAAGGGGGGGGAACAACACCTCTATGGGCTGGCGAGCCAGCTCGGGCCATTCTTTCCTTTTTGGGGATACCCAAAGTTTTTTGGGCCCGGAACACATAAAAAAACATCGGTGTTGAGAGGGCCAGATGGTCGTGCCCCCAATGATCTTAAAGGGGGGTCTCTGGGTGTTGTATGTGTTCCCTGCATTGCATGCTTTGGGTTTTTAGGGGGTAAAAAAAAAAGATTGCCAGAGGTCCCCCCTTAGGTTTTCTCCCCCCACCTTCCCTTGCTGCTCCTGCCCAAACGGCTATTTTGGGCCCCTTTCTCTTTTCCCCGTGGGTTTTGGGCGTTACCACCGTTTCATTTGAAAATGAAGCAGACGCAACAGATGTCCCCAAATTGATAAAATTCAAAAGGGGTTTCCCTTTTCCTGCATTTTATTTTCTCTTTTTGGGTGGGGGGGAAGGGAAAAGGGTGCTGATTTTTTTTTTGAAACCCGGGGATCCAGGAGGGTGGGCCCCGCCAGAAAACTTTTTGTTCATTTTGAGGGCCCCTTAAATGCAGGATAATTTTTTGGGGGGAAATTTGGAGCATCCAACATTTTCATGTGAGAGATGGAGCCTTGTTTTCCCCAAGCCCTGGGTCGAGGGGCACTAGCAAACTGATCTTTCCCCCTCTTCCTCCCCGCCTAAATTTTTTTGGGCCCAACCTTTTTTCCAAGGCAGGGACTTTGGTAACATCGGGCAGGAATACCTCCCCCCTCCTCCTCCCCCGCCCCTCCGGCACAGTTTCAACACAGCCCGGGACTTGCCTGAGATATGCCCCTGGGAGCGGGAATGCCCCAACCTTGCATTACCTGGACCCGGGAAAACCCTTTTTCCCTTAATAAAGACCGAGTGAAATTGGAAACTGTCGGGCCTTTTTGGATTTAAACGGAGAAAAGGCTCCGTTTTTCCGAAATTCTGTTTTCCTGCCCTCCTCCTCCGTCGCGGGCCCCGGGCCCTGTTGTTTTCAGAGGGGTCCAACGTTTCTTTTTCCAGAAACTAAGTTTCACCACAAGGGCATGTTGCAAGGGAAATTGTCCGCACTGACCTTTTTTTGGGGCTTCTTCAAAACTGGCAAGGTTTGGTTTGCGGGACCCCTTTTCCCCCTGCCTCCACTTCGGGGGGCTAAAACACCCCGAGGCCCCGCCCGCTGTTGTCAGGCCATTTTCCCCCTTGGTATTTTTGCGTAATGGCATTGCGTGCTGCCACAATCGCGGGGAGCATGTGGAGGGTGGAATTTTCCAGCGTTTTTCCCCCCCGTCAAAAATTTAGACGGGGGACGGGGAGGCCGATTGACCCCTCCCAACCACCGGGCCCGGGACGAGCCAAAGGGTTTTGCAAACGGCTAAGTGTAAACCCCAACCCTCGGGGCCTACCTCGGGGCAGCAGCCAGCCCCCGGGTAGCTTTTTTTGAAATTTTTTCTGGACTCCAGGTTTCTTTAAAAGTCCCCAGCAAGGGAGGGTGCTCCACCCTACCGATTTTAAAGGGGCGGCCAGAAAAAATTTCGCCCTTTTTTCGCATACCCTTTTTTTGCCGGCAAAAGGGTTTTTTTGTAAACCCGGCCAGGCTAGGGGTCTCGTTGCGGAGACCCTCCCCCAGCTCCTGCCCTGTGGGGGGACGGCCCCCCAAGACAGTTTAAATTTTCCCAAAACCCGGCTTGGTTTTCTTTTTAAAGTGATGCCACCAAGGACCGGGGGGGAAAGACCCTTTGCAAAAACCCTGGGTTTTAAAGAGCGGGGGGCCCCGGGCCTGAGAGCCCCGTCCCCCCCCAAGGGGAAAACCCCCCAGTTTCCCCCAGGAGCTGTTACAGAGATATAGGGCCCTTGGGCCGGGGCTTATAAGCCCCATGGTCGGGGGGTAAAATTATTTTTTTTCCCGGCCACAGATGCAGCAATGCCTGAAAATTTTAGAGAAAAAGGGGGGCTGGCCAGGGCGGGACGGCTTTTTTTTTGGCAAAAAAAATTCCTGCTGGGACCCCTTTCTGGATTGGGGGCGGGGAAAGGGGCCCAAATGACGGGGGGAAAACCCATCTGTGTCCCCCGGGAGGGGAAAAGGAAAAATTTTCCCAAGGGCCAAAACCCTGGCAATGCCGACATTCAGGATTTTGGCTTTGGGTGGTTTGGGTTAAAAGTGTTTTCTTGCTCCCAAAACCGGGGAAACAGAAGCTTGGCTCCCTAGACGGGCCGCTGTACGGCGTGCAGGTCGTAAAAACTGGCGGAAGGAAAGGGGGGGTAGGATGGGTCCCTGGGGTGTGGGGGGTTTATTTGGGGCGACGGTGGGGGGCCCTGAAGCGGGGGGTGATCCCTGTTTCATGACTCGAGAGCTTTGGGCCCAAAGTGGGGAAAACCTTGGGGGTGGTGGAGGGGGGAGGGGGCCCGGTAGAAAAGGGGGTGTGACAGTGGTTTGGAGGCCCGGCGTCGGTTTGGGGGCCCTTTTTTTGGGCCAAGTGCCCCCCATTTAAAACTATGCATTCGCTGCATTTGACTAGACTTTTTTTGGTGGTGGTTAACCATTTAAAGGTTCTTGCCTTTTTTTTTATGCGTTTCCCGGGAAAAGGGCGGATATGACATCGTTTGGGTGAATCAGGGTTTTTGCCAAAAAAAGGCCCGGGCCCTTGAGGGGTTTGGGGACCTTTTTAAAACGGCGAAAAAGGGGAGGAGCGGGGTTTGCGTTTGCCCCGGGGTTTGGCGGAATCATATAGCGGACTTCTGGGGACCCCCGCCTCCCCTTTTTGTGGGGGCCCCGAAATTTGACACTACCCCATCGTTTTCCCCTCCTCGTCCATGAGAAGCCCCCCTCGCAAGCAAATTCTGCGGAAAAGCCCACGAGGGAAATTGGGCCCCAATTTCGTCATCATCATCATCTCAACACGGTAAATTTTGGTTTTTCCTGACTTTTTTCCATCCAGAAGCTGGGGGCTACAAGCAAGGGGGGCCTGAAAGGCTTTTCCGACCGCCCGGGGATTTTTTGGGGGGGGGGGGGAACGAATGGGGCACCTTCTCCTCCTCTGTTTGGGCATCAGAAAACGGGGGTGTCAGGGGCCGGGACAAAACCCATCCCTTGATCTTTTAACCCCCTTTTTGACCCCAACCGCTTTTTTGTAAATTCAAAGGGGCCCTTCAAAAAGGGAAATTACCACAGTGGTGGGTACACGATTTTGCCCAATTTGGGCTGCTTCATTTTGGGCGGATGCGATGTTTGCTGATGACGACTTTTTGTTGGCCGGGGAATTGGGGGGGAACGGAGTGTAAGACTGCTGGATCAGGTTCCTTTAAACCACTAAAGGGGCAGTTTTGGCCCGACGCTGTTCGTTACGGGAAAATTCACAGGCCCTAAACCCAAACTATGCCCGGGGCCTGAGGGCCCCCTGCAACTGACGATCCGTTTGGGCATGCTGTTGCCCCGCCAGCACGGGAAGGAGCACCTTAAATTTCGTACCTCTACCTCCATGTGCAAACCCCCCCCCTCTTTTGCTCGCTTACCCCCTGCATTTCCCTCCATTTCAGAAAATATAAAATTTGGGGAAGGTTTTTTGGAAAAAGTTTTGGAAAAGTCTTTTAAATTAAAAGAGGGAAAATCCAGCTTTTTCCCAAAAACCCTCTAATAAAAAACAAAAGTTGGGTTTTAAATTTAAACTAAAAGGTGTCTTTTTTAAACAAATGGGGGCGGGAAAAAGGGCCCAAAAAAAACGTATCTGTTATTTTTTGGGTATAATACCGGTATTTTTTGGGCACCTTTCAATTTCCCTGTGGTGACTAAAAAAATTGGCTGTTTTTAAGATTTTACGTGCAAGCTGCGTCAAGAAAAAAGGGTTTTTTAAGTGCGCCAAAGCCCAAAAAAACACTTTCCGTTTATTTTTTTTCGTAAATACACGGAATTTTTTGAAACCTTTCAATTCACCTGGGGTGACTTTTAAAATTGCGGGTTTTAAGATTTTACTGCAAGCTCCCGTCAATAAATCAAAGTTTGTAGGGCGCCAAAGCCCAAAAAACACGTTTTCTGAAATGTTTTTCGGAAATAAAATGTATTTTTTGCCCCTTTCCCAATTCCCCTTTGTGGTGGACTAAAAAAAATTGCTGTTTCATTTAGGGTGCAAGCTCGTAAAATGAACAAAGCTGTAGTGCCCCCAAAACCCCAAAAAACACTATAGTTTTTTTTCGTAAAAACCCAGGGAAAATTTTTTGCCCCTTTTCAATTCACCTGTTTTGGCTTTAAAATTCCCTGTTTTAAGATTTACGGGGAAAAGCTGGTCAAGGGGAAAAAAAGCTGTGGGTGCCCAAAAGGGTAAAAAAAACACGATCTGAAATGTTTTTGGATAAAAAAAATGCTTTTTTTGCCCCTTCAATTCACCTGGGGTTGACTAAAAAAAATTGCTGTTTTAAAGTTTTAACGTGCAAGCTCCCTTTCAATGAACAAAGTTGTAGTGCGCCAAAAAAAAAAAAACCCCTTATCTTTTAAATTTTTTTGTTAATACCCCGGTATTTTTTGCACCTTTCAATTCACCTGGGGTTTAATAATAAAAATTTGGGGTTTTTCGATTTACGTGAAATTCCCTGCGTCAATGAACAAAGTTTGAAATCCCCAAAAAATAAAAAAACCCGTATTTTGGTTTATGTTTTCGAAATAAAAAAAAACGGTTTTTTTTTGCACCTTTCAATTAAAACCTGTGGGGGGCTAAAAAATTTGCGGGTTTTTCAGATTTAATTTAAGGTGGCTAAAATGAAAAAAGGGTTTTGGAAAGGGGTTTTAAAATTTAAAAATGAAATCCTATTTTAAATGTTACTGAAAATAAAAGGGGAGTTTTGCCCCAACCAACGAGACCTCCATTTTACTAGAAATGATGTGTATCCTAATAAAAAATTCAGGCTGCCCAATTCCCAGGAAATTTTTCCCAATAGAAAAACTTTTTTAAAAATTAAAGATTTTCCACTAAAATTTTGTCTCCCACTAAGCCCCCCCTTTTTTTGGGTAAATTTTACCCAAAGTGTTTTTTGACTTGTCTGTTTTTCCCCGGGGGCCCCCCCCCTGTTTTTTCCCCCCCTCCCCCGGTGTTTTTTCAGGGGTAATGCTCCTTTAAAATTCTCTTAATTTTAAACACATAAAATTTTCCAACCCTCTAATCTAAACAAAATTTTGGAAGGATCAAGAAATTAGGAAAAGGTTTTTCTTGTGCAGAAATAGACAAAATTTTCGTTTGGCTGTTTGGCCACGGCAGAGCGCACAAACCTACCCCCTTTTTGGGGACGTAAAGAACACTGAGGCTAAAACAGGAAACGCTGGGGTTTCTATTTTAAAACCGAGGTCATGTGATTTTTCCACCCCAATCGCAACCTTTAACATCCCATTATGACGTCGCACCCCTTTTCCCACCCCGCCCTATTCTTTTATTTTATTTGTCCCCCCGGGAAAAAAATTACAGGAAGCCCCCGAAAAGGGTTTGCGTTTCTTAATAGATGATGCACAGATTTTAACCTTAATTATCGCATGATCTGGAAATTTCGATCACCATAAAAACCTTGCCGATTTCAACTTTGTCGATAATAATCGCTCAACACTATTAATAAGTATAGGAAGTAGAAAACCTGCCTCGGACATTCTGTGCTGTTTTCTCATCAGAATTTCGCACTTTCAACCATGGAATTTCCAGCGAGGAGCTACGCTGTTTCAGCACCAAAAATCCAGCGTGAGAATGTACCATAAATCTGATGCTGTCCCTGTTTTCTACACTGGAGCTCTCTTGCCTCGGTTATGATCCGGAACTTCTGTGGTCAGAGAGCTTGGTCTCGTAACATTTGTATTGCAGTTTTCTACATGTTTTAGACAAATTCCAATGATGACGAAAACGATTAAAATTGCCGGTCTTCATCTTAGTTTTCTGGACTGACTGTCAAATATTGAGATAGCGATACAGACTGAAGCTCAAAAGAGCCAAGTATACATGTTTTTGAGTCATATGATACTTCCACCTAACAAACTACCGTCATGCCAGCAATAGAAATTCTCATAAAGTAGAATCAGGAATATTACTAAAAGCCATTTTGGTATATTTTATGTATCCTTTTAGTCGCACATCTAATGAAGGGGTGAATATAGCCCCAAAATGATTCATATTGAAACCCTACCCTAATAACGGAGTATGTTGTTATAAAGATATTATGGTCTTGATTTATAAGTTGGCTTATAAGTTACTATTGGACTGCAGTCCCTATTCCCCTTCTCTTATGCCTTGTGACTATGTTTTCCTCCACCAGTCGGTTGTGCTGGAGAGAGGAAGCCTGTTGCATGTGCCTACCCTTTATAATACTGCCTTCAATAGTGTTGTGCCTGTTGCACAACTTAATAAGGAGAGCTAATAAGGCACTTTACACCTGCAGCCATTTTCTGAAGTGTCCACCTAATATTGTGCTCTGCTTTACAGCTTCTTCTGAATTCACACGGCTAAATAAAAATACATGGTGTATGTAAAAACTAGATAGAGACAATGTAATAGAATATGTATCTGTAAAGTGCTCCAAATCTAAACAGTTATTACTAGATGATAACAGTAAGGCCCCGTCCACACGGCTTATTGCCGACGTAATTGCTGGGACGGATTTCGCCCCGCAATTACGCCAGCAGCCGTGCAGCGGGGCGGCAGCTCGCCGGCCCCATAGACTATCATTATCTACGGCGTGTACGCGCCATAAATAATTCACATGTCACTTTCTCCCCGCACGGCGGATTCGCCGAGCGGGGAGAAGAGACGGAATCCATAGTTCTCTATGAGAACTGTGGATTACCGTAATGACTGGGACGGATTGGAGCCGTATTGCAGCGTAAATACAGCGCGCAGTACGGCTCCAATCCGCGCCCAACTCAGCCGTGTGAACATTGCCTAATTGTATTCACTATAAATAATGTGAATGTTAAATTTGAAGGTTTGGCAGCATAGGACATCGCAGTCTAGTATACAGTTTCACAGAAAAGCATTTCTTGCCACATACATCAGAACGTAATGTAATATGTTATATAACACTAGCGAATGACATGGCAGTAAACAACGTACAGTCAAATTTGGGTTGTTTAGGACTCTGCTTCCCTCGGGGCTTTCAAGGTCAGATCTGGGACAGAAAAATCTTCCCGTAATAGCCATTAGGTCAGAGTGTTATGAGAAATATAAGCCACCTAGTCCTGATTCTGGATTAGAAAAAGAGAGGACTTATTGGCTGTGATGGAGATAATATGGAATTTAACCCAGGCTTTCAGTCATATCATGTAAATAATCAGCCTAGAGTTCTTAAATTATACACTCAACATAGATAAGCTAATAAAGGAGAGGAGACAAACTAATATAAACATTACATTCATCCATGGAAAGATTTAAATATATCTGAGGGTAAAACTTATATTATTCATCTATCTATCAATCTATCTATGAGTTTACATTACTCCCAAAAAGTTAGGGATATTTGGCTTTTCGGTGAAAGCTATGGAAAATGTAAAAATTTCATGCTACAGTGATATTTTATCCTGAAAATAGGCCATTTAAATTGTAGCATGAAATGTTGATTTTCTCATTTCTGAGTTATGAGCTTCTTCATGGCGACTCAGTTGACCCCAGAGGTTTTCTAGGGGGTTTAGGTCTGGAGAACGTGCACTCCACTCCATTTGAGCTGCCCCAATCTCTGACAACTGTTCCCTAATGATGCGACCTCGATGAGCTGGAGCATTGTCATTCATGAAGATTAAATTAGCCCTGTGTTGTCCTTGCAGAAGCACAATGACTGGATTAAGGATATTATTCAAGTAGCAGAGGCTGTCACTGCACCATTCACAAAGTGTAGGGCAGTAATATATTACTAGACACAGCTGCCCACACTGTACCATCACCACCACCAAAGGCTCATCTAGTGACAACAGTGGCTGATGCATTGCGCTCTTCTTGACGTCTGCGGGCATCATTGGCCGCCATCATTTCTGCTCGGAGTGAATCGACTTTCATCACTGAACAGCACTGAGGACCACTGGTCCCTCGTCCAGCGTAGATGCTCCCTGGCTCATGCAAGATGATGATGCCTGTTCCTGGTGGTGTGGTCAGGTACCCATATCAGTTGCAGACCACGCTGATGTAAACGGTCACAAATGGTCTGATGTGACACATTAATTATCTGGTTCCGCAGGGCATTGTTTACAATTAAGCAGTCATAAGTGTGTGATGGAGCCAAAGGCCTCCACTCCTTTGTCTTTCTGTGACTCTTTCAGTCTCTCTGTATCTCTGTTGCAACCTGCTGATGACACTCTGTGACACTCTAAGCTCAGTGGCCACTTCCATCTGAGAGCATCCTGCTTGAAGCCTTGCAATGGCGAGGTACTGTTGATCAATTGTAAGGTGTTGTCTTGGTCTCATGATGTCAAAATGTGAAGAGCATAATGAGGAGGACTGTTTAAATTCCATATAAAATTGATCCTATTAATTGATTCGGCGATTTAGGGATCAAACACATGTTGGGGATTTTGACATTAAGCTCCTTGTTTGAGATCAGCAAGTTGT
This sequence comes from Phyllomedusa bahiana, assembly GCA_025379985.1. NCBI lineage: Eukaryota > Metazoa > Chordata > Amphibia > Anura > Hylidae > Phyllomedusa > Phyllomedusa bahiana. Next base: position 183,753 of record JAODAL010000271.1, on the reverse strand, counting down.
GCAAAAAGTACTGAAATATTGAACAGTTGGACATGCGCATTCTAAAGTTAAGAGATGAGTTCATTTAAAAAAATTGTTCAAGAAATTTTATGTTCATCTTGAAATTTCAACCAAAAGCCAAATATCCCTGACTTTTTGTGAGTATCTCATCATCTGTCCATCTGTCCATCAAACTAACTAGCATTGTTGCACTTCACTTCATAATCAGGTAGAGTCAGTTTGGCCAGATCCAAATTTTGCTGATGATTGCTGGAAAAGACAGGAAAAGGAAGTGTATCTGATCAATTAATAATACACTACTGGAGAAAGGTTGGCGATCGGTCACTAGACATTCCAGCAGCCTTACCGAAATCTGGAGTGCAACCCTACAACAAAAAAAGCAAAAAAAAGCTATAGGATGGGGGGTGTGAGCAATAGTCTAGTATTTACCTGCACCTGTATAAGTATAACCCAGGCAGCACTGGGGCTTGCTGCTTTTTGCTGGGAGTTGTTCAATGCACTGCCATTGAGCTGTAGGTATGGCCTTTTTTCTGTGTTTTTGAGTAAATGTTCCTTTGTGTATTTTTTTTTAAATTGCTAGTCAACACTAGTCTAGAGACTCGCAAGACTATGGGGACCCTTGACGCGGGTTGCGAGCTTGCGTAATTGGCCAATTATCAACTAATACCTCATATTTCATATTTCATTTTTTCACAGTATGTAGTTTTGCCTTTTATATGGGGACGTTGGGGGTATTAGTATAAAGTGTTGGACACTTGTGATATGCCCTTCAGCCAGGCCGCTTGAGAAGTAGGACGTGTTACCCACTTGAATAATATGGGTGTAATATTGGTTGTGAGTGAGCATGGTGCACCCCACGTTGTTAGATGACTGGCACCCTTTTATAAGCCTCATTTATGTGCAATTAAAATGCTGGCAATCGGGGATTGTTTCACTGTATTATTTGCATTTTTGGGCATTTCTGCTTACTGATGTGAATTGGTGTTTGTTTTAGTGCAGTTTTTTTTGCTGGGCACGTCCCCTTAGGGGATGGTGGTGTGTGAGCAATTGTCCATTGTTTAGCTGCACTTGCATAAATATAACCCAGGCAGCGTTGAGGCTTTCTGCTTTTTGCTGGGAGTTGTTCAATGTGTTGCCATTGAGCTGTAAGTGTGGCCTTTTTTCTGTGTTTTTTTTCAACCCTACAACTAACTGACCTGCAAGAGGTGGCTACAGAGCAACCCTTGAAATGATGGATTATAGTCATGGTAGTTTAGTGGTACAGAATCTTGTTGGTTGCAGATACTCAGTGGTATGATAAGCTTGACTGAAACGTCTTAAAGGCATGATACACTAGGCAAGAACTTAAGGTGGCACATGACCATGAACATTACTAACGAATATGCACAACTCTCTTCTTGGGAAATTCTTTACTACAGCTGGGGATTGGTCCACTGAGAGTCGGGTGGCATCCTGAGTAGGTCTTAGCTTTTACTCATCCTTGAATGCCACTGTGAGGCCTTAGGGATGCTACCCCCTACCCTCACACTGCTCAGTTGAGGTGTCATTCACAGGGTTGCAACACTCAGTTTTGATAGGCCCTGCACCTTCTGAGGTACTTGCAACCACAAGGTCACTTCATGTTATGGAACCACTTCCAATTATCCTCACTTGTTTACTCCAATATGTAAAAACAGCAACACAGAACAATTGTGCTTTGAGGTCAACATTAACAGACCACCTCGCTTGACACAGTTTAACTTCACCTTGCAACTTTCAGTGTACAAATTCCCCCCACACTATATGCAGAATGAGCGATTATTCTCTTAGGATACGGCCACATGATGAGTAAAATTTACTCTTCAGATTCTACCATTAAAAACTCTAACGTTAAAAACCACATCGGATGAATGATGCAAATTTCCCATGGTATTGCATGTGGAGTAAGGGTCATTTTTTTACTCACAGCTTCCAGACAGAAATGAGTCCCATTCATTTCTATGTGGACACATTAACCCCTTAAGCCGAACGCCTGAAAAGTAGTTAATGACCAGAAACATTTTTTTGTTTGGCCTCTTGCGTTTAAACAGTTGAAAACTTTTTTATTTTTTCATGACGAGTTGGATGAGGCCTCGTTTTTATTGAGACAAGTTGTACCTTTTAATATGGATTGTTAAGTCACTTATAATAATAATTGGGGAACAGTTATTTTTTTTAATTTTTTTTCAACTTTGATTTGTTTTTTTTAGTCTTTTTTTTTTTCTCACTCCACTTAGGGATGGATGTTGACATTGTATATTAGCTGCCTTAGATGTAACCAGCATGCACTGAGGCTTGCTGCTTTTTGCTGGGAGTTGTTCTATGTGTTGCCATTGAACTTATGTGTGGCTTTTTCTGTGTTTTTCAACATAACTAACAACTAACTGACCTGCAAGAGGTGGCTACAGAGCAACCCTTGAAATGATGGATTATAGTCATGGTAGTTGAATAAAATACTTTTACTTAATATGTTCAGTGTTCTGTGTTTAGTGGTACAGAATCTTGTTGGTTGCAGATACTCTGGTATATAGCTTGACTGAAAGTCTTAAAGGCATATACACTTGCAAGAACTTAAGGTGGCACATGACATGAGACAGTACAACGAATTGCACACTCTCTTCTTGGAAATTTCTTTTTTACACTGGTATGTCCACTGAGAGTCGGGTGCATCCTGAGTAGTCTTAGCTTTTACTATCTTTGAATGCTGTGTAGTGCCTTAAGGTGATGTAGCCCTACCCTCACAGTGCTCATTGAGGTGTCATTCACAGGGTGACAACACTCTGTTTTGATAGGCCCTGCACTTAGGTCTTTTACCAAGTCGACTTCATGTTCTGAACCACTTCGAATACCTCCTGTTTACTCCATAGTAAACACAACACAGACAATTGGGATCCTTTGATTGGTGCGATAACAGACCACCTCGCTTGACACAGGTTTAAACTTCACGGTTGCGAAGGTTTCCATGTACAAATTCCCCCCACACTATATGCAAATGAGCATTTTCTCTTAGGATACGGCCCATGATGATAAAATTATTTCAGATCCCTATCCATTAAAGAACTCTAACGTTAAAAACCACATCGGATGAATGATGCAAATTTCCCATGGTACTGCATGTGGAGTAAGGGTCATTTTTTTACTCACAGCTTCCAGACAGAAATGAGTCCCATTTATTTCTATGTGGACACATTAAAAAACCACATACAAATGTTTTACACTATAATTTCTAGACATCACCATTGATATCAATAGTAAATTTCCATGCGTTTTCCACAACCAAACAATCAACATGTTCTAAGTTTTTTATGGTGAAAAAGAAAACTGCTATAGAAGTTAATGGGTCTGTTCCTGTTCACAAGCTCCTATTCCCATGAAGCTGCTATAAAGCATCTCTCTAAATGATTTTAAAAAACAGCTCAGGCAAGATGGCAGCCCGCATAGTCATATATAGACAACAGAATTGAGAAATCTACAATCAGAAAATAAAAACAGATAAGAAGAGAAGCAGACGTATCAGTATCTGGATTTAATTATTTAAAGAGGTTGTCTCACTATGCTGTTTCATAGCCAGCTTCAGGCTTGAACATCCTATTCAGGATGTGGGTGGTTCTACAGCAGTTATTGGCCTATTAGCTATGACATTCCTAGCTGAACTTGTTAGACGGACATTGGTGATGGAGGATTCTAATCAGTAGGGCACAAGGCTGCGGAGCTCTAAAGGGTTAACATTTGTCAGTGAATAACAAAAACAAGCTCTGTCCTGCAGCTACCCTGTTTCCCCGAAAATAAGACAGTGTCTTATATTAATTTTTGCTCCTAAAGATGAGCTAAGACTTATTTTTAGCTGATGTCTTATTTTTCCTTGAACAAGAATTCACATTTACAGTGGCACAAAAATCCACATTTATTAATATACTGTAGTGATTTCATCACAAATATCAACATAAGCAGCCAAGTCTGAATTGCATCAAAAAGAATGCACTATGTCTTATTTTCGGGAGATGTCTAATTTTCGGGGAAACAGGGTAGCAAACAGCAATGAATGACCACGCCATCCCAACTATTGTTAGAGCAGGGATAGGCGATTGTTAAACTTAGGGAATCAGGAGAAAAGAACTGCTCTGATTCTGAAAGGAAGCAAAATCAGGACAGCAATGTATTTAGTAATAATCATTATTTACCTTTACCTACATTCCTAAAGCTAATCAATAAAATTAGAATACCCCTTTAAGAATACCTTTACACAGGGGCAAAAAGATTGTTAATCTGGACCATGAAGAAGATTAGCCAGCCATATAGTCATCAAGGGACGACTACTGATGAGTCCCAATGTTCTGGAACGACACCACAAACCCATTAATATTGGATTCGTGGTCATTTTTGCTTCCCCTAATAGCAGACCTATAGTCCCTGGATATATAGGATGAGAGCCTAAAGTGTATTAAGTATGGTTTGTTCTTGTATTGTATTCCACACATACCACAGAATGAGGGAATTCATTTTGCCAAATGTTTCCTAAATGAGCCCCCAGGCTGCTTATGTTCAGCAGTTCTCAGTATCCATACTAGACCTATGCTGAGACATGTTTAACTACTTTGCTCACAGACCCAATAATTTTTATAAAAATAACAAAAAAAATAGTGAAAGTAAAAGTCAATCTAATTACAGAGTCCTCGGTGTCCTTCTGGGAAACCCCTTTAAATGCTTTTTACGGCTTAGAAATTTATGACCATGATGCTTTGCTTAATGCTTTACAGTAAAACATATCCTGGTGGGTCTTCTGCCATGAAAACGGCAATGTTTCTTCTAAACAGTGCAGGGAATGGTAATCAGAGGGCATTTCCAGTCAGTTTCCTGGTAAGAACATATGACTAGCGCTTAGTTAAAGCATATGTTCCTCTTAAAAAAACTATTTGCCATTTAAAGGGAAATTTCCACGACTGATGTTTATCTCGACAAGTTCCAGGTCTTCCTCAATACAATCAAGTAGTTTGAAAATGTTTGAATGGAGTAGCAGTCAAGCATGCGTTCCACCTCTCCATTCAAAGGCTAAAGATACAGTGCTCAACTATCTCCAATGAAACAATTCCTGACTGCTTAAAGGGGTTGTCCACTTTATATTGCTTTCATTTAATATGTATATCATAGAAAATCATACATTTTTAATATATATGTATTAAGATTCTGCTTGTAAACATCTTCTATTATGCAATAAACCACTATCTAGGAATAAAAAAAATGGTACAGCCCATAATCCTCTCCACATTAATGGCTCCCATGGAGTAAACATGGGGTCAGTCATGTAACCTTCTGGCGTTCAGTTATCCGCAGGGTTAGATGACATCTATGGGGTAAGTGAACAGGAATAATGGTGGAATAACTATTAATAATATAGTTATTCCAGCATATTCTGCTTTTGTGGATTTACTTGTATAACTGCTATCTCTGTAACGGATGTCATATTGTCATAAAAGTTACCTGTAAGAAAAATAAAGAAGCTGCTATAGGTTTGTCATACTGGAGAAGTTTTGCTCCTCAATAAACTACAGTTAATTGGATACCAAGGGTCACATGACCTGTGTGGTGGTCACATGACTGTTTTGTCCATACAAGTACTCTATGGGAGCCATTACTATGGACAGAAAAGTGGACTGCACCATTTTTTGCTAGATAGGGGTCAACAGCACTGGTATTAAGTAAGTACAGAAACAAATTTGTAATACATGTATATTAGAAAATTTTATTTTTTCTTATTATATACATAATAAGTAAAGACATTATAAAGTGGACAATCCCTTTAAAGAACTATAAGGAACTTAGGAGCCCAATCTAATGATTGGTGGGGATCCTAGCAGTGACACTGGTTAGTGATCAGACATTTGTAACCTATTCTGTGGACAAGTGATTAATGTCCCTTGTGGTAATATGTATGCTGTAACTTATTAAATACTTTATAGTGCTGACCCAAAGTTATTGACTGCATTATAAATATACTTAACCTCATAGTATGGGCAGGGGACTATATCTTTATACAAATATGTATTGGCAGGGCCGGGACGATGGGTAGGCTAGGGTAGGCGACCGCCTAGGGCACCACTTCATCCCAGGCAAAAAAGGGGGTCTCAAGGAGGCATTGAGTGGACTGAATTTTCCATTTGGGGGCGCTTTGTGCCTTATTTGCTTAGGGCACCAGAATACCTTTTCCCAGCCCTGTGTATTGGCCCCTACTGTATGCGAGGAGCCCACATGGAGCTATTCTTTACAGGGCAGACAGATTTAAACTCAAAACTTTTCTGTCCAAACTGTAAAACAACAAGAATTTTGGAAAGGGTTTAAAGGCTATGTTCACTTAGATGCAGAATTTGTTTTATTGTTTCAGTGGATCCAAATAAAACACATAGCAAATATGCACATAGGTTTGATTAAAAACTTATGAAGATGTAAGCATCTCCATGGTAACAGACAACAATCCAACCCTGTGTAGTCTGATCCTTGTTATGTTTAAGATAAGAGATACAGATCGGACATTATACACATCATATATGTGTTAATGGTAGTATTGTTGATCCACAAACCTGTCCAAATGCCAGAAGAGGGTCAGAATTTTTTCTTCTGCTCTAAAGAACTTTCTATATAGAAAATTGTTCCATTGTCATCTGAAGTTGGGGTTTGCCTTACTCTGTATCAACTGTAGTTTGTAGGTTTAAAATGTTGAACCTCAACTTTTTCAAGCCACTATATAATACCTGTATGTAAGATCTGATACACATGGGTTTATTACAACTCTATTGTGTATTTAGCCATAATAGGGCACCCACTGAGGTTTTCTACTTGTAAGAAATAATATCTTATATTGAGATGAAATCCCTGCACTTATATATTATGGAGGTGTGTAGCACTCTATCCTTTTTATTAAAGGGGTTTTGCCATGATATAATTTCATACATCCTGTATCCAGCTCTTCAGCTCTGTGTGCTCAAAAGGGGGCGTGTGTGATTTGTTTAATTGCATATCATGTGACCCAGCAGGATGACATCACCATGTCTTTCCTCTCTCTAGTCAAAGAAAGGTCTGTTTATGTAAAGCATTGTGAGTAGCTGAGAGGTAAAGCTTTTGCCTCCAGGAACAAGGTTCCTCAGTTCAAATCCCTGCAGGAACCAAACCTGTTTTTTTTTCTCTTTATCAATGCACAGACCTGATTGAGGTTTCTTTTTTATTTACACTCACCAGCCACTTTATTAGGTACACCATGCTAGTAACGGGCTGGACCCCCTTTTGCCTTCAGAACTGCCTCAATTCTTCGTGGGATAGATTCCACAAGGTGTTGCAAAGATGCTCAATTGGTACCAAGGGGCCCAAAGAGTGCCAAGAAAATATTCCCCACACAATGACACCACCACCACCAGCCTGAACCGTTGATACAAGGCAGGATGGATCCATGCTTTCATGTTGTTGACGCCAAATTCTGACCCTACCATCCAAATGTCGCAGCAGAAATCAAGACTCATCAGACCAGGCAACGTTTTTCCAATCTTCTACTGTCCAATTTCGATGAGCTTGGGCAAATTGGAGCCTCAGTTTCCTGTTCTTAGCTGAAAGGAGTGGCACCCGGTGTGGTCTTCTGCTGCTGTAGCCCATCTGCCTCAAAGTTCGCTGTACTGTGCGTTCAGAGATGCTCTTCTGCCTACCTTGGTTGTAACGGGTGGCTATTTGAGTCACTGTTGCCTTTCTATCAGCTCGAACCAGTCTGCCCATTCTCCTTTGACCTCTGGCATCAACAAGGCATTTCCGCCCACAGGACTGCCGCTCACTGGATGTTTTTTCTTTTTCGGACCATTCTCTGTAAACCCTAGAGATGGTTGTGCGTGAAAATCCCAGGAGATCAGCAGTTTCTGAAATACTCAGACCAGCCCTTCTGGCACCAACAACCATGCCACGTTCAAAGGCACTCAAATCACCTTTCCCCTCCATACTGATGCTCAGTTTGAACTGCAGGAGATTGTCTTGACCATGTCTACATGCCTAAATGCACTGAGTTGCCGCCATGTGATTGGCTGATTAGAAATTAAGTGTTAACGAGCAGTTGGACAGGTGTACCTAATAAAGTGGCCGGTGAGTGTATTTGCACTGTTTGACTAATTATTAAGGAGCACAGAGGACGGGAGTAGAGTGACAGCATCTGGGGTTTCATCACTCAGTATCTACGTGAGAGGAGTAGTGATGTCTGACCATGACTGAGGAGCACTAGGCCCTGGTCGTATCCCCTGGAGATAAGCTGTAAACAATGGATCACTAAAGGAGCCACTAAAACAAAAACGGTGCAGAATTTTTAATAATTTTTATAATTTTATTTTAATAATTTTTAATAATGATGAATAGTGAAAGTCTTTGTTATTTCATTTGCAAGGTTCCCACGCAATTTTACTTCGTGGCAAAACACTTTAAGCCAGAGTATGTGCTCTATTCATCCAAGTGCAAGAGAAAGTGCAACAGTGTCACACAAAAAATGCACAAGGATGCAGTCTACTGCATATCCTCTCTGAAAATAGATGAACCCTCTCTAGTTCTTATTTCCATCTCCTCTGGGCCAGAAGGCTCCTGCATGGTTCCAAGCTAGGTGGTCCCTAATGGGTAAAGATGGCGGAGACCCAATACTTGCTCCTGGCATCACCCCTCCCCCCCCAAAAGGGCACAGCATTCTGAAATCTTGGGACAGTGACAGTGAACACAGCCTCTTTCCCAAGGCTCTGCTGTGTGTGAAGCCTAACTATGTACTGCTGTATCTAATTAATACTGGACCCAGCCAAAACACAAATCCCCTTGCTCGCTTTCAGTGATGCAACCCTGTGACCAGCACTGCTTTCTGGGAAATACATTTCTACCTATATTAGATTATCATCTACAAAGACCATACCCTCAGAGCAAATCATCAGAGCACAATGGTTGCATTGGCAAAGGTACTTACCTTGTTAAGCAGCGTATATCAATACGTAAACTGCACAATGGTGCCAAATGTAAACTATGCTTTAAGACACTACACTGGCAGTCATGCATGCTGCATGAGCCGTGGTTCTGACACCCTTATGTTATATGATTTTTGTTAATAGGAATGGTAACACTAACATAAGTTTTATTTGCTTTGGACAATCACTTTTAGTTAGAAAACTCCCACAAGGCAAATTCATTAACAGGTTGTCATGCTGATGGCACTGTCAGTTATCAGCTGTAATCTGTGCATGGATTTAGCATCAAGTGTTCAATTCCCCTGCAGCACTACTGCAGGGGAAATTAAGCATTGCACAATTCACATTGAAATCAATGGAATGCCCACATAATGCACAGATGTGTCAGGTCCTCCAGAGCAAGGGTAGCTCTTTGTAGCTGAATGCTGCTCTGGCTAATAGATGTAAGTTGTGGGTTTTCAATCCAGGCAACCCCTACAAAGTGGAGTGGAGAGACACTTTAAGTGAAGTGACATGACAACAATATATCTGACCATAAATCATTTCTAGAAAACTTTAGTTTGCTGGTTTGAGGTCCTTGAGTGTGCCATGCTAAGTATAAATTCTTGCTTATATTTTAAATTAGGGTATAACCTAGAAATTCATTTGCATGAATGAGCTGACTCCAATAGCATCCTAAGAGAAGGAATATATACACAGTTGAGTCACATTATGATCTCCAGGGACAGCACTCTACTTTACTATTCAGCCTGGTAAGCCTAAAGCCCCAGGCCTTAAGCCTACCAGGTGTCGGCTGCTAGTACTGACATAGGTAGCGTGATTACGTCACATCATCACATCGCCTATGCTGGGCTTCACAAGTTGGCCTGCTGTTTGTCGTGTTGGGGTAATGGGAGAGAGGTGAGTTTATTTATTTTTTTCTTTTCTATAAGTAATGGGGCCTGGTCTTTCTACCTACTGCCTACGTGTGGCCCACCTACCAACCTAGGGCCCAACCACCACCAACCTAAATGGGATATATCTTCCTACCTACGTGGTGCCCACTTACCACCAACTTAACTGGGGCCTACCTACTGAGTATCTACCTACCTGTGGCTGACATACTTACCTGGGACCACCTATAACCTGGCTACCTACCTAACTGGTTCCTACCTACTGCCTACCTACCTACTTTGGACCTACCTGTCTACCTACCTAGGGCCTACCAACTTAGCCAATGGTGGTATATCTACCTAAATAGGGCCTACCTAGTTACCTGGGTCCTTACCCATTTACCTACCTACCTAGGCCCTTGCCTACTTGGTAATATGATTCTGAGGAGCACAGGCCATAGTTGTATCACAATCTCCAAGGGGTTTTTCACCTTCCCGCTCCCCAAACCACTAGGAAACTGTGCCTCTAAACTATGGCCTGTACCTACTCTCCCACCCCTGGGAAGTTTGTACAGAGGTGGGAATAGGTAAAGAGGTGCTGGAAAAGTGAGGATTCTTAGATATTTGTGTGTAGATTCTGCAGGGACGAGTGATGGCCGGGAGAAGTCAGCCTCTGATACTAACACAGGATGTGCTCCGGCTTTTCTCCTGCTTCTACTTCAAGTACTTCCTTTCCTCTGTGTTTGTGACGGACAGGCTGGACCACTCAGTCTCTACATTTGAGCCACACTATCTAGCTGCTGCTGATGCTTATATCGTCCACCATATATACAGCTTACAGATGTCACCTGATGAAGGCCAGGTAGTCGAAACGTCGACACCCGGACATCTAAATTTTGTTTCTCCAAGACATTTGTATATATCTTAAAAATCTTACGCAATAATCCTATGCACTGTTACATCCCACAATGGAGTATCTGGCAATAATGTTCTACTCTGTAAATAACCCTTGAACTTTAACCGCATTTAAACTGGAGTGCCGGTGTTTATATATTCTCAAATGTGTGAGACAGACAGACATATGAAACTGATGTGTGAGACAGACAGATATGTGACTCACTTGGTATTGCGTACTGCAAAATACAGTTCTGTTTTCCACTGTATTATGTGGTAAACTGTGCATTTATGTCTGAGAGGCCTAAAAATTAACAGGTAATATTTTCATGTACAGTAGTTACAGGGTGGGCTTCCAAGATCAACTCCCCTGGTGGGTCCCTGGCCCCTCAATCCAACACTGGATGGGTATATAAGATGTGATAGGCTGTCTGCACACATATGCCATGTAATTGTTATGGGTAAAAGGAGTGATTTATCAGAGCTGCACAAAAGTTATGGTCATTGGCTTTTGTAACAAGGCGAGCAGTAATTCTGAAACTGTGCAGTCTGTGAGCTGTTTGCACACTGCTGTGGTGAAAGTGTGTTGTGAGTGGACGAATAGTACCTTAGCGAAAAAGTAGAGTGGAGATTGTGAAGCACCACGTGCCACTGATGTGAGAGGTGAATGGCGGCTACTAAGGTGCACAATGGTGGACCAACAAGCTTCAAAGGAGCAGCTCACCTCAATGGTGGTCACTCTGTATATTAGCTGGTGGCAGGCTTAGACTGGCCAACAGGGGAGCAGAGGAAATCCTTGGTGGTCCCTTGGGTATAGCGGACCCCCAAAGTATAGAAGGGCTGGGGTTGCTTTTCAAAGAAAATGGCAGAGAGAGAGGCAGAAAGCAATAGGTATGTACAGTTGTAAAATTGGCCCTATTAACTTACTCCCCTGGTGGGCCCCAAAAATCTGTTTCACTAGTGGGCCCCAAAAATCAATTCCTATAGTGATCCCCGGCATCCCAGTCCAATCACTGGCTGGTGGTCATAATATTGTGACTCAGCTGTGTACTTACACTTTAGATAGATAGGATAATTTTGATACCACTCTGTGAACATTATGAGGTTGTCCTGATCCGACTGAAGACAAACTTGGCAAGTACTTGTAAGATGAGAAATCCACCCCGATTCCACTGACACAGAATCTTCAGATTATGTTTTTCGGTTCATTTCAATTCATGACCCTCAGTGTTGTACCTTGCACAGATATATGAGATATATGGTACATAGTCCAGACTAGAATCTGGCTTCATACTAGCAGTTTGTATCCTTTCCGTGCTTAAATCTTCCTGTTTTACATTTTTTTGGTCTGGGATCAGATTACCTAAATTCAGTACAATGTACCAATTGCACAAATGTAATAAACTCTTCCCTGTTGAGATATGTGTTGATATGTATTTGGCTGGTGCACATGAGAAGTTAGTGCATGCTGGCTGTGTGTATACAGACAGCTCCAGATCCTGTGTCCTAGATCCCCATCCCCGCAGGATTCCAGCCCTGCTCTTCCACTCCTCCCCCCTCCTCTCTCATTCTCCTCTGTGGGGAGGCAGAGCACATAGATCCTGCATCAGCACCAGCCACAGTCACAGCATCTCTGCTCTCCATCATCAGCCAGAGTGGGATACAGGGGGTGGGGGGACACCCTAACAGATTATACTAGGGTGGGCTGGAGGAGGTGAAAAGAGTGAAAGAGAGAGACCTCTGTAACGCTGCAGAAGGAGGAGAGGGGGAGGAGAGGTGGAGAAAAGAAGGTGGTGGTGGTGGCGACTGAGGAGGGGGGATGCAGCCGGTTTTTACCTGAAGACATAGAAGAAGGAGGACTGGAGGGGTGCGAGAAACCGTGTTGAATATTGCAAACTGGAGTACAGGTAAGACTTATGCATTGTGCTATGCTTGGTAGGACTGGCATTTCAGAGGATGGGGTTGCATCTTAGCTCCCATGTTGACAGTGGATGCAGCAATAGTGGCCATAGACATAAGAGTGGGGTTTGGAGAATGCACAGGGTGGAGGGCATTGTTAACCTTTCCGGTCCCACAGTACTGCTTCTATAAGAAAGGGTTGAGTTAATGATACATGCATCACCCTAAAGAGCAGTGCAGACCCTACAATACATTCCAGGGCCCATTGCAGTTAGGTGTTTGTAGGGTGTTATGTTCAACCTGCTATATTGCCTAGGCTGCACACTGTCCTTCTGTGTGTTTTTCTGTTTTAGCTAAAGCCCCCATGGGGATATTTCTATTGCCTTTCTTATTGGTCATGCTCAGACCTTCGAGCTCCTTAGCCTTGCCCTGAGATTCAGTCAGGGATGTGCTAACAGGAGACATCATGTAAGGGAGCACTGATTTACAATATCTAGGCCTGTAGGTCTCCTCAGAACTCCCTAGATGTGTCCACATTGTCTTTAGTTTTCCTGATTTCTGTTTACCTCCAAACGGAATAGCAAACAGTATTTACCTTCCCTTGTCATATCCTGTGATGTCACTGCTGATGCCAAGCAGGGTTTCCTGCATGTTGACATCATCGCTACGTGACCACACCCCTAGCTATCTATGTGCCACCATGCAGAAAGAGTCTGATTCATAGCCCTTTGATTGTATCTTAATAGGATTGTATCTTAATAGGTGGGGGGTGAGGTAGTAGCAGCAAAGGGTTACATTTCAGTTTTTCTAGTGTTTGCTGCAGCCTCATTTCCTCTTTGCACTGTGATCGCTCACTTTTCTCATTCTGATGTTCAACTTCTCCTACGGCTCTCCTACTTCCTCTGCTGCCTTCCAATTGATTTCCCCATCTCCCTCTTCTTCTGCTGCACATCTCTTTCCATTTCCTTCACAGTTGCCGTCTTGCCTCTCTCTCAAGCTGCCTTCCATTGCTATCTAATCCCTTGAAGTGTTTATCTCCCCTGCCTAATATGTATTCAAGTCTCTGCTTATCAAATCCTGACAATTCTGATGTTCTTCGCTGTTATTGACCTTATCACTGTTGCTTTTGTTTTGTGCTGCTTTTACTTGCTATTTAGCTTAGTAATTGTTACTAGTTGACAATTTACGGCATTCATCATTAGACAGTCCGAGGTATTGAATAACAGCGGCCTATGGGAAACAAATGTTACCGGTAAACAAATAAAATGGATGTTGGGGATAAAAATCTGTCATTCTGGGTCTATATCTGTCACCCTACTTATTGTGTAAATGAATGTTCTTTTACTGGTGGAATGTTATTTTGAGCTTCGACTTTGTCTTCTTCTTTTATATATTCCCTCGTGAGATCTATGAGTCAGTCTCTTAAACGGGTGTTCTCATCTCACACATTGCCGGCACCAATGTGCAATAGGTGCGGTTCCCACCTTTGTGACCTACACACGTCTCAGGAATGGGCCCTAGAAAGTCTCAGTTCAGAATGGAGAGTTGATTGCTCTTTCTATGGCAGTTCTGCGTACAGATGAGCTGTCTGTTCGGCTGTACTCGGAAATCCCACAGAACAGAATGGAGAGTAACGCGCAAGCGAAACCTACTCTTCTTTCTGTATAGGAAATTTCAGGGGCAGGTTCCCATGATAAGTGCAAGTCCCAAAGGTTAGACCTGCACCTATCACACATTGATGGCATTTCCTAATGCTATTCTATCAATGTGTGAGATGGTAACACCTCCATAAACTTTTAGAAATACCTCCAACATAACATAACTCTATAGGGCCACATGTATGAAACTGTTTAGGTCTAAAACTCACTCTTTTGCCCATAGTAACCTATGGGCAAAAAAGTGAATTTTAGACCTAAACAGGTTCATACATGTGGCCCTATAGGGTCTACCATTTTTGTGATACTTCACTTTGCTAACTTAGGGGGATTTAGTGGGTATGAAAACTGTCTAGGTCTAAGACGTTCTGTGTTGCTCATAGCAACCAATCAGAGCGCCCCTTTCATTTTTTTAGAGCACTATATGACATGAAACAGGAGCTCTGATTGGTTGCTATGGGCAACAAAGAAAGTCTTAGACCGAGACAGTTTTCATACATCCCCTGAGTTCCTATGCTTGGATCACTACTATGTATGCAATTATTGTAGATCCCCTGCTCCGATAAGGTGAAATCTTCTACTTTCCCATAGATATGTAATGCAAAAAAGATCCAAGACCATGAGATTCAAGAAAATTCATTCATCCCATCTTAACAATGGTCATTGGCTACGTTTCAACCACACAGGGACTTTTTCAGGCTCTATATATGCACTGCATTCACTAAAGTGACTTTATTTAGATGAATGTATAGAAAACATATCATATTCTTCTAATATCTTAGCTCATGGACTGATTTCTTATATACAGTATAAGTGGTGGCTCTTGTATCCCTGAGTTAACTAATAACCTATTCATGAACATTATCTCTTAAGTGGGTTTTTTTGCTATGAAGAATCCTTATTTATTAAAAGAGTCGTTTGATCACAAAGTATCCCCTCACTGGGACTCCCAGTAATAAGCTGGAGTTCATGGTTAAATCTGGCAGTAAAGTGTACAATTTCCCTGCAGCGCCACCACAGGAGAAATCAGACACTACACACTGCCAATTCCAATGAATGGGCAGAGGTGGTCAAGACAGGTCTTCCCGAGCGAGAGATACTCTGTAATCACTCTGGCCAAGAGATGGAAATCCTATACGGAGGACATGTCTCTATGAACTTAGGGTTGTATAATAAGGTATATGAAAATGGGTTTTCTAAACTGGAGAACCCCTTTAAAAAATTATTTTACTAACGAGATGATGAAATAGAACATAAAGCAAAGGTATAACTTTCAAAATATCACATTGTAATGAGAGACAGTACAGATCAGGTTGCTGTGCTGGACAGGACACCTCTTAAAAATCTACATGCTGACAGCTTTCCATGGATATAAGTGTATTTTCAACTGTACTAATTATATAATTATGTATGCCATTTATAATGTTTGCTTTTACATTGCTACTACAACCCCATATATGTATGTATATAGGCAGTCTGATCATTTTAATATCCATTATATAACTGGCCTTTTACTACTCTTTCGTGACAAAACCACAGACTTGCAAGAATTGTCTTGATATAACACATTATGGTCAGCATATTTCTGCAGCCAGAAGACTCTTGAGTGTTTACATGTTCTTCCATGTCTCCACCCCAATGCTCTTGTGCATCTCTCTTTCTATGTCCGTCTACTATCTCCCATGCCCTGTTGTCTTTCCCCCCAGCTCTACAATTTCAGTCTCCACCTCCCTCTCTCTCAATCTCTGCTCCCCTGTGTAATCTGCACTGTGATGTCTTGTGTTCCCTCAGGTTAATCCTACTCACTATCATCTGCTCCCCCCTCCCTCACATCCAGAACCCCTCACATCTGTCTCCTTCTTCTCTTGCAATCACAACCTTACACTCCATCGTCAGCCTCCTGTGTTTAACTTTCCATCCTTATACACTCATCATTATCATTGCAAGGCACCATGGCGGCCATCTATAGTGCTTAATGTTTGGGTGGTCTACAGTGAAATTGACTATTTGTATTTAATGTGCTATGTGTCTGCATTTGAACTGTATCCCTTTTACAATACAACTGGAGTAACATCATTGGTCATGATATTGCTTTGGACTGGATGTTGTAAGATTTGTGAGTTTACGTATATAAACAGTAAAGTCACATTATTATGACCACCAGTTTATATTCAGAGTAACCACCATGTGCAGCACGGACAGCATCTAGATGGGCTGGGAGTGACTCAATCATGTCCTGGTAGGTTATCACAGGTATTTTGGGCCAGGCTGACTGCATCCTACAGCTGCTAGAGGATGTGTGGGGACGATCCATAGAGCGGATGCAATAATCAAGATGCTCAGTTGGGTTCAAGTTTTGGGAATAAGGGGGTCAGGGTAGTACTTGGAATTCTTAGTCATGCTCTTCCAACATTGTCTTGCTGGAAGATCCTGTCCGCCCTAGGGAAGACAATCAGCATGTATGGGTGTAAGTGATCTGTAAGGAAGGATTCATACCCAAATCGGTTGTCAGTGACTCCCACATGGATGAGTGACCCAGAGAATAACACAAAAACATTCCCTAGAGCATAACGCTGCCACCACCAGCTTGTTTTCTTCCAGCAATGGTTGAAAGTTGTTTGTTCTCGGATGTTTCTCACCTGATGCACCAACTCCCATCTGTTAATTTTCCATGATTCATTAGAGAATCCCATTCCAATCACTAGAGGCCCTATTCCAATACTGCTGTGAAAATGTAAGCCCTTTCTGCTGTAGCAACTGCATTACCAGAGGAGCAGTGACATCCATCTGCTTCCAAGCCCAATATACTGTAGGGTTCACTGAACTGTTGATTTAGAAACACGTCTGGTAGCCCTTAGTTCATTTTGATTGTGAGCTGCTCTACTGTAGCGTGTTAGTACATCCTCACACACTTTCATAGCAGACGTGCACCTCTCACATTAATGCCACATGGTGCTCTGCCGTTTCCACATCATTTATGCACAATGGTGCCATTTATCCACTCATGATACACTTTTAAAAAAAAAGCAGCATGCAAACAGTTCACAAACTGTGCAACTTTATTATACTGCCAACCTTGGCCCAAAAGTCAATAATGATCTCTTTTTGCAACTCTGATAAATTGCCCCTTTTCTCCCTGACAGCAACAAGGTATATGTGTGCAGACAGCCTATCCCACATCTATCCCGGAATCTATGTGTTACTAACATTGAAAATAGGAAGTGTTCAAAATTATGTGACTCGATTGTGTGTGTATAATGCACAATATATATATATATATATATAATATATATATATATATATATATATATATATATATATATATATATATATATATATATATATATATATAATATTATTATATACAGTTGAAACCACAAGTCACATACACTATATAAAGAGACACATATGCATGTTTTTCTCACTATCTGACATGAAATTATAATGAACCTTACCCGTTTTAGGTCAATTGCGAACCAAAATTATTTATATTTGTCAAATGCCAGAATAATGAGAGAGAATTTTTAAGGGATTTTTATTACTTTCTGTCAAAAGTTTACATATATTTCATTAGTATTTGGTAGCATTGCCCTTTAACTGTATGACTTGGATTAAACATTTTGGATATCCTTCCACAAGCTTCTCACAATAGTTGGTAGGAATTTTGGCCCATTCCTTTAGACTGAACTGCTGTAACTGAGCCATGTCTGTAGGTTGCCTTGCTCGCACCTGCATTTTCAGCTTTGCCCATAAATTTTTAATAAGACTGAGATCAGAGCTTTGTGATGGCCACTCCAAAATATTTACTTGATTATCCTTAAGCCGCTTTGTAACCAGTATGGCAGTATGTTTCCGGTAATTGTCCATTTGGGAGACCCATTTCCGCCCAAGCTTTAACATCCTGGCTGATGTCTTGAGAAGTTGCTTCAGTATTGCCACATAATCTTCTTTCCTCATGATGCCATCTATTTTGTGAAGTGCACCAGTCTCTCCTGCAGCAAAACAACCCGACAGCATGATGCTGCCACCCCCCGTGCTTCACAGCTGGGATGGTGTTCTTAGGCTTCCAAACTTCTCCCTTTTTCCTCCAAACATAACTATGGTCATTATGGCCAAACAGTTCTGTTTTAGTTTAATCAGATAGACAGGACATGTCTCCAAAAATGTAGGTCTTTGTTCCTGTGTGCATTTTCAAACATTAATCTGGCTTTTATATGTTTCTTTTGGAGTAATGGTTTCTTGCTGGCAAAGTGGCCTTTCAGCCCATGTTGATACAGTACTCATTTCACTGTGGATTAGGACATAATCTTACCAGCTTCCGCCAGCATCTTCACAAGGTCTTTTGCTTTTGTTTTTGGGTTGATATGCACATGTTTGGACTTGGGTATAATTGTTAGTGCAGATGAACGAGGCACCTTCAGGTATCTGGAAATTTCACCCAAGGATGATCCAGACTTGTTCAAGTCCGCAATTCTCTTCCTCCATCCTATCCTGATATATGCTTTTTAGTTCCTGTTGAGTCTTACATGTGCAGCATATAAGGGTTAATGATCCTCCATGCAGCAACATATTCACTCTGTATATTGTTCTCCATTAATATCAATTTATATGTGAAGCTTCCATGATCTGTGCTTCTATTATCGGAGACACAAGCACACAGACATCTCTCTACGTCAAGTTTTGCAGTTTGAAGAGAAATGACTCTTTACAGATTATTAATGCTACAAGGGCTCACCTCTTAACCCCCTCCTTGCCATACAGTGCATGGCAGAAACATATTGGAGGTGCTAAGGATTCCTTCGTGTCTCTGGGTTACAGAAATGTAACTCATCCTCATGGTTTGGGGGCAGAAAGATTCATCCACTGACATGCCAGCATGACAAGGACATTACAAGGTCATTTGGATGCTCTGAATCTTCAGACAATCTGGGAAACCATTCTGATACAAATTGCAGTAGATGGATAGATTTAACCCTCATGTAGATAAGTAGATGTATCCCACTGTAGAACTCTCAAGGGGTTAAAGACCATGACTCAGGAGACTGTAGGAGGAAATAGCTTTAAGATTAGATGACAGGGTATGAGACATCATTTAATGAAGAAATATCCACCTATACCAATAAATAGGATGGAAATCTCATTGAGAACAGATAGTACTATATACAATTCAATGGCCCCTAAGCTGGGGATAGAGCACATAACTACAGCATTTAAGATTGAGGAGATCTCAAAGTACATCCTCATGAGTTCAATGGTCCTACACGGATATAACATCTCCATCTGAAAGTGCTTTATGTCCTACATTGTACCACCAAACTGTTTGAGATTTTTTGAGACATGCTGAGTATATTATCTCTAGCGTGCAGTGCATTTTGGGAATTTCTCTGCATGTCCATACATAGTGAAGGCCGAATGATTGTACTATATACCTATCTGATCTTCTAACATGAATCATTTCCCACTGGGACATTATACCAGTAGCCCCTCACCCTTTTAATTATTTTGCCATTGTAATAACTTGTACTGACTTAATTGCTTGATGTGAAAAAAAAGCACCTTCACATTAATTATTACAGCAGATTACTGCTGTAGGAAAATAAGTATGAGCAGGGGAACAGCCAGGGTGTACCCTGTACATGGGTCATGTTGGAAGATGTTTTACATTCTAGATGAGCTAGATTTGTTAGACCACAACGTTAAAGGGGTTTTGCCATAAAGTAAAATTGACGTGGGAAGCTAACAAATTAATAATAAACATTTTCACCATTCATCAGTATTAAAAATTCTGCACTGTTTTTGTTTTAGCTGCTCCTTTAGTGATCCATTGTTTACAGCTTGTCTCCATGGGATACGACCAGGGCTGAGAGCTTCTCAGTCCTGGTCGCACATGCTCAGACATCACTTCTCCTCTCAGGCAGGTACTGAATGTTCAAACCCCGGGTGCTGTAATTCTACTCATGTCCTCTGTACTTCTCAGTAATTAGTCAAACAGTGCAAATAAAAAAAGAAACCTGAATGAGGTGTGTGCACTGACAAAGAGAAAAAAAAAATCCAGAGGTCATGTTCCTGCAGGGATTTGAACCGAGGACCCTTGTATCTGGAGATAAAAACTTTACCTCTGAGCTACAATGTAGTTATGCACAGCTCTATACATAAGCAGACCTTTCTTTGACTACAGAGAGGAAAGGCCTGGTGATGTCATCCTGCTGGGTCACATGATATGCAATTCAAACAAATCACACACCCCCTTCTGAGCACACAGAGCGGAAGAGCTGGATGCAGGAGGTATGAAATGAGATCGTGGCAAAACCCCTTTCATGGTTTCATAGCCTTTTGTTGAAGAGTTGATTAAAGGCTATTGTTCGTTGTTATCAGACATTTCAGGTCAGATGGAGGGGCGTTGACTGGAGTATTTTCCAGTGGCATCATTGACAGAAAATCCACAGAAAAGTGTCTGCTGCCATGATCACTATCTATCAGACCTCTATTCCTGACAACCTATGAATACATTTACAAACAAGTTTGCAAATACCATACGGCTACGTATACCCGGCAATTGTAAAATACCATGGGATACTGTTATAGAATCCGACCACTATTTTACAATTGGTTTTGTTGTTTACCGCATTGTTTTGTGTGGATTTTGTGGTCGGTTTTAGGATTTCGGGCGGCCCATTAACATTGACATTGAACTGTACTGTACTACGCCATTTTCAAATGATATACAACATGTTCTAAGTTTTTTGAACGGATTTTGGATCTGAAATCCAACCTCAGAATATCCGAGCTGTGTAGACTTCTATTGAGGTCTTTGGGGATGACTTACAGTTTGAGTTTTGCAGATTCTAAATTCTGAATCCACTTAAAAATTTGACAGTAAACCAGTGCTGTGTAGACGTAGCCTAAGTGAATTTTTACGCTCCGATAGCTGTCATTTTGATTTGCACTTAGATGCACACAAACTAGTAGACCATGGGCTTCATTTATCCAAACTAATAGTAAATCTGTCTTTGTTACCCATAGCAACTAATCAGAGCTCATTTTTAATTTCTTGTACTGCTGTGGTTGCAAGGCCAACAGACAGACACCTGTACATAATTCATAACAAATGCAACTGAAACTTATATAAGGCTATTAGGTATCTGTTGAAATGGATCATACTGGGACATTTAAAGGGTTATTCCCAACATCTAACTTTCAGGTTAGGAGATGGCAATGAGTGGCTGCCGAGAATGAAGAGGTGGCTGCGCATGCGCGGCACTCTCAGTGCTGCTGAATTTCCCACTGTGCTCGGCTGAACTCTCAGCTCCCACTAAAATGATCAGAGAGTATCGCAAATGAGCAACCACCTCTCTGTTCTGTGTGGAGAAGATCCAGGCCTTGTTCTCAAGATAGGTGCAGGTTCCAGAAGTAGAATCCACAGCTATTAGACATTTATGACACATGGCAATGATATGCCATAAATGTCTGAGTTTGGAACAGCCCTTTAAATGGGGTGTTCTGGGACTGCTTAATGCTCGTGAGTAAATCTAAAGAAGAGAAGACTCTTACTTACCTCCCGGACGCTCCCGTTCACTCCTGCCACCTACCTCCCGGACGCTTCAGCCCAGGATGAACGCCCGGCAGCCGGGAGTGAACAAGAGCGTACGGGAGGTAAGTATGATTATTCTGTTCTATTTTTAGTGATACCCCGATGGATGGACGAGCGTTAATCAGTCCTAGAACAGCCCTTTAAGGATAACATACTTTAGCATACTCATTACCGCTAGCAGTGGAGTAAAACATTGAAATGCCACTGATCCAATGTAATGAACATGTGGGTATTTCCTATATCTATAGCTGAAAGTTTGCTCTGCACCATGGGAATAGGGGAGGGCTTCTTAAAAAAAAGTCAGCTCTGTTCACAATTGCGTTATTTTTTGTTTTCTTTGCATATTCATGGCTGGAATTGTGTAGGATGCTGTGGATTTCATTTTACTAATGAAATGGAAACCTAACGGACTCTACTGTACACCAATAGCATCCAGAAGGATTCATTGGGATCTGTTATGGTCCTGACTGTGCTATGAATAGACAGTAGTGTGAACAGAACCTAAATTAAGCTAAAAAAATTAAAGACTTATTGACAAATCAGTTTGCATCAGTTTTTCAATACATTTCTTGTTGACTTCAATGATGACAAAAATCATCATGACAGAACTGATAGAGACTATTTTCTTTAAAAAAAAAAAAAAAAAGCCAAAAAACACAAGCGTGAACCTTGCTAGTTTAATAAAATACACCGCAGAGTACCTTGTTATGACCACCAACTAATATCCATAGTAACTGCCATGTGCAGTGTGGACAGCAGTTAGACAGGCTGGGAGTGACTAAATAAGGTCCTGATAGGTTGTCAAGTTCCTGGAGCCATACTGACTGCATCCCACAGCTGCCTGAGGATCCATAGAGCGAACACGACTGCCAAGGTTCTCCCACATATGTTCAATTGGGTTCAAGTCTAAGGAATTAGGGAGCCTGAGTAATATTTGGGAGTTTTGGTCATGCTCTTCCAACCAGTGTTGAACATTTCTAGGCATGTGACATATCGCATTGTCTTGCCAGAAGATCCCAGTCATCCCAGCATATTCTATATGGGTACATAAGACCCGCAAGAATGGATTTTTAAACAAAATGGTTGAGAGTGTCTTCCACATGGATAAGTGGCTCAGAGAATGTCATGGAAACAGTATCCACACCACAATGCTGCCACCACCAGCTTGTATTCTTCCAGCAATGGTTGCAGGGTGTTTGAAGTCTGATGTTTCTTGCCTGACACACCAACATCTAACAGAAAACTCGATTCATCCGAGAGGGCAACCCTTTATTAATCAATGGAGATCCAATTCTGATACTGCTGTAATAACTGAAGCCTTTTCTTTATTTGCAGAGGTGCAGTGACATCCGTCTGCTTGGGAGCCCCATATGCAGGAGAGTTTGCTGAACTGTAGACACATGTAGCCCACAGGTTCATTTTGGTGGTGATCTGCTTGACTGTACTGTGTCAGTCTGGACTCAAGAGCCCATTAGCCAACATTCATCTCCCATATTAATGGCAGGTGGTGCTCCGCAGTTTTTATAGTGCTTATTTGGAATTAAGTCGTTTGTCCATTTACGATACACTTTCACCACAACAACGTGGGAACAGTTCACAAACTGCGCAGTTCAGACTCGTCTACGTGCATGCATATATCTATGTATCTATCTACTTACACACACAACCACACACATATATATATATTATATTAATATATATATATATTTAATATTATATATATATATAAATATATGTATATATATATTATATATATATATAATATATACACACACAGTGAGTCAAAAGACCCAAGACACCCTTTTTTCAGTGTCATATCTGAAAGTGAAAAGTGACATATCTGAATACCCCAGCAAGTATTGAGTTAGGGAGCATATCTTTTAGGCTATATCCAAAATATGGACACCATCTTGAAAGTTGCCATTTTGGATTAAGGGCGAGGTTTCCCAATGGGAAGATAGTCATGTAGCTGATCAAAGAAGACCGGAATTGTCTCAGAAATCGATTGCCACAATCAGATTTGCAATATTTCTTGTGGTTCAGAAGTTATCAACACTGAAAAGTTCTCAAGTGGGATACTATAGGATCCAGCGCCTTCATCTCTGTGTTCAGCACCAGGAACAACATATTGAACACGTCATAGCTGCTACTGTTGTTGTTGCAACCTTATGTGTGGATAACTGAGATATATATAGATATGTGTATATATATATAGATATGTGTATATATATATATATTTTATATATAATATATATTTTATATAAAATATATATATAAATATATATTATATATTCGTTATCCACACATAAGGTTATAATTTTATATATATATATATATATATATATTTATATATATATATTATATATATATTTATATATATATTATAATATATATATAATAAATATATATATATATATTATATACTCACCGGCCACTTTATTAGGTACACCTGTCCAACTGTCGTTAACACTTAATTTCTAATCAGCCAATCCCCTTGGCGGCAACTCAGTGCATTTAGGCATGTAGACATGGCAAGACAATCTCCTGCAGTTAAAACCCGAGCATCAGTATGGGGAAGAAAGGTGTTTTTGAGTGCCTTTGAACGTGGCAGGGTTGTTGGTGCCAGAAGGGCTGTCTGAGTATTTCAGAAACTGCTGATCTCCTGGGATTTTCACGCACAACCATCTCTAGGGTTTACAGAGAATGGTCCGAAAAAGAAAAAACATCCAGTGAGCGGCAGTCCTGGGGGGCGGAAATGCCTTGTTGATGCCAGAGGTCAAAGGAGAATGGGCAACGGGGTTTGAGCTGATAGAAAGGCAACAGTGACTCAAATAGCCACCCGTTACAACCAAGGTAGGCAAAAGAGCATCTTCTGAACGCACATACGGCGAACTTTGAGGCAGAGGGGCTACAGCAGCAGAAGACCAAAACCGGGTGCCACCCCTTTTCAGCTAAGAACAGGAAACTGAGGCTCCAATTTGCCCTAGCTCATCGAAATTGAACAGTAGAAGATTGGAAAAAAAGTTGCCTGGTCTGAAAGAGTCTCGATTTTCTGCTGCGACATTCGGATGGTAGGGTCAGAATTTGGCGTCAACAACATGATAAGCATGATTTCCCCCTGCTTGTATCAACGGTTTCAGCTGGTGGTGGTGGTGTCATGGTGTGGGGAATATTTTCTTGGCACTCTTTGGGCCCCTTGGGACCAATTGGGGCATCGTTGCAACACCTTGTTGAATCTATGCACGAAGGAATTGAGGCAGTTCTGAAGGCAAAAGGGGGTCCAACCCCTTACTAGCATGGTGTACCTAATAAAGTGGCCGGTGGGGTGTATATATATATATATATATATATATATATATATATATATACATACACATATATATATATTTATTTATATATCTGAGATCGGTCCCCTTGTCATTGTTCACATATGGTATGTTGCCAGGAGAGTTTCCAGTATCTGTATGCAGAATACAAGTTGGCACACATCGGTTTGTAACCTGTGGACCTTTACTGTTTGAATTTTGCACAAGGTAGTGGTAGGGGATCTGTATTATATCAGAAGTTAGACTATGTTAGGTTATAACTAATGAATGTGGAGGTTGAAGCTAACCACACCAATACCTATGCTTCAAGATTTATTTTGTTCAGTGTAGCATGAAATTCTAAAAGATACAAAATTTATGAATATTCGCTGTTATTAATGACTTAGATTTGGAGCGGAGTCCTACAGCTTTTCTTCATAATGTTTCTCGGTCCATTCGCTGTATAAGCATGGCACAGTGCTGAGCTACACACAAGGCTATTAGACAATTTAATAAATTGCAGCCAACTACTGTTTTGTAGACAGTGATATAAGTAAGAGGATCAAAACTGCAACTGGATTTCCTCTATAAAGGCAACTTAAGTATAACCATCAATTGTGATAATGTAGAAAACTGCGTCTATATAAAATGGATGAGAGCTCGACTAGTCCAATGTTATTGCCACTATTAAGGTTCAACAGTTTGTTTATAGTGTCATTAATGGATATGAATATTGCAATCTCATTTAATACAAAGATTTCACACTGACTCTAAGTATTGGTTAAAGCTTATAGCACTATATTTCAGAAGAAGACTGCCGATATTCACACACATGCATGTAAAAGTATCAAACATTTTCAGAGGTAGAGATTAATTACATGATTTATTGGGCAGACATTTTCTTCCTGTCCTCAATCTGACTGGAGAACAGGATTTTCCGCCTTTCTGCAGCATGAAATAGTGGACAACAGGGAGCAACAGATTTTCTTCAGCTGTCCAACAAATGTAGATGAGATGAAGAATAGGATTAGTGTCAAGTTTATCATGCCATACAGTCCAATTAAAAACAAATCGAAGACCTTTATTATACATTCAAGTAGAGCTAATTAGTATTGTAAGTAGTAGTCATGGGCAAGGGTGGACTGAGAACGCACCTCTGGGATTTAAAGGGCACAAGCCCCATACCATCTATCACAGCCAAGATTCACTTGATTTGGGTTAATAAAATATACTGCCCTAATGTCTGAGTGATTGGTCCATCCCTGATCATGAGGCAGATATTTTATTAGACCTTTGTTCAGAAATCCCATTAAAACACTACAGTCATCTTCTTTCTAGCCTAAAATGGCTACTTATAGACAACAGCAGATTACACTCAGCTTCATAGCTTATAAAACAACTTTAAAGGGAACCTGAAACATGGGTTATTCCCCCATTGCTGAGGACAGCACAAGCTAGTGTCAGACCTGCTGTTCCCAGCGCTGTGCCCCTTATTCTGTAAGATGTTGTAGTTTTAGAGCATTTACCCCTCAAATCTTACTCATGAGCAGGTGTTAGCCCCGCCCACCAAAGGCTAGCCCTGCCCACTGACAGTTATTCACATGTTTCTACCTATTTAAAGTAATAGGCTTATTAGTTGAGATGGGCGAGGCTAGCCTAATTGGGGCGGGGAATGAAAAAACTGGCACTTTTCTGGCTGAAGACTGCAGATTTGAGCACTAAATACTCAAAAACGACAGCATCTTATAGAATAAGAGACACAGCGCTGGGAACAGCAGGTCTGACACTAGCTTGTGCTGTCCTCAGCAAGGGGGGCATAATCTATGTGACAGGTTCTCTTTAAGTGAACCTGTCAGGTGGTTTATGCAGCTCTATCTTAGAACAGGATGTGACAGAGAAAGAAAAGCTGAGCTCTGAGATATACAGTGTGTTAAAAGTATACTTGAATACTCCCTGAATTTTTGCTAATTTTTAAACATTAAAGCCACAAACTCAATATCTAGCATTTTATTGATATTGTATGTATGTAGCAAGCATTTGTGAAGTGTAAAAAAATTATATGTGCTTTTCCAAATTTTTTCAAACCAAAAAATTGAAAAGTACAGCATGCATATATCAATCTCCTGTACTCTGATACCTCTAAATAAAATCCAGGGTGACCAACCGCCTTTAGAAGTGACCTAATTAGTAAAAAGAGTACATCTGTATGTAATTTATTCTCAATATAACTACAGCTATTTTGTGAAAACCTCAGAGGGCTGTTAGAGAACATTAGTGAACAAACAGCATCATGAAAACCAAGGAACGCACCAGACAGCTCAGGAATAAAGTTGTGGCAAAGTGTATTGCAGGGTTAGGTTTTAAAAAAAAAAATAGCTAAAACTCTGAACATCTCACAGAGCACTGTTCATCTGTAAATGAAAGGCATATAGTACAACTGCTAACCTACCAAGACATTTCTATCCAACTTAACTGACAGACCAGACAAGGAGATTACTAAGTAGGGAAGCAGACAAAAAGCCCGGGGTAGCTCTGGAGGAGGTGCAGAAATCCGCAGCTCAGTTGGGAGAATCTGTTCACAGGACAATTATTTGTTGTGTGCACAAATCTGACCTTTATGGAAGAGTGGCAAGAAGAAAGACCTTTTAGAAAGCAAGCTATATGAAGTCCTGTTTGCAGTTTTCAAAAAGCATGCGGAAGAAGGTGCTCTGGTCAGATGAGACCAAATTGAACTTTTTGACCTTAATGCCAAATGCTATGTGTGGAAGAAAGCCAACGCTGCCCATCACTCTTAACATACCATCCCCACTGTGAAGCATGGTTGTGGCAACATCATGCTGTGAGGAGGCTCTGCTTCAGCTGATGGGAAGATGGATGGAGCTAAACACAGGGCAATACTGGAGGAAAACCTGTTAGAGGCTGTATATATAGGAGGATCTGTTATTAAAAAGCAGAGAAAATGCTAGCAGAGAAAGTGAAATTCCTACTTATCCTGTCCACTTAAAGTCATTGACAGTTTGCTCTATACACACACTGATACAGGAGAAGTTGTCAATCGCTGTATGTGGGCAGGATATACAGTACTTTCACTGTCTCTTAATGAGTCCTTTCAGGATTCGCTCTGCTTTTTACTGAGATATTCTATTCTAAATCATATAAACCTATATATCACAGAGCTCCACTTTCCCCTATTCTGCTCTCAAATAGGGCAGCACAAATTACCCGACAGATTCACTTTAGGGTTTCTTCAAGGATGGCCTGCCACTATGTATACTGGGATCACTGGCTCAGTATATCATAGAATTTTTACAGCTATTTAGGTCTGAGTTTCCACATTATATTTCTGGATGCAAGTTCCCAATTACGTGACAAGCTTAGTTAACACTTTTATGACCTGTCCAAGGTACTGAAATCCCCTGCTAAATTATGCATACTTTGTTTTCCACAGATTGGGGTCAGTAAGCAGAAACTGTCAGTGCTGATTCAGGTAGAAGTAAATACTTTCGCATAATCTAGGAAAACAAGGAAATTTTAACAATAGAGATACTGGTGTCAGCAGGAATGTAACATTATTTCTCAGAATAAGCATCCTTCTAGTGTTAGATTTGTTGTCTATTAGTTTGCATCTAGCTATGATGATGTCAAGTAGATAGATGCACTTATTTTTTACATAGTCTGCCATTAGTCAGAGACCATCTGTATGAAGATAAATCCAAGTTAGGTGTAAGGCCCCGTTCACACGGCTTATTCTGCCGCGGATTTGGGCCGTTCTGAGCGCCGGGTTTTCGCGTCAGTTAGGCGCCAATACGCGGCAGCAATTACGGTAATCCACTGCTCTCATTAAGAACAGTGGAATCCGTCGCTTCCTCCCCGCTCGGCGAATCCGCCGCGGGGGAGAAAGTGACTTGCACATTATTTACGGCGCGGACGCGCCGTAAACAATACATTGTCTCTGGGGCCGGGAGCGGCGCCCCCGCCGCGCGCCGGCCCCGCCCCGCCCCTTATTCATAGCGGATTTGTGCGCTCAATTACGGGCACAATCCGTCGGGACATCTGTGTGAACACGGCCTTAATCTCATTAGGGGCACCAACAAAGAAAGTTTTATTGTTACAGAATCCACAATTTTAACTATTTAATAAAATATTACCTTAGACTTGTCACAAGAGTCACATCAAGGTTGGTCCATTTGATGGAAAAACTACTTGTGTTAAAAGCATATTAAGAGATAACTGGGCCAACATGCGATGGACACCCCATCATTTTCTATTTAAAGTACTCTTTATAGTACTCTTGTCTTCTTAAGGGTCTCATGGGCCCAAGTAGAAGTGCAACCTCTGACCACTTACTTTATTATTAATATTATTATTTATTTTAAAGTGCCACTAATTCCAGGGCGCTGTACAATCATAGGGGGTTAGTATACATAAGATCAAACAAAACACAATAGTAACACTCAGGCTATGTTCACATGGCTTATTTTGGGATGCATTTTGCCACGTATTGAGAGCGTACTGCGCTCTAATACGAGCGAATTGCGCCTCAATCATTACGGTAATACACAGTTCTCATAGAGAACTATGGATTACGCCTCCTCTCCCCGTTCGTACAATACAATCGTATTGGGGAGATAATTGACATTACGTGCCGCGAGTAATGACAGTCTATGGGACCGGTGGGCTGCCAGCTCCCCCGCGCTGCGGGAGTACACGGCGATCGTCGCGAGCTTCTGAACACCCGACATAATTGCGGGGCGTACTAGTTATTAGTAGCGTAGAATGCGCCTGAATCTATGAACCTGTTCTACAGCGAGTCATAGATTTAGCACATTCCAGCTACTAAACGACACTTCAGGCTCAGGTAAACCACTTTTAAAGTGGTTTACCTGTTCCAGCAGTAATGCGCCTGGATTTGCCGTTCAAAAGTCATACATGTGTAGCTTCGTACCGATTTAGTGCGACGCCCCTCCAGCACGCCCCCCAATCTCAGGCGCATTACAAAGTGCCGCGGGCGCTTTGTAATGCACCTGATATTAGAGGTGGAGGTTTACTTATAGGTTTCTATGGAAAGGTGGATGTCAATGTGGTGGTAAACAATAAAATAAAGTTCAGTTTACTGTTGATATGATAGGGACCCCCATAGCAAACATCACATTTGGCTCTTCCACTTACCCTGTTTCCCCAAAAATAAGACATCCCCCAAAAATAAGACATGATGCTTTTTTATGCAATTCAGAGTTTGACTGCTTATGCTGATGTTTGTGATGAAATCACTACAGTATATTAATACATGTTGACGTTTTGTTCAACAATAAATGTGAATTATTGTTCACAAAAAAATAAGAAATCCTCTAAAAATAAGTCTTGACTCGTCTTTAGGAGCAAAAATTAATATAAGACACTGTCTTATTTTCGGGGAAACAGGGTAGGACAGAGGGTCCGGCTGTTTGTTTCTCCTTCTGGCCTAATTCTATCATTCTTGGACCAATTCCCCAGTGGTTGGTTTGTAAATAATGCAGTTTCTCTGGAGAGGTTAAAGGGGTTTCTCACTAGGCTGTTTCACTGAGTCACAAGTATTTTACACTCACTATGTCTCCTCAGGCTGTGAGTGGTTCTATAGCAGTGATTAGTATATTCAGCTTTAAGCTGAGCCGTTACTCTGATAAGTGCAGGAGATGTTAGCTTCTCATTTAACAAAGCTACATGTACTTGTGAGGACTGAAAACAATAGCTTTTGTAAACAGAAGCTGATCTTGTTAAAGTTAATTAGTTTTTTTCGCTGGACTAAGAGAGTGAGCTATGTCCCTCCATGGGATGACCCTACTCGCTGCTCTAAGCTGTCTACTCTAATAAAATAACAGAATTATAGTCGGTAATACAGGTAACCATAGAAACCTGTGTGCACTCAGAGCACATAGAATGCCTTTTATCTCATGACTAAAGTAAAATTAGCAAAGCAATATATTTTGAAAAAGTGTTCAATTACATGTCTCTTTATGTTGAAAGTGAATCTTGGTAGTGAGAAAACCCCTTTAAGTCTTTAAGTCAGGTTCTCATCACCTGACGGCAAAAGAGATGAGACTTAACAGGAAATAGCCCCATTTCTCTATGGCCCCACAGCTGTCATGTGGTCTACATCTATAGTGCTCTTTGCTGTCAATCCCTTCCAATGTCAATCACTTCATTGGCTACAAGAATGGTAGACATAGATAAGCAATATAGGGGCTGCAATGAAAGCAGGGACTCTGTCATCTCCCATTTTCTTGAAAAAGTATACTCTTATATTGCCAATATTTTGTATGACAGGTTTAATCCTTATACATCTGTTAACTTAAAGGGAGCCTGTCAAATGATTTATAGTAGCCTATCTGAGAGCAGGAGCTGATAGAGAGAAAAGCTTAACTGTGTAATATGTAGGTTTATATAATTTTGAGAAGGATTTCTGAGTAAAACGTGGAGAAAATAATTATAGTACTCCTTAAGAGTCCTGCTCATCCCAGCCACATACAGTGATTGACAGCTTTCTTTGCATCAGTATGTGTACAGAGCAAACTGTCAATCACTGTATGTGGGCGGGGTTAGCAATAGTTGCGCTGGAACCGGGTTACCGGAGGCAGGTGAGTATACTTTTTTTTAGTTTACTGGGGACCGGGAGCTGCTTCTTCCTTTATTTTTTATGAGGTGGACAATCCCTTTAAGCCAATTGCCTTGTGTATATCTCTTTAGTAATCCTGCCACCATATTTCTAATGTCTAATACGTTGAATTATTAACCTATGGGATAGCTTACATTTCGAGATCCAACAAATACTATACTTACACATACAGGATCTCACAAAATGAGTACACTCATCCCATATTTGTAAATATTGTGTTATAATTTTTCATGGGACAACACTGAAGATATGACACTTAGGCCATGTCCCCACGGCACGGGTTTTCGGCCGGTTTTTCAGCCGGTTTGCGGTTTTTAGAGCCAACTTAATAACCGGCCGAAAATGAGCACAATTGTGCTCTATGGAAAACCCGTGCAGCAGCCCCCACTGCACGGGTCTTCCGCCCAGTGGTTTTGTCGCCGGCGGTCCGGCGGCAAAACATTGAACATGCAATATCTTCCGTTCGGTTTCCGGACGGAAGATGTGCTGCTCAATGGGAGGGAGGAGGGCTGTTCTCTGCTCATTGCGGAGAAAAGCCGCCCCCCCCCGCGGCCGTGGGGACGGGCGCAAAATAGGACAAATACCGGCCGGCAAATCGGCCGGTATTTGTCCTGTGCTGTGTGAACGCGCCCTTAGAATGTAAAGTAGTCAGTGTACAACTTGTAAATTTGGTGTGCCCTTAAAACAACTCAACACACAGCAATCAAAGTCTAAACCCAAAAGTGAGTAAACCTATAATTGAAATTGGACAAGGTCTCAGGTGTGAATGGGGAGCAGGTGTGTTAAATTTGCTGTTATTACTCTCGCATTCTCTCATACTGGTCACCGAAAGTTCAACATGGCAAAAATGTCTGAGGATCAGAAAAAAAGAATTGTTGCTCTATATAAAGATGGTCTAGGCTATAAAAACATTGCTAACACCCTGTGGCCATGACCATAGAGCAGTCTAGCAAGACAGGTTCCACTTAGAACAGGCCTCGCCATGGTTAACCAAAGAAGTTCAGTGCACGTGCTCAGCATCAAATCCAGAGATTGTCTTTTCAAAATAGACATAGGAGTGCTGCCAGCATTGCTACAGAGGTTAAAAGGGTGAGGGATCAGACCATACGCCGCACACTGCATCAAATTGGTCTGCATGGTTGTCATCCCAGAAGGAAGCCTCTTCTAAAAATGATGCAGAAGAAAGCCTGCAAACATTTTGCTGTAGACAAGCAGAGTAAGGACATGGATTACTGGAACCATGTCCTGTGATCTGATGAGACCAAGATAAACTTATTTAGTGCAGATGGAGTCAAATGTGTGTGGTGACGACCAGGTGAGGAGTACAAAGACAAGTGTGTCTTGCCTACAGGCAAGCATGTTGGTGGGAGTGCCATGGTTTGGGGCTGCATGAGTGCTGCCGGCTCTGGGAAGCTACAGTTCATTGAGAAAATGATGAATGCTAGCATGTACAGAGACATACTGAAACGAGCATGATCCCCTCCCTTCAGAAACTGGGCTGCAGGGCAGGACTCCAACATGCTAACAACCCCAAACACCTCCAGGACGACCACTGCCTTGCTAAAGAAAAGGAGGGGAAAGGTGCTGGACTAGCCAAGCATATCTCCAGAACTAAACCCTATTGAGCATCTGTAAACTGAAACAGAAGGTAGAGGAGCGCGAGGTCTCTAACATCCACCAGCTCCGTGATGTTGTCATGGAGGAGTGGAAGAGGATTCCTGTGGCTGCAACCTGTGAAGCTCTAGTGACCTCCATGCCCAAGAGAGTTAAGGTAGTGCTGGAAAATAATGGTGGCCACACAAAATATTGACAATTTGGGCACAATTTGTCCATTTTCACTTAGGGGTGTACTCACTTTTGTTGCCAGCAGTTTAGACATTGATGGCTGTGTGTTGAGTTATTTTGAGGCAGACCAAATTTATATAGTTATATAAGTTGTACAATGACTACTTTACATTGTATCAAAGTGTCATATCTTCAGTGTTGTCCCATAAAAAAGATATAATACAATTATTACAAAAACATGAGTGATGTACTGACTTTTGTGAGATACTGTATGAATATCATATCTGTTCAGTCATAACTGTGGTGTTAAGGTTTTTTTTTCCAGAAATACACAATTATGGCCTATACTTAGCATGGGCCTCCATGATCAGATTATTTCCATTGAAACATTGTAGCCCTTCAGTGTTGTTACAAAAAACTGTGGCACATGCATTCTTGTGGTGGGCCCCAAGAAGAGAACCCTCTTCTGCTAGTTGGTGGGGATCTCAATGGTCAAATACTCAATGTACACACAGTGATGGGCTATTCAATGGATAAGCTACTGATGTATATTACTAGAAAACTCCCGTAACTACTGTGTGATAATGGAAATGTTTGTTAAGTTTACTTCATAAAATAGTAACTATTCCATCGGGAGCTTTTTAAATATGTATAAGACCATTCATTACATTTAGTTGTCAATAAAGTGTCTTTATGGATCTCTAATGAGCATAACCAGGGACATATGAGTTATTTGTTGTGTTAAATTACAGGATAGCTGAAAATGCTACTTATAAATAAGTTATTATACAGAAACATAGACAGGAACCAATTCTGAAATGTTTACATGTAAAAGATCTGAAACTCAAGAGCTTTGCCCTATAATATTCATTTCACTGCGTATAATATTTCTATCCTGTATCTTTGTGTTGATGCTTATAGAAATATGGAAAGCAATGGATAAGGCATGAACACAGCAGGTTTCTACGATATGTCTTGTATGTCACAAATAATATTACCTTGGCTTTGCTTTAAGGGGTTGACTTTTTCCACAATACCTTTTTGTTAGGTTTCCTGCACAATAAGCTAAACACTAGTTGGAAGCAAAAGCAATTGGCTGTAGTCAGCGAAGGACAGACCTGGCAATAAGTATTTAATTTCCCTACAGCGCCACCATTGGAAAAATAAATAATTACATTGTTTCACAATTAAATCAGAGATCATCTTTGCAGGGACATGCTGGGTCCTCCAGAGAAAGAGATAGTTTTGTGGAATCCTCCTTCTGGCTGTACTCGGAGCTCGCCATACAGTGTGTGCAGAATTATTAGGCAAGCTGTATTTGATAGAATTCTTTTTATTATTGAACAACAACTATGTTCTCAATCAACCCCAAATACTAATAAATATCAAAGCTTAATATATTTGGAAGTTGGAGTGTTTTTTTTTTTAGATTTGGCTATCTTAGGAGGATATCTGTTTTTTCAGGTAAAAATTACTGTGCAGAAATATTAGGCAACTTCATAAAAACCAAATCTATCCCATCTCGCTTGTTTATTTTCACCAGGTAAACCAATATAACAACTGAAAATTTAGAAATAAACATTTCCGACATTCAAAAACAAAACCAAAACCAAATCAGTGACCAATATGGCCACCTTTCTTTACAATGACACTCCAAAGCCTTCGTCCATAGATTCTGTCAGTTGCTTGATCTGTTTATGATCAACATTGCGTGCAGCAGACACCACAGCCTCCCAGACACTGTTCAGAGAGGTGGACTGTTTTCCCTCCCTGTAGATCTCACATTTTAGGAGGGACCACAGGTTCTCTCTGTGGTTCAGATCAGGTGAACAAGGGGGCCACGTCATTATTTTTTCTTCTTTTAGACCTTTACTGGCCAGTCACGCTGTGGAGTATTTGGATGCATGTGATGGAGCATTGTCCTACTTGACATGCATTTCTTGAACGATACCGACTTCTTCCTGTAGCACTGCTTGAAGAAGGTGTCTTCCAGAAACTGGCAGTAGGTCTGGGAGTTGAGCTTCACTCCATCCTCAACCCGAAAAGGTCCCACAAGTTCATCTTTGATGATACCAGCCCATACCAGTACCCCACCTCCACCTTGCTGGCGTCTGAGTCGGAGTGGAGCTCTCTGCCCTTTACTGATCCAGCCTCGGGCCCATCAAGAGTCACTCTCATTTCATCAGTCCATAAAACCTTAGAAAAATCAGTCTTAAGATATTTCTTGGCCCGTCTTGACGTTTTATCTTATGTTTCTTGGTCAAAGGTGGTCGTTTTTCAGGCTTCCTTACCTTGGCCATGTCCCCGAGTATCGCACACCTTGTGCCTTTTGATACTCCAGTAACGTTGCAGCTCTGAAATATGGCAAAACTGGTGGCTAATGACATCTTGGCAGCTTCATGCTTGATTTTCCTCAATTCATGGGCAGTTATTTTGCGCCTTTTTTTTTTCAACACGCTTCTTGCGACGCTGTTGGCTATTTGCCATGAAACGCTTGATTGTTCGGTGATCACGCTTCAAAAGTTTGGCAATTTCAAGACTGCTGCATCCCTCTGCAGGACATCTCACAATTCTTGACTTTTCAGAGTCCATCAAATCTCTCTTCTGACCCATTTTGCCAAAGGAAAGGAAGTTGACTAATTATTAAGCACACCTTATTTAGAGTGTTGATGTCATTAGACCACACCCCTCCTCATTACAGAGATGCACATCACCTGATTTACTTCATTGGTAGTTGGCTTTCAAGCCTGTACAGCTTGGAGTTGGACAACATGTATAAAAAGGATGATGTGATCAAAATACTCTTTTGCCTAATAATTCTGCACACAGTGTAAAACAGGATGGAGAACACGGCCTAATCTCTGTCCTGAATGGAGGTTTTTGGGGGCCCGTTCCTGAGATGGGCTCAGAACGGAGAATAGTCATGCTTACTAATTCTCACCTATCACACATTGTTGGCATGTCCTAGTTTGTTGCCATCAGTGTGTGAGATGGGAACGCTCCTATAAGGAAATAGGAAATACCCACAGCCCTCTATAAACGTAGGCTATTGAAAAATGGTATTTAAACCCCTTTAAATTGGATGATGCAGAGATAAAACTGAACTCAATGCGCATTTTGTTTTACACAGCTATATATATCAGTCCAAAGTCTAAACACGTACACATAGTCATACAGGCAATGCACACCATGGGAACCGTTGCAGTACAGAACTAGCCCTCCCCCAGGCAGCAATTTTAGGATAATCAATCAGAGGACAAGACGGGCTATACTGCATGGGGTTGTGTAACACACTGTAGAAGCATTGACATCTTTGCATGGGGGCCGAGCATACACCTGAACCTTAACTAGTAGGAGGCTCAATATTCATCTTGTTGAAGGACCCCCTCATCTGTTATTGCTATTGATTGTACATATGAACCTTACACGGCACAGACATACATTTAGTGGGCTAACAATATCCGGGCACTACATAGATAAAGGTTATGGTTATTCATGCATGTGAAGCTGCTTTATGCCCAGATAAGTAGTGACATCCATGACTCAGCTTGACATAGTCCTCAGCATTGTCACCAGATAATGATGTTTTGATAAGCTGAATTATCTAATTAACTACATGCTCATAACAATTTCGCTCAACAATGGGAGTATATGGGATAAGTCATGTTCATTTTATTTCAGTTTGTATGATTTTTGTGGGAATGTTCATTTTAATAGCTGGATGATTTTACCAAAACAAGCCAATAAGGTTTTTTGATAAGTGCATAGGATAATGCATGAACCACCCATAATATAGGTTATGGTCCTCACCTGATTAATCCCATCATATGTATTCACTGTCCTCCACGCTACATTATCTATTACATTGTTAAGGGATGTGTCATCACAGTGTTGGCAATCTGCTGGTTGCGTTTTCGACTTGCCTTTAGTCTATGGTATGAGACAGGATTTTATGAATGAAGGCTTATGCGGCCAATACGAGCCCTCCATCTGTTCCCAAGCACCTCATTGGCAAATGCATTTGCTTCTCACATCTCTCTGCATCTAAGTCATGTGATGAGGTTTTCAGTAATTTCTCCCCTGTGCGGCATGTGAGCCGTTTGAGTGTGAAAAGCTTATTGCTAACTAAAGGATTTTCAGCAAACCCAAATATGGCAGAGACAGGCTGCAGTAATTACTATGTATCAGGAGGAGGGGGATTGCATCAATCAAGGAATCTGTATTGACTGCTAAACTAATGCTGTAGACAATGCTTTTGTGTGGGAGGCGAGGGGCTGTACAACCAAAAGATGAATTACAGTGCAAATGGTTTGCACAGTTTGCATGCTCCTTTACAACTTCATTCATTCCTATTCTAGTAACGCCATATTGGAAGGGACTTTTGGAATCATAGCAATCACCTGCTTCAAATGTGATCACGAAAACATATTGAAGCTATTTATATTCATCCTGAGAGAACGTGCATTTTTTTTATAGGATTAACAGATTTTCCCATTTGCTTAGCAATAGTAAAGGGAATGTCTCATCAAGACACAACTATTCTTATGCTCCGATAGAACAACATAGAGGGGATATTCTGCTCTGATAGATCCAGTCTGTCCATGTCTGACATGGAAAGTCATTCATTTAAACGGTGGCCATGCAATACTACATTTCTCCTACAGTGTATTTTAATAGCTATCCAGGTCATCCCCAACAAGTATAAGCTGATCAAGTCCTTTAAGGGTTTGTTATTATTATGTGACTCCTCTAACAATTATAACATTAAAATACAGATTTTATGACTAATTTTATTTGAAGATTTTGCAATGGTCAGGCTTTAATGGTTCAAAGTAAAGAAAAATATATATTAGTTGGATACAAAATTTTACTGCAATCAGAACAACATACGTTGTAATTACACCATTAGTATGATTGAAAACAAGACATATGTCTATCAATCAGATCTATGGAAGTAATGCAATAAAATGAAACACTATGAATACCTGTGACGTTAAAAAATAAAATGTTAGTCTGCCATCTTCATTGAGTTTAGATTTTCTCACGTGAGAAACTTCTCCAGGCAATGCATGTATGATGGAGATCTGGGTGTTTATCACGGGAGCTCTGCTTTCTCTCTACAATTGTACACAAGCTAAGCAACTCCCCCTCTGTAAACTGCCTTATCACTGCTCTCCTCCAAATCTATAGTCTGTGTAAGCTGCTGCTTCTTGAAGGCTAACCACCATCTTCATGCTCTGATCATCTGTGCACAATCTCCTTTCACTCCTTGCTGCGATCTGTAACATGGAGAGAAGAGAAGAGCAGAAAGCCTGTCATGAGCAGAAGTGCAAATGACTGATCTGCTTCAGATTCAGGAATACCAGCAAAGATAGGGCAATTTTAATTAAGAACATAAAGAAAGTTGCTTATATGGGTTGTCCAGAAAACCCGAAAAAAAATGTGAAATATCTGTCTGTGATGTTTTGTGCTATTGTATGCTTTTCCTATGCTGCTTGTATCCTCCCTTCTCTGTATCTGAGCAGCAGCATTTCCTGTTTGAAAGCGGTTTTCCTTTACCCTGTAAAACTTCAAGCCCCATGATTCTTTCCAGTACTGTCTAGCTCTCTCCACCTTAGTCTCAGTGCACAACTCCTGTTTTATGCTTTAGGTTGAAAGCCTTGGAAGTCATGGGCCAAAGGGATGTGGCTTCAAAGGCTGCCCTGAAAAATGTGAAATCTCTTTGATCACCTGATCTCCTGGGCTTGACACAGAGCTGTTTCCTATATATCCAGATATAAAGAACTACTAACTTTCCTGTCATCAGGACTACCGGAAGACTGTAGAAAATTTCATGAAAGTACAATTACATATGTCACTAATTTAAGGAAAGAGATTATTTAGAAAATATTTTTTATACAGTGAACAACCCTTTCAGTTTTTTATTTACAAAGAAAATACAGAATTAAAATAAATCAGTGCATATGTGCCGATATCCAAAAGCCATGAAAATAGCTGTCAGTGTTTATCATGAAATTTGCATTGCTGGGCTATTGGATATCCTCTGGATTTGTTAGCAACTCTGCAGATGAGTTCTCGTACAAAAAATGTATCACTGTGAAGAATCATACGATTTTACTTGAGCCTGTAAAAATGCACATTGACTGGGGAATGCAAGAATCAGCTGAGATGCTCTAGTCAGATGAGCCTAACCTTTAAAAGCAGAGATAGCAGAAGACTTATTGACATCCCAAGGCCCAAAGATTTAACCCACTATTTATCGCACTCTACTGGGGCTCACCAATAGCTGGATTCACAGAAAGATGGTCAAAAATGGACCAGGACAATGTTATTCAACCTGTTGCTCTTCAGCTGATGTGGATCTACAATTCCCAATGTACCCTGACAGTGAGAGTTGGAGTTTCACAATAGCTGAAGAGCCAAGAGTTGGGGTTCATTGTCGTATAGAATGATATTGTACAATTTTGTGGTTAAAAAATGCCAAACTTTTCATTTTAAGATGTAATATAACATCAATATATCCTTGTAAATGATAAATTACCCTCACAGTTTGTTGCGTGATTCCTATTGGCCAATAAGTATACAAAAATTATACATATTTGATCTCTAATCACGATTTATGGTTGCACCTGATATTTTTGGTGGCTTTGGTGGTCAGAGGGCATCATTTTGCAACAGGGCTCAGGAGCTACCAGTTCTACCTGTCTATACTATTACTGATGCTAGCAAAAGGCTTAGGGCAGTACTAAATTACTGACTTTTTTGTATGGTGATCACAATTACACATACGGTATTTAAAAAAACAAACAAAACACCATTGAAGTTTTTTATGGAGTTTAAATAGTTACATGTTTAATATAGTTGAAAAAGACAAAGGTCCATTCAAGCCAAACCAGAAGTGGATCCAGCAAGAAGGAAAAGGAAACATCTTAAGGATGCCATTCAATTCATGAAGACAACCTTTTTTAATTGGAAGCCAACTGATTGGATGGAGTCTCGCTTTAAAAATTCCCGTCCACCAGTTATCACAAGTGGAAGCTGTGGCTTGGCCATACATTTGCCTTCCTGCTGCCACTGCAGTATAATTGTAATATTACAGAGTATCTCCAGGTGCACCACAGTAAGAGCTGGCAAAAAGAGGAGGTTCCCAAGCACAAGACCCCCGACTATATCAGAAGTGAAAGATAAACTCTATAGGTATGCATGTTGTAAGTGTATGGTATAAAACACAATACAACATATAATTTCTGCTATTTTATTCATGAAAGTTAATAAAATTTCTGGCCCCAGATTTATGTTACAAAAACTGATAACCTTACTGTACAGAGCCCTGCTGTTACCTGGGTACCTTATAATTATTACAGAGAGGCTGCATAGAAAAGACTTAATTAAGTGCACAGCTATGCAGAATTTCTGACTTGGCTGAGCAATGTAAGATATATCTTAAAAATAGTATATGGGAGTGACACCTCTTAAGCCATAAACTACGATGGTATTAAAGGGACACTCTTCTAAAATATCATTTTTAAGCAAAGTCCGATAACATATGGTGCAGAATGTGGTAACATTTGATCTTCTTACTTTCTGGTATTGATGCTCCTCAGTTTGTAGAAGAGCACTGCTTATGGAGGAGAATATCTCCATAATGTATTGCCATACAGAAACATCAAACAATGGCTCTGTAGTTCATAGCCTCAGCCTTGGTTCACATGAATGTGCAGTGTACAAGAGGCCTGATTGTCTATAAGCGATGCACTACCCCACTATAATGTCACAAATACTTAAAGGGGTTTTCACACTACAAAGTTTAACTTTTAACATGTAGGGAACGGTAAATCAAAACTTTTACCAAATACATTGCTCTTTCGATTTTGACCTGGTCAGGAGATAGGAAAGACTTTATCTGTGTGCACCCAAACGTCTCTAGGTCACCATCCATATCTCCCTTCCTGACTAGACGGAGAGCAAGGAGTGACATCACCATGGTCGGACAGAACAGGGTCTTTATTTTCCACAAGATTAGCTTTGATAAGCACTTGTTTTCACTCCTTGGAGATCTGTGTCTTTGTTTAACTACAGATTACATTTCCTGCATTTATGTCACTGTAACAATCAGGAGTTAAATCACTAGTATAGAACCACCCACAGTCTGACAAGGAAGTTTGAGTCTGAAGCTGCCTGTAACTCTGTGAAACAGCATAAGACAACGCCTTTATTGATGCACAAAAAAAAAAAAAAACCTTTATTATCTTACGTAGAGGCACAAAGCACTAGGGGGGACATGTATGAAAATTGTCTTGGTTTAAGGCTTTCTTTGTTGCCCATAGCAACCAATCAGAGCGCCCCTTTCATTTTTCCAGAGCACTATATGACATGAAAGGGGCGCTCTGATTGATTGCTATGGGCAACAAAGAAAGTGTTAGACCTAGACAGTTTTCATACATGTGGCCCTCTAGGTGTTTATTGTAACCTGAAGTGGTAAACAAGCATAATGGTTACAGATCTATGCAATCTATTAGGGTTTCTCTCTGTGGGTATACACCTTTGATCAACATATGGTTGTTAAGTCGTGTTATAAGTGTACTAGACAGCACTCCAGTAGCAGTTGCTTTCCAATTAGTTTTATTTCATTTCATTGTTTTTCCAGTTGTCTACGCATTTGCACTGCCATTTCTAATGTAGAGCATCCTAGCACTGAGTGGAGAGGTGTCAACAGGATAAAAATATTAATTAAGCAGTGTTCACACAGCTTATTCAAGCCGTAATTGCGGGACGGATTTCGCCCACAGTTACGGTTTGAATAAGGGGCGGGATGGAGGCGCGGCGGGGGAGCTGCCCGCCGGCCCCATAGACATAGCATTATTCACGGCGTGTACGCGCCGTAAATAATGTGCATGTCACTTTCTCCCCCCCGCGGCGGATTCCCCGAGCGGGGAGGAGAGACAGAATCCATAGTTCTCTATGAGAACTGTGGATTACCATAGTTACTGGGATGGATTGGAGCCGTACTGCAGCACAAATACGGCACGCAATGCGGCTCCAATCCGTCCCAGAATAAGCCATGTGCACGAGGCCAGAGGCAAAGGTCCCACGGCGGATTCGCAGGACTTGAAATTTCCAGGATAAATCAGAGGGGAATCCACGTCTACCATCCATGCCAGTAAGTGCGGACTTTGGACGTGGATTTGACTCCTATTTTCACCAGCAGATTTCAACCCCATCTATACTATAATGTGGGGTGAGGATTGTTTCTCACTGCTGAAAATAAATCCAGGCTAAAAGAATCAGCGTTGTGTGCAGAATGATGTGGATTTTACAATGGAAACAATAAGAAAAGGATTGCAGATTGGATGCAGACTCTGAGGCGGTTTCTGCGCCGAATCCATGTAAGAATCAGCATCCAAATCCGTCTTGTGAATACACCCTTATACTTAAAACATGTTTGGAGGAAAGAAAAATACAAGAAAATTCAGTGAATAAATTCATAAATAATAAGAGTAATAAGTCCTGGAACATATAGCATATACAACGTCATCGGTTAATACAAGTACATGCTCAGTAAGGGCATAAATACCCAAATATGGTCCTATAAAATGTATATAATGGTTTTGTTGAATCTCGATAAGAACAATGAAACATAAAGCAACAAGCAAATAAACTAGTATAAATTTATACAGTATACAGACCATGAAAACTGCCACACATTTCACCACAGCCTCATCAGGGGTGATCAGCAGTATACAGTATCATCAGAATTAAAAGGGCATTCCAGTCTCAACGATGTATTAGACATGTATACAAAGGTAAATAAAGGCTATTACCAAATATATTTCTGTTCTGATTTTGCTTCATTTTAAAGATAAAGCAGGTTATCTATCCTGTTTCTTTACAGATAGTTTCCAAGGTTACAGACCACTTCTCTCTGTTCTAGCAGTAGTCGGGCTTACAACTTCACTCTGCTCTATGTTCTATCAGCAAAAGGGGGATGGATCCAGGGTATGTTCCTTGTATTCCTGGGACATACATAGACCACCTGGGGCCCCTATGCTTGTGGTGCCCCCGCGCAACTGTCTAGTGTGCCCATGGAAAAGATGGCCGTTGCCCGGGGGCACCACAAGCATAGGGGCCCCAGGTGGTCTATGTATGTCCCAGGAATACAAGGAACATACCCTGGATACCTTGGTTGGCTTTGCTTATTTAACGGTTTGTGTGTTTTTAGGATGTGCAAACAATTAAAAAACATAGTAGAGAAGGGAACCAAAGGCTCCCTGCCCTTCCTATTAGTCTTGTAGGCTGCAGGCTGCCGGTGTCCAGACATAAGTAGCGTGATAATATGAGTGTGCTTGGGGTTGGCTAGAGGCATGGCCTAGTGTGATATCATGTATTTGGACAGGGCCCACTACAGTGCTTTGCCCAGGGGCCCGTAATGCTGTTAAGACGGCTCTGCTGGATGGCTGGGTCTGCCGGAGTTCGCCTCCCAGTATTTGTACATTTGCTTGAAGATACTGTGAAAGGACTCAATAGGAAAGGAAAAATCAAATGGAAAGAAGCAAGGTGCAAATTCTAATGTAGTAAGTTCTATGGAATAAGCAGACAGTGATATGAAACTGTGCACCTTTGTATGTTGTACATAATGGTACAACACACATATGGACATAGTTTACCAAGCTACAATCGGACTATAGCGCCACTCCAAATTCACAGGTTTACCTCAAGCGAGACGCCAATCAAGAATAAAGTAAAGGTATAATGAAGCATAGAGAAGCTGCTATTTCCAGTGAGGTACTGAAATAAAGTTGTTGCTCCTGGCACAAACTTTCAGAGAACAACATAAAAGTTAAATGCCTATTTATCTGAATCACAACATAAAAAACAATAAAAGGGACGGAGTGATTTCAAAACAACGCGTTTCACACATTCTCACTTACTTATTCAGATAGAAGTCTCTGCTCTTATTTTTCTTACTGATAAGTTCAGTAAGAGCTATTAGCCTTGAGCCTTCCTGTCAGTGCGCAGCAGCAGAAGCTGGCACGAGGAGCTTCAAGTTGTCCCCATGCTTCTATGAGTAGTTTCCATAACCTCATCGGGAGTGTGCACAGATCAGATCAGAGGTGCAATGACTTCACCACAATGCCACTGCTCTGAACTGTCAATCAGAGCCTATACTGCTTATGGGGCTCGGGAGGTGAAGCAGGAGG
Organism: Phyllomedusa bahiana; assembly: GCA_025379985.1. Taxonomy (NCBI): domain Eukaryota; kingdom Metazoa; phylum Chordata; class Amphibia; order Anura; family Hylidae; genus Phyllomedusa; species Phyllomedusa bahiana. Next base: position 138,921 of record JAODAL010000271.1, on the reverse strand, counting down.
TATCAGAAGGTGCAGCGGTGGGAGTGCGTGAAACCCAAAACAATTTTCAACATAACATTTAGCAGCTTAGTAAGGGGATAAATATCGGTGCTTGCAAATGAGCTCAATTACATGTCACTGTTTTAAACAAGGAAATTTGGGAATCTTTAAATTAAAGTAGCTTCACATGTAAAGCTACAAAACAAATGGGGAGTTATATATTTTGAGTGGAGTTATACTTAATGTCACAGAAAAATCGTAATGGAAATGTATGTTCTGTGTGCTTTGGTTCTGAGTCATTTACCAAGTACTAAAGGGAACTAATGGAAGCTGAATTGATGCTGTAAAATGTCACTGTGAGCCAGTTACATGAATGTCATATGTATTTTTAACATGAAAGAATACTATACTACCATCTTATGACCTTAGTAGTGCAATTAGCAGACATTACAATTTGAGTTGTGACCTAGACCTTGTGCTCTCAGCAGAGCCTGTATTAGGGCACACAGAGTCCCTACTGTCTTGACGTGCAGAGCTCTAGGCACTCAGTGTGCTGCCATATGGTGTCTCCATACGGCCCTCTATAATGGATATAGTCTCACCTTTAAACAATACGTCCTAGGAAGTATATCTACATAATACAGCATCTGATACATTTTCTTTTCTGTTAGATTGATATGGAAACTAGAAAATTTGATATGGAGGCTTAGTATGGTGCAGAATGGTTGATACTGGTGCTTTATTAGATTTGTACAACTCAGATAAGCTGATATGTTTCCCCAAGTTTTCCATTTTTGCACAAAAAATGCAAAGACAAACTAGTCCAGAAACAGTGGTTTCTTAACATACAATATTAATTGGTTCAGGGATGACCATTGTATGTTGAAACCATAACTCTATGGAAAACAAGTAATTGGTTCCAAGGCCCCAAAAATGTCATCACATTAGTGCAACATGGATATTAAAAAAAAAATGAAGCAAATAATAGATAAAGCACGTCCTTACTTATAAAGAGCTGCTGGGGCATTGTATCTTGAAACCACACTCAACATATAATGTTCCAGGATGAAAACATTGTATGGTGAAAACATTGTATCCAGAGGTCATTGTTATCTGAGAAACCATTGTATATTAAAGGGGTATTGTCACCAAAATGTTTCACAGCGCCTGTTAAGGCTGTTGGCGGTTGTAAAGCAGTGATTGACACATTAACTCTGCTATTCCTAGCTGAGCATGTTAAGGTGACATGAATACAGGTGGTTTGAAAACCCTAGTTCACAAGGCTACAAACCTCTAAAGAGTTAAAATTTGTCAATAACCTAGATCAATAAGCTCCTGTTCCGGCGATAACATTCAGCAGGGAGTGATATCACCATAGTCGGATAGAGCAGCAGGAGCAATGAGAGATGGTCGGTAACCTAGGGAACCTTCTGTACATAAGTAAGAGATAAAATCTCCTCTTTCTCCTAAACAAAGCTAAATCAGAACAGCAGTGTATTTTGTAATAGTCTTTATTTACCTTTGCCTACATGTTACATGCTAATCAATGTGATGAGAAGACTCCTTTAATAATGCTAATCTATTAAACTTAAAGTGAGCATGCCATGCCATCTTTCTGGACGCAGGATATGATAAAGGCAGAAAAGCTGGGCTACATGATCTGGGTTTAGGTTTATGTAATTTGAGGCTGAATTAAAAGAAGTAAAAAGCTGAGTAAATCCTGAAGAGTCTCCTTAACAGATAGTGAGATTGACAGCTTTTCCTGTATGAATTTGTGTACATAGAAAACTGTCAGTCTATGCGGGTCGGGAAAGCAGGACTTTGTCAGGAATTATGTCAGGATTTACTCAGAAATCATATTAACCTATATATCCCAGAGTTCATCTTCTGTCCTTCTATCATATGCCGCTTTTAGATGGGGGAGCAAAAATTACCCGAGAGGTTTGCTTTAAAGGAGTTGTCTCACTAAAAGGAATGCTTTTTATGTTAAAAATCTTGCAAAAACAAGTCACTTTGCAATATATGTCCACAAACAGTTTCCTACCTATTCTGAGATATCCCCTCTTGTGTGGGCTGCATCAGTTCCTCAGGTCGCTATAGCGACAGACCTGTTCAATCTCTCCTGATAGGCCGCCAGCCCTGGTCGCTATAGCTACAGATCTGTTCAATCTCTCCTGATAGGCTGCCTGCCCTGGTCGCTATAGCTACAGACCTGTTCAATCTCTCCTGATAGGCTGCCAGCCCTGGTCGCTATAGCTACAGACCTGTTCAATCTCTCCTGATAGGCTGCCAGCCCTGGTCACTATAGCTACAGACCTGTTCAATCTCTCCTGATAGGCTGCCTGCCCTGGTCACTATAGCTACAGACCTGTTCAATCTCTCCTGATAGGCTGCCTGCCCTGGTCGCTATAGCTACAGACCTGGCTTCTACTGCAGCCTAGTAGAATCCAGTAAACACACCCCTAAATTCAAAATGAAACCAAGAAAACAGGACTGAAGTAAGATGAATCAATTTAGTGAGACAACCCCTTTAAGACTGGGTTCAAAGAAATAAAAAAGCATGTTTTTTTTTAAATATTATTTTTAATTAACCCAATTTAATCATAAAAACACACATTCTAAAAAAAACATATTTTTAAAACCTGCATACGTTTTTGATGCAGTTGAAAAACGCAATAAAAATGCAACATGTGCACCCTGCCTAAGACCTCTACTTCAACATATGAAGCTCTTACCTAAAAATGCGATGCCATCATGCATAAAATGATAGCATGTCATTAGCACTTGTGAACACCAGGTTTATAGTTTCTCTACCATCGCATTGGATAGAACTACCAGCTTATGGAAAACTAGGGCAGTAACACAGGGGATGATGGTGGCTTGGTTGTGCATAGCAGGAGCAGTAATAAAAAGGGAGATAAGAAAGAATGTCAAGTAAAGCATGCAGTTCTCAGATATACAGAAATTTAATCCTGTTAATGATATTAATTAAGAAGCAGCAAGGGGTCTGATTTCTGTAATGAGAGCTTAAAAAAAGACCAAACGAAGGACATACGAGGGATGGAGTTTAAGATGAAAGGAGAAGGAGAGGGAGGGGAGAGAGTGCTACGAGGGTCAATATACTGAAACAGCACAGATGTAGAATTCATTATTGACTTGTGGCGTCTTAATGCGTGCCTATCGATATGTTCCAAACAGCAGATTTCCTGCCTATAAAAGATCTATTCCATGCACATATGTTCTCCTCTTGCCATGTTATGACAAGCAGCAAGGATGGTCTCCGTTTTTTAAGGGATTAGATGGCCTGCTCACTATCCTTTTATCATGCATGCTCTATACCATACACGACTCCAGTTTTCTGATGTGCTCGATAGACAAAAGCTCTGTGTGCTCAATGCACACATGCAAACGTGTGCTGCATAATGTGAAGGGAGGCAGTGGTACAGGGCTATACATCTCTATCTGTAAGAGGCGGCTATGAAGTATTCATGTAGCTTTTTTAGTTACCGAATGTTGCCAACTATAATACCCTCTCTAGCTATTACTTAACATGAATATATTGCAAAAGTTATATATTACGGAGATGAATAATACATCTAAAATAGCCTGAATGTTTATATCACTTCTAAATATAACCACTCGACTTTCATTTATTCTGTCTAAGCAGGTTGTCATGTATAATGAGATAAACACTGTGCACACTTGCTTAACAGAAATGGACTGAAGATACCACAGCTTGTTATATTCCCATGGTCTCCGTCTTTGAACTTTTTGACAATAGAGTCATCCATTGGTTTGGGTACGATGGATAGAGTCAACTTGCAATCATACCTGTGACCTAGAACTATGAAGGGGAAATCAAAGGTTCTCTATGCTCCATACCTGCAGACCATTAGTACAAACAAGGCCTGGAAGATGGGTAGACAAAGGTTGGCAACCATCTAGGGCGCCGCCGCCACCTGATGCCTGTTGGGAAGGAGGTACAAATTTGTATGGAGCAGGCCTTTGAGCTACACCCACTCCATACATGGTGGGCACCAGCCGTTAGTTACAGCTGGCATCTGCTTTCAGCGGCTGAAACTGGAGATAACTCCTACCATATAACTACTTAGTTGCCAGCGTCAACGCTACCATAGTTACATAGTTTGCAAGGCTGAAAAAAGTAAGACGTCCATCTAGTTCAGCCCATTGTGCTATAGTGTTGATCCAGAGGAAGCATCAAGGCAGTTATGCTGGAGGATGGTGCCTTCTCCCATCTGCCGATTGGCCCTGGTGATGCAATCGCAGGGTGCCGACCGGTATTAATGGCAGCTAGGAGTCAAAATTTATGCCCCTAGGCGTACCATCTTATTGCCTCTATTACGCCCTGCCAGAGGACACAGGCATGTTATAATAGGAGAGCTGTAATTGCACAGTGATTGCACCACCTAGTGGCCAAGTACGCTATGGGGTCTAAAATTAAGAGTAAAAACAAAATTGAAAAAGTTTAAAAAATACTAAGAAAATTGAGGTTAAAAACCCCCAAAAAGAAGCAACAATAAATAAAGAAAACATAATTTGTATCAACACAGCCATAAAAGTCCAATCTATTAATATAGGAGCTTATTTATCCCGCACGGTGAACGCCATTAAAAAAAATACCCAGCTCTAAAATTGTGGTTTTGCCTCCCCAAAAATAGGAATAAAAAATGATCAAAAAGCCACAGACATCCAAAAATGGTACCAACAAAAACACCTCATAAAGGTCCAAAAAAGTTACCGGTCCCAGAAAATGGCAAATGAAAAAAAAACATCAGAATCTTAATGACCCGAAGGATTAAAAACATTTAAACTGCACAGTACCTTTCATAAAAACAAAACCTCCAAAAAATGGTGCTTTCCTTCCATTTCACCTACCTGGGTAGCGTGCATGTGTGGGCACCGTGGGTCAGGTCAGAGACAGGCACTTCAACATTTCGGAAAAGAGGCGCTATTGCTCCATTTGCCTAAGGCACCAAAATGCCTTGTCCCAGGCTTAAATACAAATTATAGGCAATTCTGGTGCTGATAGACCAGTTCTAAATCGCTTTAAGGTAGTACAGTATGTGCCAAATGTGTGAACCTGTTCTTCTGCAGGTCATACATACAGGCGCAGTCTAGAGCCAAAACAACAACTAAGGGCCACATGTATGAACCTGTTTAGGTCTAAAACTCACTTTCTTGCCCATAGGTTACTAAGAGTGAGTTTTAGACCTTAACAGTTTCATACATGTTGCCCTAAGTCTCAGGCACCACCCTTAATCTGGTCTGGCTGTTCTAACTGTTCTGTGCCAAAGTTTTGGCGTCAAAGAATCATAAATGTGTCTACTTCTACTAATGTGGTGTGACGCCCCCAGAACACCCCAAAACTTTGGCGCGCTAAAAAGTGTCTTTGGTGCGGTACCGAGGCATAAAGTTTGGAGTACGCCTGTTCATACATCTATAGAACTGGTCTTCTACAGCTTTTTGAGGCCAGAATTCTGGCGAAGCCCCATTCATACATGTTGACCTATGTGTCCTAGGGTACTATGACATATTTTGGATAGGGGCTAAGAAGATTCCTCGCTTTTCTAAGCCTATTCAATAGAGGCTTAAATATCCAGTTGTCCAGAGATTGGGGAATCATCCAACATAGGTTATTGAAGCTCTTTTTTTTCTAACCTGGGGAACAGTGAAACTTAATCTAATGAAAGCAGGTTTGAGAAAGCTGAAGAACCCATAATAGATTTTAGATCCTCTATTTTCATAATGCCTAAAACCTTTGGAAACCACAAAGGTTTGTAGTAAATCAGAAGCAGAATCTTTAGGAAGCTGGTAATTGAAAAAAAACCAAAAAACTAAAAAGAGAACTTTCATATAATGTGCAAAAGATAAACCTGAGTAGAAAAAGCTCTAAAAACATGGACTAAGCAACACTATACATTTCTAATAGGTCACGTCAAAGACATCAGCATATGTACAGTGAAGGAAATAATTATTTGATCCCTTGCTGAATTTGTAAGTTTGCCCACTAACAAAGACATGAACGTCTATAATTTTAAGGGTAGGTTAATTTTAACATTGAGAGATGGAATATCTAAAATAAGATCCAGAAAATCACATTGTATAAATTATACACATTTATTTGCATTTTGCAGAGAGAAATAAGTATTTGATCTCCCACCAACCTTTAAGAGTTCTGGTTCCTACAGACCAGTTAGATGCTCCTAATTAACTCGTTACCTGCATTAAAGGCAGCTGTCTTAAATAGTCACCTTTATAAAAGACTCCTGTCCACAGACTCAAATAATCTCTACAGTATGGGCAAGACCAAAGAGCTTTCTAAGGATGTCAGGGACAAGATCATAGACCTGCACAAAGCTGGATTGGGCTACAAATCCATAAGTAAGACTCTGGGTGAGAAGGAGACAACTGTTTGTGCAATAGTAAGAAAATGGAAGAAATACAGCATGACTGTCAATCGACATTGATCTGGGGAACCATGCAAAATCTCACCTCGTAGGGTATCCTTGATCATGAGAAAGGTGAGGGATCATCCTAAAACTACACGGGGGGAATTTGTTAATGATCTCAAGGCAGCTGGGACCAACGTCACCAAGAAAACCATTGATAACACATTATGTCGTAAAAGTTTAAAATCCTGCAGTGCCCGCAAGGTCCACCTGCTCAAGAAGGCACATGTACAGGCCCGACTGAAGTTTACCAATGAACACCTGGATGATTCTGTGAGTGACTGGGAGAAGTTGCTGTGGTCAGATGAGACAAAAATTGAGCTCTTTGGCATTAACTTAATTTGCCGTGTTTGGAGGAAGAGAAATGCTGCCTATGAACACTATGCCATCCAAAGAACACCATCCCCACTGCCAAGCATGGAGGTGGAAACGTTATGTTTTAGGGGTGTTTCTCTGCTAAGGGCACAGGGGAGAATGGATGAAGCCATGTCCCGTAAAATCCTGAGTGACAACCTCCTTCCCTCTGCCAGGACATTAAAAGTGGGTCTTCCAGCAAGACAATAACCCAAAACATACAGCCAAGGCAACAAAGGAGTGGCCAAAAAGAAGCACATTGAGGTCATGGAGTGGCCTAGCCAGTCTCCAAACCTTAATCTCATAGAAAACTTATGGAGGGAGTTGAAGCTCCGAGTTGCCAAGCGACAGCCTCAAAATCTTAATGATTTAGAGATGATCTGTAAAGAGGAGTGGACCGAAATTCCTTCTGACGTGCACAAACCTCATCATCAACTACAAAAAATGTCTGACTGCTGAGTTTGCCAACAAGGGTTTTGCCACTAAGTATTAAGTCTTGTTTACCAGAGGGATCAACTACTTATTTCTCACTGCAAAATGCAAATAAATTTATATATTTTATACAATGTGAAGTTCTTGGTTTTATTTTGGATAATCTAGCTCTCAATATTAAAATTAACCTACCCTTAAAATAATAGACTGTTCATGTCTTTGTCAGTGGGCAAACTTACACAATCAGCAAGGGATCAAATAATTATTTCCTTAACTGTATCTTTATTTATGATTGTGCCTAGAGAGGAGTTTATATCTTACCACCTTATAGCGGATGGAAATGGTAGAATTGTGAAGTGCATACGGTATATTTATAAGCCTCAGTTGTGGCAATACTCTGGTCGGGACTTTCCCATAGACATGAATGGAAGTTCCAAATTTAGCCGAGCATCGGATGTGTTTTCAATGGGAAAAGAGGGAAGAGTCTTGTCTGCTGGTGGCATGTCTCCTTTGAGAGCAAAGAACTAAACATGTTGAAATCCAACATGTCATCTTTTTTTACCCTGACATCTGCTGTCGAGGGAGAGTCAGGACATCTCTATACACAATAGCTAGGCAATCAGTGCCTTCAAAATAGCTGGGCTTGACCAATGTTAATCTAATATACATAGACACCTGAAAAGGTTTTTCCTTTCTCCAAACTTCCAGGTTAGGAGAAGCTAATAAGCTGGCTGCAGAGAAAGGAGAGGTGACTGCGCATGGGCGGCGCTCTCTATTCTATTCAGTGTGTGTGCTTGCTTGAGCCTGTAACTCCCATTGAAATGAACATCTATGACCACCTCACTGTTCTGCATGGAGAGGGTCGTGGTCCCAGAGATGGGATTTGCACGTATGAGACATTTGTGTCATATTTTAACCTAACCATATGCTATAAGTGTCTGAGATGGGAACACCCCTTTAACTCTCTATATGGAAGATTTTGAGATGCATATAAGCATTAGTGGTGACATATATGTTACAGGCGCACAGAGGCCATTTTTAAATAGCTTTAAAGAAGTGTAGAATGTGCTAGAATGTATGAACCTGTTTTACTGCGCATGATAGATTTGGTGCTTTCTAGTTCCATTACAACAATTTGGGCTCAGGTAAACCACTTTTAACTTGGTCTACCTGTTTCAGCAGTAATGCGCCTAGTTTTGCCTTTCTACATTCATAAATGTATAGAATCATACGGTTGTGGTGCGGCACCTCCAGAACGCCCCCACATATAGGCGCATTACAAAGTGCTGTGGGCGCCGCACAATGTGCCTTATTTTGGAGTGCAACTGCTCATACACCTAAAGAACATGGCTGCACCAGTTTTTGGGCTGAAAGGACAGGAGAATACTGGTGCAACCCTGTACATGCATGTCGCCCTAGGTCTTTGTCTGCAATTTTCAATACGGCTGTTATTGGAGGGGAAAGTATATAAAATATAATTACTAGATTTTTTATGCCAAAATAAGTGACACCAGAAGAGTTTTGCAACTGCTTATCCCAAATTCTAATAAATTAAGCACTTGCGACTTAGGCTATGTTCACACGGCGTAATTGCAGGGCATACAGTACGGCCGCAATTAAGCCGGGTGTTCGGGAGTCACGCTAATACACGCGTAGTCCCGCGGCACGGGAGCTCACTTGACAGTCATTACTCACGGCGCGTATTCGCCACAAGTAAATTACATGTCACTTATCTCCCCGCGCGTACAATACGATCGTATTGTACGAGTGGGGAGAGGAGGCGTAATCCATAGCGCTCTATGAGAACTGTGGATTACCGTAATTTCAGCGCAAATACGACGCGAGATGCGTGCCGAAATTCCCCTGTGTGGACATAGCCTTACAGTTAGCTTGTATACACAGAGTCTGTTAGTCTAGTGTACCGGAGGACTACTTTCCTCTTCCAGTATTTCCTGCCTCGTCTTGATGAAACTTTTTGCTTCTTCCCATACCGTTATTCTTTCTGTTTCTATCATATCCTCTTTTGCTATTATGTGCAAACTATTATTTACTGTTTTATAGCTCATCCTGAGAGCCCTTTATGTTTATTCTAGACCTTAACGTTGTATATGTTTGGCTATTACTGCTTGCTACCATCGCTCAAGATTTTTTGTATTTTTTTGCCTTATCTTAAAAAAAATGGATTGTCCTGTTAGATGAATCCTCTCTGGACGGTATCTTTTCAATCATTTTTCTCTGTAGCTCTCAATGCCCCTGAAGCTTAGTATTTCCATGTCCTACTATTACTTTCCAGCGTTACCATTTTCAGCAATTTCTGTTCTTGCTCAGTGACCCCATTTTCGCCTTTAGAGTTCTGCAGAACTTTACATTTTCTTGTATGTTGCAGATTTGTGGTAAGTTCCTCAGCTACATTTTTTTTATTATAGCTTTCTTTTGTCAAGGTGTCTTATAACTGTAATTTTTACCAATTGTAATAGATAGTAGTTAGATATTCTAGCCTGCTTGTCTTTCTGTAAGGATGCATATTTTAGCTAATCCAAGCATATATACACTCGAGTCACATTATTATGCTCAGCAGATATTCAGAGTAACTGATGTGTACAGTACGAGCAGCCGCTAGACAGTCTGAGAGTGGCTCAATAAGGTCCTGGTAGGTTGTCACAGGTTTCCGAAGCCATGCATCCCACAGCTACTGGATGGGATGGGAGGGGATCTATGGAGTGAACATGACAAGGTGGTCACACAGATGCTCAGTTGGATTCAAGTCTGTGGAATAAGGGTATGTTCACACAGCAATTGTAAAATACCGGTTTTCGTTTTTTTAGGGTGAATTTTGCGGCCAGAATTCGGATTTGGCCGGCCCATTGACATTGAACTGTACATTTTCCTTGGGAAACCCGATTGAGAATGTGCATGTTCCAAGTTTTTATCAAAGCCGTCGGTTTTGAAATCCAACCTCATAAAATCTGTGCTGTGTAGACTAGCGGTCAGTTTTGAGGTCTATTGGGATGGTTGACAGTCAGTTTTCAAACCGATTCCAAATCCAAAATTAGTCATAAAAACTGACTACAACTCATTGCGTGTAGACAGGTCCTAAGGAGACCATTTTGAATTCTTGGTGATGCGTTTCCAACAAATTTCAGACCTGTCTAGGCAGGTGACATGTCTGTCTGGTAGATCCCCTCTGCCCCAGGAATGACAATCTGCATGTATGGATATACATGATCTGCATGGATAGATTTATTCCAAATCAGTTGAGAGAGCCTTCCACATGGATGAGTGACCCAGAGAATGGCACAAATACATGTCACAGACCATAACACTGCTACCCCCAGCTTATGTTCTTCCAGCAATGGTTGCAGGGTGTTTGTTCTCTGATATTTCTTGCCAAACATGCCAACATCCATCTGTTTGATGAAACAGAAAATGTGACTCATTATAAAAGGCAAACCTTTGGCAATCAGTGGATGTCTAACTCTAATACTGCCGTGAATATTACAGCCTTTTCTTTTGAGTCAACTTTATTAGCAGAGGAGCACTGACCATCCATCTTCTTTAGAGCCCCATATACAGTAGGGTTCGTTGTTTTAGATAAGTCTGGTTCATTTTGGATGTGAACACTGCAGCGTGTTGGCCCACCTTTGCACATCTTTATAGCTGATGCCAACAGCAATGGCGCATAGTGCTCCATAGTTTTCATCTTGCTCATTCGCAGTGGTGCCATTTGTTCCCCTACTTTACACTTTCACCACAGCAACATGCGAAAAGTTCACAAACCGCAGTTTCAGAAATACCACCCCCCTTGGCCCGAAAGCCAATATTCATTCTTTTTTGCAGTTCTGATAAATCACTCCTTTTACCCATAACAAGGCATTTGTGTGCAGACAACCTATAGCACACCTTATATATCCACTAAAGACAGGCAAGTTCCATCATTTGCCATCACGCTGAACTAGATAAAAAAGTTCATAAAAAGTGACTGGTTTCTTATATTCCCAGTGTCACAAGCGCTCTCCCCAGCCCCCTGGTTGGGCGGGGGCGCCCCGGGGCTTCGGGCTTTCCCCCCGGGCTTCGGAGGAGTGCCCGCGTCCCGAATCGGCCGGGGGACACTCGCTCCCCCTGCACTTTTTATCTCACCCGCCACCTCCTTCTTCAATTCCTTTCTGCTGCCCAGCGCGCCGTACCCTTTCTAGGGGCCGCGGCCCCGGGCTGTGTAAATTTAAAGGCCAACAGGAAAATTGGCTATTCCCCGACCTGCCCTAATTTACCGGGGCCTTCCCCCCAAATCCCCCCCGGGATCTTAAGTGCCATTCCTATTTAGAAAGCTTTTCCCTGTGTCTTTCTGATTATTTTACCGACCTTCTGCCCCGTCCTTCCCAAAAAAACCATTCCCGCCTGCCTAAAATTACGCCTCCCCAACACGAGCCGCCCTACGTTTCTTGCCACGCTAAACCTCGGCGCCCCCCCCAAGCGCACGTCAGGGGTACCGCCCGGGTAACTCCCCCGCAGCAAGTCCTTTTCAGCTTGCGCGGCTCGGGTAAAAACGGACCATTTAATTTCGCTCCCTGGCGGGTTTACCCCCATCGCTTGCGGGGGCCCCATTTGGGACCCCACTACTGCGCCGTAAATAAGATCCGCCATGGTCCCACCAAAAGGGGCTGCATGGAGCTTAAAGAAAGGGAGAGTCCCCCCAAAAAGCCGAGTTCAAAATCACAACACTTCTGGCCCGTCTCCTTGGGGGTTTTCCTTAAGCCCGCTGGGGCTGAAAGGGACCCTAAAACTTACAAAGGAAATGTTGGGTACCACAAGTAACCATAATACCCCCCATTAATTTTTTAAAGAGATGTTTTTGGCTTGAAACCTTTTTATACGTGAATTAAATGATTTTTTTTATTTCTCGCCCCATTGAAAATTAAACCAATTGGTTGGAGGGCCGTCGGCCGAAAATGAAAAGGGACGGAATGGGGCAGTTGGATATGAAAATGGAAAGACGCCGCCCTTGTCCACCTTTAAAAGGGGGCTTTCCCAAGTTAAGGGGGCACTTAGTGGGTAAGACCTCCGTCTTTCCCTTTAGCAAACTGATCCATGGGCCCCCGATTGATTTTCGCTTTCCGAGAAAAGGCAAGGGAACTTCGCCAGGAACTGACCTAGCCCCCCCCACGCCACCGGGTCGACTGGCCCGTCTTCCAAGGGCCCCCGCTGCCGCTTCCCCCCCTCCGTGAAAGCCCATGCAGGTGGATGGGCTCACTTATCCGCAGGAGTTGTCCCGTCGGGGGGGCTGAAAAATTGTCCGTACGTCCACCCGGACCCCGCTTCTCTTTCTCAGCAGGGAAAAAAGCCCCACCAAGGGCCATGTTGGAGAGGCATCCCTGGGGGTGAATTCTTCCTCCCACACTATCCATGGGAAATAGAGTCCGACCATTCCGGGGGTCGTATTTAGGGCCTCTTTTCTGGACTCCGGGTCTGCCCCAACTTCATCCATCGCCCTGGGGTCAGGGACCGTCCCCATAACAGCCTGGGGAAAACCTTGTTTTATACCCCCGTCATGGGGAGCTCCTTAGTGACGCTATCCGTACATGACCAACCAGGTCCCTCCATGTGGGGGGCTACACAAAAAAGAAGATCACCTTTTACTTTTTACCCCGGCTTCCTCAGCGATCCTGTTTGGGGCTCCCGTGGGTGCAGGGGCCAGCCCTAGGTCAACTGGGGACGGTAAGTTTGCGCTGGGGCCCGAAATTTCGAGCCTGCCTGGTGGCCCCTCGGCCAGTGCAACTCATTTTCCCAGCATTTCCCAGGTCCTGCCGGTCTTCCCGTGGAATACCAGGACAACGCGGACGTCTTCTCTGAAAAGCAGGCCGAATCTCTTCCTCCTCCACTCTTCCCCTATGACTGTCCCATTGATCTCCTGCCTGGGACCAGTCCTCCCCGGGGCAGGGTCTACCCGCTGTCTGTGCCCGAGACCCAGGCCATGTCGGCCTACATCCAGGAGAACTTGCAAAAAGGCTTTATTTGTAAGTCCTCCTCACCGGCCGGTGCCGGCTTTTTCTTCATCCAGATGATGGATGGTTGTCTCCGCCCCTGCATCGACTACTGGGGCCTTAACAAAGTTTACCGTGAAAAACTGGTACCCTTGCCGCTAATCTCAGAACCTTCGACCGACTTCAAGGAGCCAGGTTCTTTTCCAAGTTGGATCTGCAAAAGGCGTACAACCTCATCAGGATTCGTAAAGGTGATAAGTGGAAGACAGCTTTCAACACCCTAGACGGTCACTTTGAATACCTGGTGATGCCCTTCGGCCTGTGTAAAGCTCCCGCGGTCTTCCAGGAGTTCGTCAATGATGTCTTCAGGGACCTGCTGTATACTTGTGTCATCGTATACCTGGACGATATCTTGATATTTTCTCCGGATCTCTGGAGACAAAGGTGCGCCAGGTTCTACAGCGTCTACGTGATAACCGCCTGTACGCAAAACTTGAGAAATGCTTGTTCCATAAATCCAGCCTGCCCTTCCTCGGATATATTGTCTCCGACCGGGGTCTACAAATTGACCCTGTCAAGTTATCAGCAATCCTGCAATGGCCACAACTTGTTGGCCTACGGGCCATACATCGGTTTCTAGGATTTGCCAATTATTATCGGCAGTTCAACCCCCACTTTTCTACGTTGGTGGCTCCGATCGTGGCCTTGACCAAGAAGAAGGCTAATCCAAAGTATTTGCCACCAGCTGACGAAAAAGCCTTCTCTGTACTGAAGGTGGCCTTTGCCTCCTTACCCATCTTTTCACGATCTGACCCCGAGAAGCCTTTCTCGTTGTAGGTGGATGCCTTTTCTGTGGGTGCAGGGGCAGTCCTTATTCAGAAAGGTCCCAAGGGGAAAATCCTCACCTGTGGATTTTTTCTGCAAAACCTTCTCACCAGCAGAACGGATTTATGCTATTGGAGATCGGGAGTTACTTGCTATCAAGATGGCCCTAGAAGAATGGCGTCACCTACTGGAGGGAAGCTCGTCAAAAACCCTTGATGTATTTACGGACCAAAGAACCTCCAGTACCTCAGTCGCTCAACGCCTTAATCCCCTGCAGGCTCGTGGTCCCTTTTCTTCTCTGATTCGATTTCCGGATCCCCCCCTCCGCCCAGCGGAGAAAAACGTCAAGGCTGATGCCCTCTCCCGCCTCGACATCACCGGAGAGGAGCCTGCCCAACAATTAAACCTCCCGAGCGTTGATCCAGGGGCACCGTTCTCCTCCACAATACCTCCGCAAACTTTGGGGGGCCCTTCTCTACTAGGGATTCCGAAAGGGGACATTGCTCGCTGGTGGCTGGCATCCTGGGGCCCGGAGGTCTATCAGTTGATCCCCCCCCGGTTCTTGGTCCCGGGGCTGGCTAAAGAACTCGGGATTTTTGGGGAAGCCTGCCTATTTGTGCCCTGTAAAACCCCTCCCATATCCCCCGGCTTTTTTGAAAACCCGCCCTCCCATACACCATGAACTCAGTGCGATAACTTTATCACACCTTTCCCCCTTCGGGTAACACCGTGTTTTGGGTCTTTACAGAAAAGATTCTCTAAATGTCGCACTTTGTTCCGTTGCCCCAGGGTTAACCAAATCCGCACCTCCCTTTCAACTCTTTTTTTTTAAAAACCCTTTTTTCCGGGCCGGCAGGGCCCCCTTTCGGCAAAAATCGTCTCTGCCCGCGGGGTTCATTTTGTCTAAAATTTTTTTCCCCCATGCACTCCGCTCTCGATTGTGGGTAAAGTTATGTTTTTTCCCTTTCGGGCAAACCACCCCAAAATCAAAACGGCCAAGTGGAAGGGTAAATCATTTTCGGGGGGGGCAAATTGTCCCCATTTTGGGTCTCGCTCCCGGGAAATTGATTGGTCCAGCCTTTTCCCCTTTGGGCCAAATTTCTCTTAAAAAAATTTCGCGGGACCCTCCCTTCTTTGGGGTTCTTTTTAGGGGCCATCCCCGCCCCCCCCCTTAAAGAGGTTCCCTCGGGGGGCCTGCCATGGTTCACAGATAAAACTGCCTTTTGGGGATCAGACTTGTTTTTTCCCTTCAGGGGGGTGCTGCCCGCTTTAAAATCCAGCAAACCAAAGAGAGGGGACCCGCCCAAACCTTTTGCCCCCTGGAGAAAAAGGGTTAAAAAAATGGCTGCCGCCTTTTTTTTCCGGGTTTGAAAAATCCCCCATTTTACAAACCTGCCCAAATGTTTCCTGGGGCCCTTTGGGGGTTTTAAAGCAAATTTTTAAATTTCCTGTTGCCAATAAACCCCCGACCCCCCCACCCCCCAAAGCGGACCCCGAATTCCCTTTTCCCATTTCCTCAATTTAAAGGGCCTGTCCGTTTTGAACCTTTTCTCCCGGGAAATTTCCCCCCCCCCACCCTCCCCTTTGGAAGCCGTAGCCCCCAACGTATTTGGGGTTTTAAAGAGATCCTACTTTGAAGTCTTTTTAGAGGGAGACAAACATTTTCTCGTTGATTGGGGGGGATTCAGGGCCTTTAGGGAAATTTTTGGGAGCTGAAGGAGAAAAATTTTTGGACGGGGAACAAAGGGGCGGAAGTTTCCCCGATCCAGGGGGAGGGAGAGGCCTAAGGGGGAGGGGGGTACTGCCCACAAAGCGGGGGTGTCCCCACTCGGGCCTTTTTCGTCCCCCCCCCGCACCCCAGGTGGTTGGGCGCCCCGGTTCCCTGTTTGGGGCCCCGCTGCCCCCCACGCATCCCCCCTGCACAGTTAAACCCTCCCCCGGGCCCCCTTTTTCCCGGGTTTTGCCCGGGGTTTCCCCTGCGGCCCGGCGCGCCCCTTTCCCCGTTTCTAAGGTTTGGGGGCTTCCGCCCACCCCCCGACGGATCTTTATTCCCCATTTCCCTTTATTGAAAAACCCTTTTTCCCCGGCCCCCTGTTCTGATTCCCGTGAACCATACCTTCCGGGGCCTTCCGCCCCGACCAAACAAAACCATTGCCGCCTGTCCTCCCTTTACCGCCTGTCCCCGACTACGAGCCTGCCTGACGATTCTGTGCCACGCTAAACCTCGGCTGCCTCCGCAAGCAAGTCACGTCAGGGGTAGCGACCTGGTAGACTCCCACCCTAGCAAGTCCATCCCACTTTGCGGTGGTCCAGTGGATCCCCTACTGCGTACCGTGACACCCAGGCACATGTAATGGTGAGAGCAGTTAAACAGCTCCATGCCTTTATGTCTCAGGGGTTACAACAATTGATAAAAATATTTCAAAGTAATCATTATCATCAGACAAGACATAAATTTTATTGTATAAATATAAAGGATAAATGTAAACAAAAACAAAACACAAAATTCCCTAACAAAAAAACCCTACAAAAACTCCCACAAGCCCTAAAAGCTACCCATCAAAGATTTGAGGGAACCGCCCCGGTTCCCTCAGAGTGTAATCAGAGTCATCAAAAATGCCCTATTAAACAGATAAATACAGTATATAGATATTCTAAAATACAGTATACAAAATTGCCATATCCAGGTATATCCAATATTTACCAGTACAAGCAGGTATAATTATCAGAAAAAGAGTAAATACAACCGACCCTCAAGAACTATCGGCGTGTATACATAAAAGAATGCATAAAAGAATGCATGACCATTCATGGTAATGGTTGAACATAAGAGTGGTTGAACATAAAAACCAGGGCGTGTACAGTTTTTAGTAAGGTTTTTTGTTAGGGAATTTTGTGTTTTGTTTTTCTTTAGATTTCTCATTTTATATTTATGCATTAAAAGTTATGTCTTATCTGGTCCTAGGGATTATAGAGTTGAAACCAGAAGTTTACATACACTATATAAAAAAAACACATCTGCCAGTTTTTCTCGCTATCTGACATGAAATGAGAATAAACCTTCCCCGTTTAGGTCAATTAGGAACCAAAATTATTTATATTTGCCAAATGCCAGAATAATGAAAGAGAATTTTTAAGCCATTTTTATTACTTTTCATTAGTATTTGGTAGCATTGCCCTTAAACTGTGTAACTTGGGTCAAACGTTTTGCATATCCTTCCACAAGATTCTCACGATAGTTGGTCGGAAGTTTGGTGCATTCCTCCTGACAGAACTGGTGTAACTGAGCCATGTCTGTAGGTTGCCTTGCTCACACCTGCCTTTACAGCTTTGCCCATAAATTTTCAATAAGATTGAGATCAGGGCTTTGTGATGACCACTCCAAAACATTGACTTGGTTATCCTTATGGAGTCACAGATGCTACTAGTCTCCCAGCAGCTAGGAAAAATCGGGCCAATTCAAATGCTCATTCACAGACAGAAAAAACTAGGCTCTATTATAAAATTTAACTTTCAATTATAATCCTTTAAAATAACATATTATCCCTTAAAATAAATTCTCACCTATATCATAGAAATAGATCAAGTATTCCCTATCTATATATATAATAGCAAGGAGGGCTATAGTCCCTGCCCCTTCTCTCTGAGTTAATACCAATAGATAATGTAACGGATATGGTAGTGGATCCTCTGAACCACCACAAGCGATGGGAGCGGACTCGAAGTAGGTCCGGTTTTCACCAGAGCCCGCCGCAAAGCGGGATGGACTTGCTGCTGCGGATTACTACCAGGTCGCTACCCCTGACGTGACTTGCTTGCGGTGGCAGCCGAGGTGTTGCGCGGAACAGAATCGTGACGCAGGCTCGTAGTCGGGGACAGGCTGAAGGTCAGTGCAGGCGGCAGTGGTTCGTAGTCAGGGACAGGCAGAAGGTCAGGACAGACGGTAATGGTTCGTGGTCAAGTGACGAAGGCAGAAGGTACGGTACACGGTAGACGAACAAGACACTCTGGAACGCTTCCTCTCTAGGCACAGGGCACTATCGATTCGGCAAGGTGCTAAGGAAGGGGCAGAGCTTAAATAGGGTCAGTGCCCGATGAAACCAATCACCGGCGCACTGTCCCTTTAAATTTTCCTGAAGTGCCACGTGCGCGCACTTGGCTGGCAGCCGGGACGGGTACAGGAGCGTGGCGAGGTAAGTGGGACACAGAGCTGCCGGGGTGTCCGCAGCCCGAGTACCGGGCTGCGGCGCCGACCGCAGCTGGGGACGCTGTGGTGGTGCGGGTGTGCTGGGACACCCGTAACAGGTAACCTTTTTATATACACTAATGCAGTAGCTCCCTATCACAACCCTACACTAATGCCTATAAAGAAGACGGAGGGATCGTCCCAACAGGGACGGCCCCATCTATCAGTGTCTCACCCTGTTATTTAACTACCTCTAGATAGACACAACAAAATATACCTTTGAGCATAAATCCAATTGTGGAAAAAGAGGTAATACTTAATATTAATACTTAGCTACTCATTTTTCAAACGTTCATCTGCCATTAGATCCTTAGGGAGCTACTGTATTAATGTATATATAAAGAGGTTATCTATTGGTATTAGCTCAGAGAGAAGGGACAGAGATTATAGCTTTCCTTGCTATTGTATATATATATAAATAGGGAATATTTGATATATTTCTATGATATAGGTGAGAATTCATTTTAAGGGAAAGTATGTTCTTTTAAAGGATTATAATTAAAAGTTAGATTTTATAATAGGGCCTAGTTTTTTCTGTCTGTGAATGAGCATTTGGTTATCCTTAAGCCACTTTGTTATCAGTTCGGCAGTATGCTTCGGGTCATTGTCCATTTGGAAGATCCATTTTCTCCCAAGCTTTAACTTCCTGGCTGATGTCTTGAGATGTTGCTTCAGTATTGCCAAAAATCTACTTTTTGCCATCTATTTTGTGAAGTGCACCAGTCCCTCCTGCAGAAAAACAACCCCACAACATGATGCTGCTACCCCTATGTTTCACAGTTGGGATAGTGTTCTTAGGCTTTCAAGCGTCTTCCAAACGTAACGATGGTCATTGTAGCCAAACAGATGAATTTTAGTTTCGTCAGACCACAGGACATGTCTCCAAAAATGTAAGTCTTTGTTCCTGTGTGCATTTGTAAACATTAATTTGGCTTTTATACGTTTCTTTTGGAGTAATGGCTTCTTCCTGGCAGAGTGGCCTTTCAGTCCATATTGATACAGTACCTGTTTCACTGTGGATAATGACACAATCTTACCAGCATCTGCCAGCATCTTCGCAATGTCTTTTGCTTTTGTTGTTGTGTTGGTATGCACATGTTGGACCAAAGCACGTTCATCTCTGAGAAACAGAAGTCTCATTCCTGAGCGGTATGATGGCTGGACATTCCCATCTTGTTTGTACTTGCGTATAATTGTTTGTACAGATGAACAGAGCACCTTCAGGTATCTGGAAATTGCAAACAAAGATGAACCAGACTTGTGCAAGTCCACAATTCTCTTCCTGATTTCTTGGCTGATTTCTTTAGACTTTGCCATGATGTTACACACAGAATCAGTGTGTTTCTGGTGTGCTTTAAAAAATACATCCACAGGTGTGTCCCTAATTAACTCAGATGTTGCCAATAAACCAGAATCAGAAGCTTCCAAAGGCGTTATCATCTCATATGGGCTGTCCCAAATTGTTTAAAGGCATATTAATCTTAGTGTATGTAAACTTTTGACTTTGCAGAAAGTAATAAAAATGCCTTAAAAATTCTCATTTGACAAAAATAAATCATTTTGGTAATCCTAATTGACCTAAAACGGGTAAGGTTTATTCTGATTTCATGTCAGATAGTGAGAAAAACATGCTTATTTGTCTTTTTATATAGTTTATGTAAACTTCTGGTTTTAACTGTATATTCATTGTGGTTTTTTTCTTTTTACAGCTGTTTAACCGGGCATTAGTGCATTTTTGGGGTAGTCTTTACTCATTATTATTATTACAATCATTATTATCCTAAACCAAAGAACCAAAGTCCTGATGGTTCCCAAAAACTTTCTTGCAACACTGCCAAAATTGCTTCCCCTACTATAGCTAGGTCCTCCATCTCTATTAAGCATCATGTTTCCGCCTTTTGCTGGGTTTATATAACTTTTCCAGTGTTTACTTCTGTTTTGCTGCTGATCCTATTTTGCTTCTGTTTAATTATTTAAAGATTCCCTGTGCCACAGTGCATTCACTCATTCCAAATGCAAATGATAATTAACACATTGGTTGAAAAGTTCTTAGCTAGGTACATACAGTATGAGGAATTCTAGTTGTTCAATAAGGCCATGTTTAGAGCATCCTTTATCCAGTTGTGTAGTGTTGGTTTACACAGACCAGGTCTACATAGACACAAGAAAAATGTTGGTCCACTGATTTTTTGGGCTGAAATCTTTCAACTGTGATACCCTCATAAACATGGATTATTTCATTACTGAGAGGGTTATAGGCAGCTTTTAGGAGAAACAAGAGGAACGGATTGATGGAAATCCATCCTGAAGGATCTTCATTTCATCTCCTTTTGACAGACCACCAGACAGTCCTCTTAGACATTAGCATGTTAGCAGATCCCATTAAAATCTGATAAAAAATATTATTAATATTTACCATTCCAGGAAACACTTGATTCCAATGAGGGAATTAAAGTGATGAAAACTTAAAGGCTCAACATTATCAATATTTTAATGCTCAAGGGAAAGTGAGGTTAGGTTTGTTCTCCAGAACTGAAAGATAAAAAGATGTAGACCTCTGGTGACTAATTCTAGAGTGAGGAGGTAGATCCAGTGGGTCAGCTGCAAGCTTTAGTGTAGAACCTCGCTGAGGAACAAGGTCACCCTTCAACCCCTTGTACAGGGATGTGGACTTCACTCAAGGTAACTCCCAGGTTGCTACCCCATGGCTACAAAGTTACATAGTATGGTTGAGAAAAAGATTTATGCTCATAAAGTTCAACCAAGGGTAGTGAAAGTTGTGGATGAAGGGAAAGGGATAGAACATTTTTAATTTTAATCTTCCCTACTAATGAAAACTTGGAGCCTGTAAGGCAAGAACCAATCTGCCATAAATGAATATCGGGAGAGTAGACAGAAAGCATTGTTAGGCCAGATTAGGACAGGCAGAATACTTTTGTATTCAGGCTACAGGCAAAAGGTCAGGGCAGGTAGAAGGTCAGGACAGGCAGTGTACTTTTACATTTAGGTTACAGGCAGAAGGTCAGGGCAGGCAGAAGATCAGGGTGGGCAGAGCACTTTCATATTTAGTTTACAGGCAGAAAGTCAGGATAGGCAAAAAGGTAAGGGCAGGTAAGAGTATTTTCGTATTTAGGTTACAGGCAGAAGGTCAGGGCAGGCAGAAGGTCAAGGCAGGTAGAATACCTTTGTATTCAGGTTACAAGCAGAGGGTCAGGGCAAGCAGTAGACAAGCATAGAGGTCAGAAACAAGCATAGGGTCACAACCAAAAAAACAGCACAATGGAAATAGCACTAGATACCAACAAACTGGCAGCGACTTGAGGAGTAACAAGAAGCAGGCTGTAGGCTGGGAAAGATGTTAGATGCGCTTGCTTCTTTAAATCACAGAGGACGTGCGTGAACATGCCATAGGAAGGAGCTGGCAACAGAGACAGAACAGGGACCGGGGGGAAAGATGCCGCATGGTGGAAGGTGAAATGAGTGCAGCCGGGTGGGGAGAATGTTCTCCCTTTGGTAGTATAGCAAGTTATTCATGCAGATCTTAGCAAATAATACTCATTAATGATGAACCATTTTGGAATGAACAACAGACAGTAAAATTATTATAGTAGTATTACAACTTATTAGGAGATAGTGAGGTAGGGAGAATTTCTAAACATTTTATGATAAGAATTATTACCACTCTCATTATTAAGGAAACCTTTGGTATATCAGAAAAATAAATTGAAAACCATGAACAAGCATAACAACATTGTGGACTGACGTTCTCATTGCATACATAGGTCATATCATTGGTAAGGATTAACTGATTATTTCTGAAATAATCCAAATAAAAAAAATCCCAGAAGCCTAAAATCTGCTCTGCTGACAGATTTAGATAGAGCTTGGGATGTAACTAGAAATTGCTGGGTCCTGTAGAGAAGTTTTTTTTATTAGGTCAACCAACTCCTTTCTTCTTTACCAGAACAGAACGATTGCTGGCACCTCACAAACAACAGCTTACAACAAATGAACGGTTTTGCAGTTTATTCTGTAGGTCTCTGCATAATTTGTGCAACCTATGCTTGGAAGATTGAGGTATTGTCACGGTCCATGCCGTGGGCCCCATTCTGGGCTGCGGATATGGCCGTATTCCTGGTCTTGTCCTTACGCTACGGTCTCTGTTGCGAACCACTGCCGTGCCTGTGTTCGTGTCGCAGGTCCGGTTCCTGTTGTGGTGCCGCTGTCACCGTGAACTCTACTGTCACCGCTGCTTCTGTCCTGTACTTATACCGTGGCCTCTGCTGCGAACCACTGCCGTGCCTGTGTTCGTGTCGCAGGTCCGGTTCCTGTTGTGGTGCCGCTGTCACCGTGAACTCTCCTGTCACCGCTGCTTACCCATTTGTGGCTGCTGTGCGGCTTTTACCATGCTGGCCATGCTGCTCCTCCATCGCGGCTGCTGCTATATTTCCTTGTTGCTCTATAGAGGGCGACAGTCACATTCTGCCATCATTTATACCCACAGTGTGCAGCGGGGTTGGGCTTCCTCTGCCAATCCCCTTCCACCTGTGTAGTTATAAGCCTGCTTCTCCCCACTCTCTCTGCCTGATCCTTGTTGCCTTATGTTGTGTTTCTCAGTGGGGTGTAGTGTGTTGTTGTGGGATCCTGCATGGTGTTTGTTGCTCTGCTGCCATGTGTCTGTCTTTGTGAGTATTCTTGCCATGTTCTTATGTCTGAGTTCTTGCCATGTGTCTGCCATGTTTCTGCTGTTGCCTTCTCAGTTCATGCCTTAGTTCCTAGCCAGTGTCCTAGCTTGAGTCTCTGCTTCATTTCCTGTCATTTTCTTGGTGTTGTGTCCAGGGCCGTTCCTAGGCTAAATTGCACTCAGGGCGAGGTGAAGAAATCCCCCCTCCCCCCCGTAAAATAATGCGCCACAATGCAACACAGTGCTTCACCAGATAACTGCCCCCTGTAGCCATGTAATACCCACCTGTAAGCAGACAGTAGCCCCAGTAGCCACAATAGTTGCCCCTGTAGCCAGATAGTTGCCTCTGCAGCCATGATAGTTGCCCCTGTAGCCATGTAATACCCTCCTGTAGCCAGAAAGTAGCCCCAGCAGCCATGATAGTTGCCCCTGTAGCCATGATAGTTGCCCCCTGTAGCCAGTGTCCCCCTTGTAGCCAGTGTCCCCCCTGTAGCCAGTGTCACCCCTGTAGCCAGTGTCCCCCCTGTAGCCAGTGCCCCCCCTTGTAGCCAGTTGTGCCCCCCTTGTAGCCAGTTGTGCCCCTCTTGTAGCCAGGATGCCCCCTTGTAGCCAGTGTCCCCCCTGTAGCCAGTATCCCCCCTGTAGCCAGTATCCCCCCTGTAGCCAGTATCCCCCCTGTAGCCAGTGTCCCCCTGTAGCCAGTGTCCCCCCTTGTTGCCAGTGCCACCCTTGTAGCCAGTGTCCCCCTTGTAGCCATTGTCCCCCTTGTAGCCAGTTGCCCCCTGTAGCCAGTGTCCCCCCTGTAGCCAGTGTCCCCCCTTGTAGCCAGTGCCCCCCTTGTAGCCAGTGTCCCCCTTGTAGCCAGTGTTCCCCTGTAGCCAGTTGCCCCCTTGTAGCTAGTGGCCCCTGTAGCCAGTGTCCCCCTTGTAGCCAGTGTTCCCCTGTAGCCAGTGTTCCCCTGTAGCCAGTGTCCCCTGAAGCCAGTGTCCCCCTTGTAGCCAGTTGCCCCTTTGTAGACAGTGTCCCCCTTGTAGCCAGTGTCCCGCTTGTAGCCAGTGTTCCCCTGTAGCCAGTTGCCCCCTTGTAGCTAGTGGCCCCTGTAGCCAGTGTCCCCCTTGTAGCCAGTGTTCTCCTGTAGCCAGTATTCCCCTGTAGCCAGTGTCTCCTGTAGCCGGTGTCCCCTGTAGCCAGTGTCCCCCTTGTAGCCAGTTGCCCCTTTGTAGCCAGTTGCCCCGGTGTAGCCAGTGTTCCCTTGTAGCCAGTGTCCCGCTTGTAGCCAGTTTCCCCTTTGTCGCCAGTGTCCACCCCTGTAGCTAGTGTCCCCCTTGCAGTCAGTGTCCCCCCTGTAGCCAGTATCCCTCCTTGTAGCCAGGGTCCCCCCTGTAGCCAGTGCCCCCCCTTGTAGCCAGTGTCCCCCTTGTAGCCAGTGGCCCCTGTAGCCAGTTGTCGCTGTAGCCAGTGTCCCCCTTGTAGCCAGTGTTCCCCTGTAGCCAGTTGTCCCTGTAGCCAGTTGTCCCTGTAGCCAGTGTCCCCCTTGTAGCCAGTGTTCCCCTGTAGCCAGTTGTCCTTGTAGCTAGTGGCCCCTGTAGCCAGTTGTCTCTGTAGCCAGTGTCCCCCTGTAGCCAGTGTCCCCCTTGTAGCCAGTGGCCCCTGTAGCCAGTTGTCCCTTTAGCCAGTGTCCCCCTTGTAGCCAGTGTTCCCCTGTAGCCAGTTGCTCCCTTGTAGCCAGGGTCCCTGTAGCCAGTGTCCCCCCTGTAGCCAGTTGTCCCCCCTGTTTCCAGTGTCCCCTGTAGCCACTTGCCCCCCTCTAGCCAGTATCCCCCTTGTAGCCAGTTGCCCCCTGTAGCCAGTTGCCCCCTGTAGCCAGTGTGCCCTGTAGCCAGTGCCCCCCTGTAGCCAGTATCCCCCTTGTAGCCAGTTGCCCCCTGTAGCCAGTGTCCCCTGTTGCCAGTTGCCCCCTGTAGCCAGTTGCCCCCTGTAGCCAGTTGCCCCCTTGTAGCCAGTGGCTCCTGTAGCCAGTTGCCCCCTTGTAGCCAGTGGCTCCTGTAGCCAGTGGCCTCTGTAGCCAGTTCTCCCTGTAGCCAGTTGTCCCGGTAGGCAGTGTCCCCTGTAGCCAGTGTCCCCTGTAGCCAGTGTCTCCCTTGTAGCCAGTTGCCCCTTTGTAGCCAGTGTTCCCCTTGTAGCCAGTGTTCCCCTTGTAGCCAGTGTCCCCCTGTAGCCAGTGTTCCCCTTGTAGCCAGTTGCCCCTTGTAGCCAGTGTGCCCCCTTTGTAGCCAGTGTCCCCCTTGTAGCCAGTGTCCCCCTTGTAGCCAGTGTCCCCTTGTAGCCAGTGTCCCCCTTGTAGCCAGTGTCCCCCCTTGTAGCTAGTGTCCCCCTTGCAGTCAGTGTCCCCCCTGTAGCCAGTATCCCTCCTGGTAGCCAGTGTCCCCCCTGTAGCCAGTGCCCCCCCTGTAGCCAGTGTCCCCCTTGTAGCCAGTGTTCCCCTGTAGCCAGTTGTCCCTGTAGCCAGTGTCCCCTGTAGCCAGTTGTCCCTGTAGCCAGTGTCCCCTGTAGCCAGTTGTCCTTGTAGCCAGTGTCCCCCTTGTAGCTAGTGGCCCCTGTAGCCAGTTGTCTCTGTAGCCTGTGTCCCCATGTAGCCAGTGTCCCTCTTGTAGCCAGTGTCCCCCTTGTAGCCAGTGGCCCCTGTAGCCAGTTGTCCCTTTAGTCAGTGTCCCCCTTGTAGCCAGTGTTCCCCTGTAGCCAGTGTCCTCTGTAGCCAGTTGTCCCTGTAGCCAGTGTCCCTGTAGCCAGTTGTCCCCCCTGTAGCCAGTGTCCCCTGTAGCCAGTTGCCCCCTTATAGCCAGTATCCCCCTTGTAGCCAGTTGACCCCTGTAGCCAGTTGCCCCCTGTAGCCAGTGTCCCCTGTAGCCAGTGTCCCCCCTGTAGCCAGTGTCCCCCTTGTAGCCAGTGGCCCCTGTAGCCAGTGTCCCCTGTTGCCAGTTGCCCCCTGTAGCCAGTTGCCCCCTTGTAGCCAGTTGCCCCCTTGTAGCCAGTGTCCTCTGTAGCCAGTGGCCCCTGTAGCCAGTTGTCCCTGTAGCCAGTTGTCCCGGTAGCCAGTGTCCCCTGTAGCCAGTTGTCCCTGTAGCCAGTTGTCCCTGTAGCCAGTTGCCCCCTTGTAGCCAGTGTCCCCCTTGTAGCCAGTGGCCCGTGTAGCCAGTTGTCCCTGTAGCCAGTGTCCCCCCTGTAGCCAGTGGCCCCCCTGTAGCCAG
Organism: Phyllomedusa bahiana; assembly: GCA_025379985.1. Taxonomy (NCBI): domain Eukaryota; kingdom Metazoa; phylum Chordata; class Amphibia; order Anura; family Hylidae; genus Phyllomedusa; species Phyllomedusa bahiana. The sequence continues at coordinate 112,705 of JAODAL010000271.1, read as the reverse complement.
TGTCCCCCTTGTAGCCAGTTGCCCCCTGAGAGCCAGTATCCCCCTTGTAGCCAGTTGCCCCCTTGTAGCCAGTGTCCCCCTTGTAGCCAGTGGCCCCTGTAGCCAGTTGTCCCTGTAGCCAGTGTCCCCCTTGTAGCCAAGGTCCCCTTGTAGCCAGTTGTCCCTGTAGCCAGTGTCCCCCTTGTAGCCAGTGTTCCCCTGTAGCCAGTTGCTCCCTTGTATCCAGTGGCCCCTGTAGCCAGTGTCCCTGTAGCCAGTGTCCCCCCCTGTAGCCAGTTGTCCCCCCTGTAGCCAGTGTCCCCTTTAGCCTGTTGCCCCCTTATAGCCAGTATCCCCCTTGTAGCCAGTTGCCCCCTTGTAGCCAGTGTCCCCCTTGTAGCCAGTGGCCCCTGTAGCCAGTTGTCCCTGTAGCCAGTGTCCCCCTTGTAGCCAGTGGCCCCTGTAGCCAGTTGTCTCTGTAGCCAGTGTCCCCCTTGTAGCCAGTGTTCCCCTGTAGCCAGTTGCTCCCTTGTGTCCAGTGGCCCCTGTAGCCAGTGTCCCCCCTGTAGCCAGTTGTCCCCCTGTAGCCAGTGTCCCCTTAGCCTGTTGCCCCCTTATAGCCCGTATCCCCCTTGTAGCCAGTTGACCCTGTAGCCAGTGTCCCCTGTAGCCAGTGGCCCCTGTAGCCAGTTGTCCCTTGTAGCCAGTGTCCCCCCTGTAGCCAGTGGCCCCCCTGTAGCCAGTGGGCCCTGTAGCCAGCTGTCCCTGTAGCCAGTGTCCCCCCTGTAACCAGTTGTCCCCCCTGTAGCCAGTTGTCCCCCCTGTAGCCAGTTGCCCCCCTTATAGCCAGTATCCCCCTTGTAGCCAGTTGCCCCTGTAGCCAGTATCCCCCTTGTAGCCAGTTGCCCCCTGTAGCCAGTGTCCTCTGTAGCCAGTTGCCCCCTGTAGCCAGTGTCCCCCCTGTAGCCAGTGTCCCCTGTAGCTAAGGATTTTAAAATAATAAAAACTCACTTACCTTTCCAGGATCCCTGCAGCGGCCAGATCCCTGGATTCAGTGTAAGCGGCGTGACGTCATCACACCACTTACACTCAGCTCCCGGGGTCTCCTGGGACACACGGGAGCCGAGGCTGAGTGTCTCAGGGGGCATGGTGAAAGCCTTGCGCCCCCTGCGACGCTGCTGTGTATGTATCAGTGCGCTGACTGAGCGCCGATACATACAGGGGAGGAGACAAGAGGGGAGCGATCCGTCCTGCCTCCTCCCTGTGCCGGCAGCTGCACTAAGTGTGTGCAGCTGCCGGCAGAGTCAGAGGCTAACCGCGGGGCGGGCGAGGCGAGCGGCGCCCCTAGGAACGGCCCTAGTGGTGTCCTGTCCTTTTATGTTTTGTATCTTGCCCTCTGTTTAACCTTCCCCTTTGGCATCTGCTTGGCCTTCATGTCTGTTTTGTTCTGCATCTCTCTACACCTAGTCTGCTGTGTCTTGTCCCTATTTCTGTTGGTGCCTAGAATTGGCACTTCTGGCCTGTCTGGTCAGCTGCCACTGCTGGGGACTGCTCTGAGGTTGCACCTGGTGGCCGTCGGATAAGCCATCCTTCCCACCTAAGGCTCTGTGACAATGCTAGACGGCCTCTTAGTTATGCCCCCTCGGAGCAAGCCCGGCAGTGGTCCAGTGGCTCCACCACCCGTTTTACCCGCTCACCCGTTACAGGTATTTTAATGTACGTGACTTCTCAACATCATCTCACTTTAAAAACTATTTATCCACAGCACAGAAATAGTTTACACTGTTTGATAGTGATGTGAACAGGTTCACACCTTTCTACCAGCATCGGAGCTGTTTCATCCACAGCTTTTTTTTTTTTTGCAAAAGCACCACTGCAGTTTATTAACCAGTTCCTGACTGGGCCATTTTCTCCTTTCCTGACCAGGCACATTCTCCTGTCCCATAGTACATGTCGATTTGAATGCCATTACGCATTTTTGCACTCAGTTATTGTTAAAGTGGCACTAAAATAAGTTTTGTAATTGCGTCAGTTTTCCATAATGGACATTTATATGGCGGTGATATAAAGTTCTAAGGTCATCGGGGGCAGAACTAGCATTTGTAGTTTGGGCTGTTTGTATTAATTTTAATAATTTTTTTTCATTAATTTGTTTTACATATTGTGCCCGCATTAAGTTCAGAAGACCTTTGGGGGGCAATTTTCGATTTTAGTTTTTCATTGATTTCCGCTGTAAATGGGGCTGTGATGTTAGCCCCAGTTATAATGAAAATCCAGGGAAAATACATCCATTGCACTGACTGCAGAGCTTGACTGGGTCTGATGAGACCCAGCGGGTTAAGCAGTTACTGAGCGCTGGTGGTCATGCAACCAACGGTGTTGGGAGGCAGGAAGCTGAGAGGCTTCCTGACATGTCTGTGTATACAGTGCTTTTTGAGCCCTGAATACACAGCAATCGAGAAGCCAGGAATGGTAATAAACCATCCCTGTTTTCTCAGTGGAGAGTCCTCCTATTGCTGATTGCCGGCTCTCCACCTGCACTGCTGTACAATTAAGGGCCGTTCACACGGCTTATTTTGGGCACGGATTGCAGGCGTATTGCGCACCGTACTGTGCTGCAATACGGCTGGAATCCGTCCCAGCCATTACGGTAATCCACAGTTCTCATAGAGAACTGTGGACGCCGTCTCCCCTTACCGCTCGGCGAATCCGCCGAGCTGGGAGAAAGTGACATGCACATTATCCCGGCAGGATACGCGCCGTGGATAATGCATGTCTATGGGGCCGGTGAGCAGCGCCCCCGCCCCGCCCCTGCTCCGCCCCTTATTCAAGCCGTAATTGCAGGCGAAATCCGTCCCGCAATTACGGCTTGAATAAGCCATGTGAACTGGCCCTTAGTGTACAACTGTGATCTCTGCACAGATATTCCAGAACGTCCGTGCAGAGAAGCTGCCACAGCCCAGATGTTTGTAGTCTATGGGCAGTAGGCAAATAGTTACAGTAGTTTTCTGGAGGCAAAAACAGAAGTAGATTGATAAGGAATGAGAAATATAAAGGAAGGAATAATGTTTCTCCTTCTTGTTTCACTCCTGGCAATAAATCACACACTACCATCAAAATTTCTGTTTTCCTGTATTGACAAGCAATATGCGACTTATATGGATTTTTTTCTTTACAATTGGGTGGTTGTTTTTTGTAAATCATTTTTTTAAATTCCCCTATGTACATTATTCTTTCTGACTTCCCCTCTGTGAGTTCTGAGAGGTATAAGTGCTATCAGCAATAACATAATAAGTGCGGGGAAAAAACCCTCCCTAGTGTAGAAAAGGGTTACCCATTATCCCTCCACACATTGCTATGTATATCCCTGTGGTCCAGTCTAATCTTATGTATCCATTTCCAGAGAACAAGAGAGTGATCATTAGGTCATTGCCTACTCTTTGTAATGAAACTATACAGAGATAAGCAGCACCAACTGTAAAGTGAGATTAGTCTGCTCTGCAAATATAGTTTTATGTCTCAGCTACAGAAGGACAATATCTTATATGTAATTTTTAATCACATAGGACTGCTGAAATAAGAAAAAAATACTGCCATATAATAATAAAAAAAAAAAAGTTTTAGAAGTATATTGGTTTTAACAAAAATACTCCTGTTTGATGGCAGTGTCCCTATAAAGAAGTTGTATAACGGAGAAAAGATAATCTTACATGGGGCCAGGGTGTGGGAAAAAAACAAAAAACAAATATACTTACCTACTTGTCCTCCATTGCTGCTGCTCTAGAGCTCCCCAGGGACCCATTCTTCTTTACTTCTGTGTTTTGTCCTGACACATATGTAAAACTTGTGCTCTATAGTGAATGAATGGAGTGTGAGCCTTTCCTGTGTGACGGGACCTGAATCCGGAAGTCAAGAGGAGCGGGTCCTGAGGGAGCACCGAAGCAGCAGCGGTCGTGTACAGGTAACTAGGCCCCACCTTGGCCTTATATAGGATTCATTTCTCTTCACTTGACAACTTGTTTAAAAACACGTATCAAAACCTGTACTAGTGGGTTTTTTAAAAATACAGTATGTAAAATATATCCTTAGACCAGAGGCGTAACTTGAAGCTCTGGGGCCCTAGTGCAAAAAATCAAATGGGCTACCATGTGCCACTTAAAATGCTGGTATCTCATTATGTGGCAGAAGGGCTTTTGGGCCCCCTTAGGCTGCAGGGCCTGGTAGCGGCTGCTACCTCTGCACCTCCTGTAGCTACGCCCCTGCCTTAGACCTCCTTTAGAAACAATTTGCTTTTGGCCTTAAAAAAAAAGCCTCTAAAAGTTCATGCTTTTTATAGTGCTACATCCATTTTCTTGAATGTGCCTTTCTCTGGCGTTTTTACAAAACAATGTGTACATGCATTTTTTCTATGCTGTTTTTCCCATAAGACATAATGAGATTTAGAAAAAAAATATTTGGCTTTGCACATCCAAAAAGTTTTTTTTTTTTTTTTTTAAAAATGAGCATAGGTGCACACTGGTGTGGCAGCAATATACATACACATTCCAATATCAGTAGAACACTATCAACAAAAAAAACTAACAAAAGGCACATAGGAATTTTTGAAAAAGCATTTCTGCTATTTGGGATACATGAAAAAAATTTTGGGAGGTTCTTAGTTCACATTTTTTATCAAAACTGCTTAAGCCCACCTCCGAAACTTCAAGGGGACCTCAAATGCAGGTGGGAACCTACACTCATGTTTCCTCTCTTTAGGGCCTGTTCAGACCTCCATACTTCAGGGAGTGAAGGCACCAGTTACTAAGTACACTGCATTGATTTAGAAACCTGTGAGGGTGCGTGGAGTGCGAAAAACCAATGAGGAGGCAGCCACTCATGAGATTTATAGATTACGTGATTCATTAATTCCACTTTGAAACATTTTAAAATTTTAATTTGAAAAATACCACAAAAAATGAAACTAAAATACACTTCTTTTTTTTTTTAGGTGAATTAGGAAAAGTGGTGTGTTGGTGAAAACAGCATAAACACAATAAAAAAAAAACTTCACTGCTGCAGCATCTTCACTAATGTGAAAAATGCACAAAAGCCATAAAGAATAAAAGCAATGTAGGTAGTGTGTTTAAGCACTAACATCTAGCTGCAGCATTAGGAAAGTATTTTTCTTTCTTCAAAGAATTGTGAGGCGGGTCACATTATGCCCTGTTAAAAATACAATATTTGAACAGGATAAACAGAATAATCAAAGCAAAAACATTGATACATACAGTAATTGTGGAGATTTCTTAAAAGGGGAAAAATCTCTCCTTGGGGAGAGCCACCAATAAATTGGTCGGTGTGAGGATTTGCTTACCTTTCAGGCTTCACTGTTTTGCATATAGCAAAGGCTTATGGCAAAAGAGCTGAGGGGCTCCACAGTACACTTTATTGGACGTAGTTATCCTCAATTCACATGCAGCTGGCAGGAGCCTTGCAATGTGAAAGGGATTTGAGCCAAACCAATGAAATTCATCTACATACAGCTGTTTTGGGGTATTTGCCCCTCGTCAGTGCAGCGTTGGCTGGATGAGAGGCAAGAGTGGCTTAGAAGGGGGAAAATCTCTCCTTGGGGAGAGCCACAGATTTCTTAAGACTTGCATTTTATAAGCCATATAATAGAATGTGCATGCCTAATAAAAAATGTAGAGCATCTTGGCTGTACTACAGGAAATAAATAAAGTTGAGTTGTAATATAATTGAAGTCATTGTCTGTCTTCAATAATTCTACCTTTCTCTGTATTATAATGATGCTGGTAGATATATGACTGCGGAATGTGGCTTTACCTATGGCAGTCGCTTTTCCCGAGTCCTAAATATGGCTCCCAGTACCCAGATACCTCCAGGACTTCAGTAAAGGCAAATTGTAACCAACCAAGCAGTTGCAGGAAACGGTTATATGAAGCATGTATCAAACATAATGCTAAGAGACATACTTACCAGTGGATGACAGAACTTAAAGATGTTGTCTCACCATGCTGTTTCTCAGAGCCACAAGCAACTTTAAATTCACAGTAAGTCACTCTTCCTGGTTAGGCTGTGGGTTGTTCTATAGCACTGATTAGCATATGAACTCCGTATTCACAGCTCTTCTAATTGCACTGACATGACTGCAGGAGATGTAATCTATACTACAGAAGTCTTCAGAACTCAAAGTAATTCCTCAAAAGTAACTAATTTTCTTTGTGTGTTAGAGAAAACACACTGCTCTCAAGCTGCCAGCCTTCCAGTGTGCCGGCCTGTGGTGATGTCACTTCCTGCTCTCAGGTAAGACAAAGAGCAAAGTGAGAATGTAAGAGCAGGACCGTAACCAGAGAAACCTGTGGGCACTAAGAGCAGATAAAATCTCTCTTATCTTCTGACCTGGTAATATCAAAAGAGGAATGTATTTGGAAAAAAAGTCTTGATTTAACATTCCCTACATGTTGAAAACTAATCTTTTTAGTGAGGCAACCCCTTTAAATGATGGCAAGGCAGATAGTGGCACGATAATGGATAAGGACGGACACTATGAATTTCATAGACACGGATAATGAGCAGCAACACCATAATTGACCATAACTAAATCTTTTCCTAGATGTACCCCTAATGCTGACCCTAACATCAAAATATCAATGTGCGCGTAAAATATCCCTAAAGATAACCATAAACTACAAGTGACCCAAACACAATCAAGAGGAGTTTAGGTTTCAGACACAACCAAGAATCAACGTATTAAGAAATAAACACTTAATCAACTGGGGTTCCACAATACATAACTAAACAGTAGTGATTAGTAATAACCAGATGAGAAACATACAAAAGCTCCAGGGAATAAGCACGCTGGCTAGAACTAACTAGACTATACTGGACTATGTATCCAATAATTAAGATACTAGATAATTAGGTATAGCAAACATAACAAGGCCACTAGACACAACTACACAGAGCTTACCTACATAGTGTTAAATTAGGATACTTTGTAAAGAAGCTAATAACTAGAAAATCCAATTCTAACAAGCCCTGGCTGTGCAGCATGGTCTGGCTTGCTCTGATAGATCAGATGTGCTGCAGCTGCTATCCAATTGTCCTATACAAACTAATAAGAAAAAGGCAACAAAATAGCAGGGAGATACCTGCTATAATACCTCTAATGAATAGACACCATTGTAAAGACTTTACAAATGGCTTAATACTTTGTGCCTATTTTTCTATTAATAATTTGGACCTAGACTTAAAGGAATATTGCTGTTATTACCAAATACAATGGGGAAAATAAGTATTTGATACACTGGCGATTTTGCAAGTTTTCCCACCTACAAAAAATGGAGAAGTCTGTAATTTTTCATCGTAGGTACACTTCAACTGTGAGAGACAGAATCTAAAAGAAAATCCAGAAAATCACATTGTATGGTTTTTCAATAAATAATTAGCATTTTACTGCATGAAATAAGTATTTGATCACCAACAACCAGCAAGAATTTTGGTACTCACAGACAGACCTTAGTCTTTCTTTAAGAAGCTCTCCTACTCTGCACTCATTACCTGTATTAATTGCACCTGTTTGAACTTGTTCCCTGTATAGAAGACACCTGTCCACACACTCAGTCAATCACACTTCAACTTCTCCACCATGGCCAAGACCAAAGAGCTGTCTAAGGACACCAGGGACAAAATTGTAGACCTGCACAAGGCTGTGATGGGCTATTGATCGATAGGCAAGCAGCTTGGTGAAAAGGCAACAACTGTTGTTGCAATTATTAGAAAATGGAAGAAGCACAAGATGACTTCCACCGTCTGGGATCTCGTCTTATGGGGTAAGGATGATTCTGAGAAAGGTCAGGAATCAGCCCAGAACTACATGGGAGGAGCTGGTTAATGACCTGAATAGAGCTGGGACCACAGTCTCAAAGATTACCATTATTTACACACTACGCTCTCATGGATCAAAATCCTTAAGGGTACACAATGCCCCCCTGCTCACACCAGCACTTGTTTAGGCCATTTTGAAGTCCACCAATGACCATCTGCATGGTCCAGAGGAGGATTGGGAGAAGGAGTACAACCCTAAGGACACTGTCCCAACCGTGAAGCACAGGGGTTGGAAACATCATACTTTGGGGGTACAAAATGGACAGGATGACTCTACCGTATTGAAGAGAGTATGGATGGGGCCATGTATCGCAAGATTTTGGCCAACAATCTCCTTCCCTCAGTAACAGCATTGTTGAAGATGGGTCGTGGCTGGATCTTCCAGCAGGACAATGACCCAAAACGCACAGCCAGAGAGTGGCTCTATAAAGGTTTTAAGGTCCTGGAGTGGCCTAGCAATCTCCAGACTAAACCCCCAATTGAAAATATCCGGAGGGAGCTGAAACTCACTTTACCCAGTGAAAACCCCTGAAACCTAAAAAACTGGAGAGATTTATGGAGGAGTGGGCCCAAAATTGCTGTCAATTGTGTAAACTTGGTAAAGAACTACAGGAAACATTGCCCTCTGTAATTGAAACAAAGATTTCCAACCAAATATTAAGTTTTTTATTGTATCAAATACTTTTTTCATGAACAAAATCAAATTAATTTTTAAAATCATACAATTGATTTCCTGGTTGTTTTAGATTCTGTTTTTCACAGTTGAAGTGTATCTAGATAAAAAAAATTACAGAACCCCCATTCTTTGTAGGGGGAAAAAATTTGCCATTTGCCTTTGTTTTTTCCCGCACTGTTTTTGTTTTTGCTTTCTTTAGGTTAGGTGAGTTTTTTCTTCTGCTTTTGCACAAATTTTTCCCTGTTACAGGCCCCCTCTCTCTGCTGTTACAGGTGTGCATGGTTGGGTTTTGATGTATCCCAGTGTGCTCCTTATTTAAAGCAGAATTTTGTTTACTTATTTATGAAATCTTTTTATTCTTGAAGTTCTGTAGTTTGGGACTATAGATTTATGCCCCCCTTATCAGAATCAGCGGGGAACGCGAAATAACATGCCAATCGCTGCTATAGAACCACCCACAGCCTTAAAGGAAGCGTGAGTCTGAAGTTGCATGTGCTCTGTAAACAGAAAAGGTGAGAAACCCCTATTTAATGGAGATCAGATGCAAAACCTGGGAAATTGGCTTTTACCTAAAGGGGGGCAAAAAATTGTTAAAAAATTTGTTGTATTTCCTTTTATTATATTAATTATTTTTTAAAGAAATGTTCATTAATTGGCTAAAAAAAATACCAATAGTGGGATGTGATACTTTGTGTAAACAAAATTGTCGTCATTATATTAATTATTATATATTATATATATTTATATATATATAATAAAAAAATTTATAATATTTTATATATGGAGGATGGGCCAAAATCCCGCCCCAGTGTTAAACTTGTTAAAGAACCAGGAAACTTTGACCTCTGTAATTCCCAACAAAGATTTCCATACCAAATTTAAAGTTCCTACCCAATGTATCAAATAGTTATTTCATGCAATTTAAATGCAAAAATTTATTTAAAAATCATACAATGTGATTTTCTGGATTTTTTTTAGATTCTGTCTCTCACAGTTGAGGTGTATCTATGATAAAAAAAATTACAGACCTCTCCATTCTTTGTAGGTGGGAAATCTTGAAATTTCGCCTTTGCATTTTCCTCACTGTTTTTCTGATTTTGCTTTTCTTTAGAGTTAGATGCAGATTTTATCTTCTGCTTTTACACACAAGCTTCCCTAGTTACAGGCCACCTCTCACTGCTGTTACATATGCCTTAGTGTTTCCAGTGTTGGTTTGTAACCAAAACACTGTCACCATATGGTTGGAGGACCCCATTCTGAAGGGGGTTGCCCCCTAATTTTTCTACTGTAGGGGATTTCTGGCTCGATTTAACTGAAAAAAGGGTTTTTTTAATTTAAAATATTGTTATTTTTAGCCTTTTTCTAATAGAAATATTAATAAGTATCTGGAGAATATAAATCTTAGAATCTTTGCTTCTCATGTAATCATTATTCATGAAAGCTAGGAACATTTTGTAGTTACAGATTGTCTTGTTTGGGAAACCCATTTCATATATCCAGTTAAAGAATTTGAAGTTAACAGGGGGTGTAATAGTGGGAGCGGGCAAACAGATAAAACTCTCTGTTGGAGGAACCCCCGCTGCTATGCCTGCCAAAAGTTCCCGTTGAAAGAAAAAATGTTTGTCCGGGGATACTTTAAAGAAGAAGTCATTAGAGATATGGCTCCTACCCTAGTGCAAATTGTGTGAGTTGTTTTTGACCATATCAGGTACAGTAATACTTGGGATTTGGGATAAAATAGTAAACAATTGTATATGGCTGAAGAGCTATAGTCAGAAGACCCGAGTATGTTGCTTTTGAGTCACTGGTCATCAAACATTAAATTAAATGAATAGACGACTGGTTTCATTGGATACTGTGTGATTCTTTATATGTCCCTTAAAGGAAAACTGTCACATAGGTTATGCCCCCCTTGCTGAGAACAGCACAAGCTAGTGACAGACCTGCTGTTTCCAGCGCTATGTCCCTTATTCTGAAAGGGGCTGTATTTTTAGAGATTTAAAGCTCAAATTTATTCATGGCGGTTTTTGCCCCGGCTCCACAAAGGCTACCCCACCCTTAGCAGTTTTTCACAGGTTTCTACCATTTCAAAAAAATATTTAAGTTTTAGGGGGGGGGGCTAGCCTCAGGTGGGTGGGGCATGAAAAAACAGACTCTGAATTACTTTTAAGATGTTTTAAGATCCCTTAAAACATTTTAGTTGTTACAATGTTGATCCAATCTGATTTTCATATAGGATGAGTGGTGAAATTTTAATTTTAGGGCAGACTGACTCATGCTTGATGAATTCCATATCCTGCATCAATATGGGGAAACAAAGGGGCATTTTACAAAAGCGTCTTTTCTTGGACAACTAAAGTTTGATAGACAGTCTTACAAATTTTTCAATTTTATAGTGTTATGAATCTGGGCAGGGTTGAAAATGCAGTCGAAGTTTGTACCACCATAAGTTTGGCTCACTTTTTACAGCAGAACTGCGAAAAACTCTGGCGTTTTTGGCATTTAAAACCGCCCTTTTCCCACCAATTCACGCTTTTATTACAAGGTCATGCAACCTTTGTTGGACGAGGCGCAGAAGCATCTGAAACTGTCTAAAACACATAGTAAGTGTGGTGAAAAACTTGTAAGGCATTATTTTTGGTGCAAATGAGCCAGAATTCTGGTGCAAATGCGTTGATAAATCTGCTCCAAAGTTTTAAAATACCCTCTACCACTCCCTTTATCCACCTCTTCTCTCCACCCTTGCATGAACTTGATGGACACATCATTTGTCTTTTTTTAACTATTCAAGCATTTAAGTATAGCCTTACAATTTGTGACTAAATTGAACTTTTACCATCACAAAATGTAGACGTCACTCCACTCAAACATCTCACACAAGGGAATTGTCTTTATGAGTCAAGATTGGAGAATTCACTCCAAATTTACACCTTAAGCTGAGATCTCAGTGTAATTCATTAAGTCAAAGGCGATCCAAACATTCCAGTCAAAACATGACCTTTATCAATGGAACATCTCTCTGCTACGTATACATAGTCATGTCCTCCAGGAGCCTCTCTATTTTTCTATTGGGCTGGAACTGGTGCCAGGGTTGGATTGGCCCACAGAGGAGTTTGGGAAACCCCTGGTGGGCTCTTAAGCATGGTGGACCTCTAAGGATAGCTGACTTGAGGCTCCTTTTCAGAGAGAAAGGCAGAGAAAGAGAGATAGAAAGCACAAGGTAGGGTGTAGTATGTGCAGTCTTGTACTCTGGTTGCAGACTGGGCCCTAAGAATTCTTGAGGCCAATGGTGGGCCTCAAGAATCAACTTCAGTAGTGGGCCCAGGCAACTCAATTTGACACTGCTTGGCACCCTGTCATTGATTAGAGTGCGGTGACAGAAAGGCTTGTGTAATGTTAGATTGAACTTTAAGACTTTCATTGCTTTGGATTGTGATATTGCCTGCCATTGTACGTGTTGTTCCATTTTTACCTTCAGATTTGATGCTATATTATATTATATTTCTAATATAATACACTTCACTGTTGCATTTCCTTAAATATAATAATCACACACTTGTTCAGTATACTTGATTAATGTTAGTGATATCACAGAGATGTAAAATGTGCATATCTCATGACCTGATAGCATTATTCTGGTGAACATTTATGATCATTGGCTCTCCTTCACAGTAGTCGATCCATGTACAACATGGGATTTAGATCATGGCCTTGTCAAATCTTCAGCCCATTCCACATACTTTACACAACCAAATAAATGGCTCCCTATCAGGCTTGTTGTGTATTCTGTGCCCTATTTCCTCCTTTTTGTATCCTTTCTGTGTACATTTTGTGTCTTACTCTCATCTTCGGCACAGAATTCCTCCGTTCCTTGTCACCAGCTTATTGCAGGCTGCTTGTTTTCTCCATCCATCTCTCTCGTTTCTCCCCGGATTCCCCCATCCTGGCAGCAGCCTTCCTCTCCCTCTCATTCAATCTTCTCTTTCATGTTTCCTACCTCCCTTTTCGCTCTCAAACCACTCACTTTTTTCTATCCTGCAGGATAAAAAATAGTCAGAGTTTGCAGAGGGAGGAGAATCGGTGACAAGACAAAGATGGAAAAATCCATGGAACAGAGGTAGAGTGATAACGAGAAAAGTAGCACAACACATAATGAATTGCAAAAGTCAACGTGCAGGGTAAAACTAGAGTATAATGCAAAGGTATTATTCTTGCTTTTATTGTGGAGTTAATGTGTTTTGCGTGAAGGGTTATCTGTGGTGGACATGTAAATCGGTGAGGCGGGAGGAGGGGTGCGGAATTGTATGTCTTGGTATTTAGAACAAGGTTATATCCCTTGATACATTCAACTAGAACATGGTCCAAAATTAAACATTGTCAGCTGCCTAATGGATGTATTCCAATATTAACATTTAATATCCTGGACAACACATAATGCCAATGGATAATGTGTCTCCAGACTGAATCGAGTTGGGAAGTAATGGATATAACACAGCATAGTATGGATGTAGAGAGACAAAGAGTGATGTATGTTGTATATTAGCTAGGCTGAAATATACCTTGCCGCACTGCAAATAAGAGTTATGTTAAAGGAGTTTTCCGAGTCATAGCAAGGCAAATATTCAGCGTCTTAGCTCTGTATCCTAATCTGTCAGCCAAGGCTAGTGCCGAGCTAACCTCTGCAAACAAAGGATCTCAGCACACAGGGCAAGTAGCCCACCAGCCCCATCTAGCTACACCTCTGCTTGGTACATTTATGATATATCCCCAAAGATATGCTATAAATATTTCACAGGTAGGTATAAGACCATTAGGACCCCAAACTATCAAAAGAACAAGGCTACCTTAATCCCTTTTCTGCAGACCAAGCCTGAATGGAGAGATGGCCATACCTGTATATGGATTTCTCCAATGAAAACTTTGGGAATGATAAAAAAAACACCCCTGCAAATGGGTGGGATGCATTGTCCTACACATTGAACACACATGGCTGCAGTTAGTATATATTGTATATATCCATATACAGCCAATATAATTATCCCCTTCACCCCTCAATGATACCTGCTTTAGGAACCAGTATTAAAATGTTCAGTGATTTTAATAGACTTGGCAGTCATAGAGATACTGGAAAAAATTAGCCACTTCCAGAATGCCCCATTCTGTTTTTTGTCAGTCAAAATATAAAAGTTTGAACAACATTTTAATTTTTTAAAACGTTTGTATATTCTGTGGCAATTCATTTCATAATATATTTTTTTTCATGCTGGTGTGAATAGGTATCAAGTTAATGTGCATTTTTTTTATCATCCAATTGTTCCCCTAGTGGTGGGGTGTGAGATGCTGCTCAGCAATTAGCTGCACTTGTTTATTTTTCCCAAGTAGCATATGAGCCAGAGTTGCCTGCTATTAGGTGCAGTCTAGTCCAGCCATTGAACTGTAAATATGGCCTTTGTAGTGTTTTGTGAGTAATGTCCCATTTTGTATTTGTTATTTCCATATATTTTATCATGTAACTCTATATAGATGAAATTCAACAGGGGATTTTGATCCCCATGTATAAGAAAATCTGAAGTGTGGCTCCTGTATTGAAAGGTGGCAATTCACTTTAAAACATTTGTCCAAGGACCTGGACAATCCTACATTGTTCCCTACAAATAGTTATATGATCAGTGATGATCATCATGCCACATTGTAAGGATCCGATATACAGTCTTTCAATCCATTCTAATACGGCAGTGTAAACAATATCTATTGGTGTGCCCCCTTACCCAGCCCAGATATTAGATACCTCAGCCACACTATGCCTCTATAACAGTTACAGCCAAAGTGTCCCAGAAAGTGACATGCAAAATGTCCCCAAAACAATGTCATAAAAATGACAGCCAGAAGAACACAATCCTTCACGCCTTTGTGTCTCTATGTTATGTCCTACATGAAAGAATCCACAGCACTCAATTTTTGCTTGCACATAAAATTTTGTATTGCATATACATAAATCAATAAATCAACACAGTACACATGACAATTAGAGATGGGCGAATTTCTCAAAAATTCGATTCGGTCATTCCCCCAAATTTTCCGACAAAATTGTTTCTCCGAATTCTTGGGCATGAATCGGTTAAAAACAGCTATTCCAGGTTTGCACAGAGCCTGCAGGGTGTTTGTAAAACGTTGTCCCTGCTTAAATGTGGAGGGAGTTGGTTTGGTCTTCAACAATTTTGTTTTTAGATGACACGCACATGACTGCCGCCCCTTAGAATGGTTCACTAAAAAATTCCGGGGGCACTTAAAGGGCAAAATGCCCAAAAATCAAGCGGGAATGTAGCCTGATAAAGTCTGCCAGCAAAAGCTTGAAAAAAAAAGCTGAGAGCTCAGGGGGAACATTAGTGACAAGTGTGGAGGTACGGCGGCGCCACAGCAGCATGGGTCAGGCAGGGGCCAAATGACTTCTGGGGTGGCAAAAACGGGGAAACCACGAGTGGACAATGACTGAGAGGGAGGTCCGGCGGCGCACTGAGGCGGGGGCACAATGACATTTGGGGGGGGGGCAAAACAGGAGGAACCACAGAATGGCACAATGACTGAGAGTGGAGATCACGACAGAGCAGATGAGTCAGGCAGTGGCAAAATGCTTTCTGGGGGGGCAAAACAGTATTAGGCCACAGAGGGGCACAATGATACAGGTGGAGGTCACGAAAGCAGCAGCATGAATCAGGCGGGGCACAAGAATTCTGGGGGGCCAAAACAGTATTGGGCCACAGGGGGCAATGATACAGTGTGGATTTCAACAGCCAGCAGAGATCAGGCAGTGGACAATGACTTTGGAGGCGGCAAAACAGTATTAGGCCACAGAGTGGCAAAATCACACAGTGTGAAGGCCGGAGGTGCAGTATGAGTCAGGCAGTGGCACAATGACTTTCTGGGGCGGCAAAACGTTTTGGGCCACGAGGGGCCAATCACACAGTTTGGAGGTCCGGGGTGGCAGCAGTATAGTCGGCGGGCAAAAAGACATTTGGGGGGGGAAAAACAGGAGGAACCCACAAGTGGCACAAAAATGAGAGCGGGGGTCACGGCAGGGGCAAAATTTGCACAGTGTGGGGGACATGGGCAGCGCCACACCAGCATGAGGTCAGACAGTGGCACAATGAACAGGTGGTGTCCGGCAACGCAACAGCCAGCGCATGGGGTCATAGAGTGGCACAAGACGGTGTTGAGGGGGTGGCAATACCATTTCCCGGTAAAGATGGTGGTAGGCAAGGGGGGAAAACTGTAGAGATGTGTTGTTTCGGGGGTGGGGCCGAATAGTGGCTGAGGCAGGTAGTTTAACCCCAGATGAGCCTAATCTTTGGGTTGTGGGGAAAATCCTGGCCGATCCACGTTGATTCATTTGAAAAGGGTCAGTCTTTCCCACATTTCCGGGGCAAGTGGGTTTCCCTTGGGGTAACGATGGCCCCCGCCGCATGAACCCCCGTTTGATGCCACATACTGCCCGGGCGGGACGCTTTCCACTGCAAACGGCAAGTTGCGGCCCCATCCATTTTTGGCTGCCCTTTTGTCCGCGGTCTTTTAACTGAGGGGAGAGTGCGCCAAGTGGGCCCACAACCTTTGTTAGGACTGCTCCAGGTCTGCTATGTGCTGCTGCGGGCGATCCCCTCCCACTAGGGGGGTGAGGAAAGCTGCTCTCATGATCCAGCTTAGGTTACTACTATGAGGGTTGTTTTCTACCCCCCCCCTTCCCCCCACCCCCGGCAGTAGTACTGAGCGTGGGGAAAACCCCCCGGTCAGACCTTCAAGGAGGGCGTCCCGAATGGGCACACCCAAACTGATTACGGGGATTTCCCTTAGTTTTTAAAGTTTGTCCTCCCTTTCCAATAGCTGGGAAAAAGGCCCCCTTTTGGGGGACCGGTGCGAGGGGCCCAAAATTTGGGGGGAGAGCCGGTCATCCCTCTCCCCGGATGCGACTATTCGGCTGTCACTGCCAGGCAATAAGCATGTGCGGGCCATCTGCAAAAGGGGACCCCGAAGGGCCCCTGCCTCCATTTCCCTGTTACTCCCAGGGTGCTTGGGGTCATTACCTCGTTTCCTCATCCCATCCACCTCCTCCAGCTGCTCCTGCTCCTCCTCTCTTGCCCCGGGGTAGAAAATCCATCATTTCACCAGACAATGCTTCTGCTCCAATGTCTTCCTCCTCCCCTTTTCGTCCCCCCGGACTCATGTGGCACGAGATATAGTCCCCACGTTCCCCAGCCCCCGCCCAACAGATTTTTCAGCATCTTTCCAGACTGAAGCGTGGAATGATGTTATTCATCCCGTACCCTGGGACTGAAAAATAACGTCGCCCCCTCGAATGGCTCAACAAACGGCAGGGTCACGCAGAGCTGCATGGCTGACATAAAAGTTACACGGGTACTTCTGTCTGCCTGGATCATCAAAAAACGTTAATCCCCTTTTCTGTTCATACAGTGGGCCCAACTGGCAGGCTGGAATTCCAGCGGGTGGAAACATGCATATCAGAGTGTGTTGGGGGGGGCCTTCGCCGCTGAACTCGGGGGGGTGTTCTGGCTTTTTTACAATGGAAAAGTGCATGCACATTTTTCCGGGCCATTTTCAGAATGTTCTGAAGATCGTGGAAGACTTCGGGAAACTTTTCAAAACCAGATTGAACACGTGCGCCATGCAGGGTGCAGGGACCACCCCTCGGTGCAGTGCGGAACATGTTCCTCCCATTGTCCGTACCGGGGTTCCATTTGCAGTTGGGCGGGAAACCCACACATCGATTTCTTGTGCATGACCGGAGCTTTCCCCCCCTTTTTGTGACTTCGTTCGCGAGGCAAGCCAGGTGTAAACTGCGTGACACCGCTGTGCCCTACAAGTGGTTGATGGAGCAGTATTTGTGGAGGCTAAAGATGGTGGTGGTGGTGGAAGGGGAGGAGGGGGACACTGGCGGGGCAGCAGTTTGACAACGTGGAGGGGAAAGCGGGGTCCTGTCAAGTTGTTGGGTGTCCCTGGGCGGGAAAAGCACATTCCCCCAGTGGGCCAAAAGGACATGTAGGGGCCCTGAATGTTACGCTCCGCGTGCCCCTTGGGAACAAACCGATAAGCCAAGGAAATGACCCCCCTTTGTTCTCATATTTAGAAGTGCTGGTACTGCCTTTTGGAAAAGAAATTACGGTTTGGGGAACTCTCCATCTCGGCTCGGCACAACCATTATTTCCCTTGAAGGGGCAGAGTCCCCATTGGAAAGGGGGGACTGCGTACCAACAATTGGACAGGAGCACGGCAGCAGCGCACCTTAGGTGGTTGGACGAACGTTGCTCTTTGCAATGCCCCGTGAACGCTGCGGCGTCATGAGTAGCAGGAGCAACATCTGGACCGGGAGATGATGTCAAAAAAAAACATCCCTTTGCAGAGGTGGTGGAGCCCTTTACTGGCTGCAATGGCTGCATGCCCCCGGGCGTGTGCTGCTTGCTGTTGCTCGGGCGGGGGGATGGGCCACCACATCGAGCCCGTTTCTCCCAGGGCCCCCGGGTGTTGTTTCTGCATGTTGACGCGGGCCGTGGTGCCAAGTTGCTCCCTGGCCCCCCGCTTCCTTTTTGCCCCAGGTTCTAAATATACCCAAATTTCGGCTCCCCCGGTGTCTTAGCAAAGAACTGCCACACCGCCCCGGGATCGGTTTTTACCCCCAACGTCCGCACTGAGTGATACTGCTGCCGCTGCCTCGCTGAGCCCCCGTCTGACTTTCTTGGACCTGCGAAGCGGGTTTTTTTTCCCCGGCCGCTTGGCCCCCACCTCACACTTGCATCCTGCTGCTCACGGCCCCACGACCCCCTTGCGGCTGTGCTGCTGCCCGACGCGCAAAGCTGACCCCCTTCTCTGCGATGATGAAAACCCCTTGCCCCCAACCGGGTCCCAGCGGGGGTCGGTAATATATTTTTGTGTTTTCATCGTCACTGCTGTCCTCATCACGGGCTGGTATCCCCAGGCTGACCTCTAAACATGACCTCCCATCCACTCTCCAACCCATCTTTTTCCGTATCAAAACGGGGGGTTTGGCCCCCCTTTTTTCGCTGCCAAATAGCTGCTGATGCCTCCTCGATTGTTCATCCCCGGATATGTGGGTGAGCCAGAACATAGTAGATTCTTGGCTGAGGAACCCGGGTGGGACAGAGGCGGGCTGAGGAAGGGGAGGGGCCCCTGACCCACCCCGGGCCATGCCAACTAATGGTTGGTCGGGTTCGCAACCCACCTTGGCTGGGGTTGTCAGTTTTATCTGGGGGGAAGAGGTGACTAGTCAACCAATCAAAACCCTTTTGGGTTTCTTTAATAAAAAACGGCCCCTGTGAAGGGCAGTTGTGGGGCCTCACCAAATGCCCCTGCTGGACGTCCCCTTTCTGTGCTGCGATTGGGCCTGTTCCGGAATGTTTGTGCCACTGCCACTCGCAGGTGCAGGCCCGCCCCCCTCTCTGTCTGAAACGTTTTTTTCTAAAATGTACGACACGTTTGATGAAGTTTTTTTAGATAATATACACCCTGTTTTTGACTCCAAAAAAACCCCCGTAAAAGTTGGGTAACCCTTTGGTATAAATTTCCTCCACAAATGGCCCGGAAAAATTTACTTGTATGTGCGTTTAAAAACACGGGTTTTTTACTAAAAGTAAAAAACCAAAAAGGCTTAAATTAACCTTCGGGCGAATTAGGCTACAGGAAAAAATTATATATTTTTTGGGTTGAAAAAGCGGTTTATTTTTTTTCCACACCCCAAAACAACGTTAATTAACCCGGAGTAAATTCGCCAAAAAATTGGCCGACAAACTAGTGCTTTTTAGGGTTACAATTGGTTTTTCTACGCCACACAACAAGAGTTTCAGTTGTAATTAACCTTTGCTTGTATTGGCTACAGGAAAAATTTATATATTTTGGGGTTGAAAAAGACGGTTTTTGGGGTCAGCAACCCAAAAAAAAACGCTTAATTAACCCCCGGAGTAAAATTTCGCAAAGAATTGGCCCCACAAAAATATGTTTTTTTAGCTGTTACAAATTTTGTGTTTTCTACGCCACACAAAAAAAGGGTACAGTTGTAATTAACCTTTGCTGTGATTAGGTACAGGAAAAAATTTATAATTTTGGCGTTGAAAAAAACCCGGTTTCTTGGGTCACACACCAGCAAAAAACGCTTAAATTTAAACCCGGGTAAAATTCCAAAGAATGAGAGCCAAAAATGAAGTGGTATTTTTATTGTAAAAAACCCTGTTTTTTTTAAGAAAAAACAGGAAAAAGGGGTTAATCCACTTGGATATTGAAAGTATATCAGCTAGGGACGCAACTGGATTTTTTTAGACCCCTACCCCAAAAAAATTTGAAAAAGAAATTAGAGAACAGTTCTGAGACAAACTGGACACCCCCCCAGAAACGCTATATAAAAAACAATTTTCAGTAGAATATCAGCCGCGGGCAGCACTTCCCTGATGAGCACAGTGAGGGAGTGTGACTCCCGGGTCGCGCCCGGACTTTTATAGGGCGGTGAGTCACAGAATCCCGCCGTTCTGATTGGCTTCATCTCGCACATGTATGCAGGCTATGCCCTTTTCCCCCAGAGTTTTTTGCCCCCGTAACGCCAGGCCCGAGCCATTTTATCAAAACAAAAACACACTTCTTAAACCCCCAAATTACCCAAAGTTCGATTCGTTTCCCAACCGAAATTTTCCCGAATTCTAAAAGAAAATTCACTTCGTTTTGAATCGATTCGCCCATCTCTAGTGACAGTGATGCCATGAGTTGAAGTAAAGTTAATATGTGACGTGTTTCACAACGTCTCGGTTTATAGAAAACCTTAATCTTGTACATCACATGTGACCAATGGAAGGTAGAATATGGCTGCACAATTGAAACAGTACGGACGGGACCACGTCACCACCGCTCCGTCTTCAATTAGTGCAGTGCGCTCACACTATAATAATAATAATCTTTATTTATATACGCCCCAAAAATTTCCCCAGCACTTTACAAATTTTGAGGGTTTTTAAAACGACAAAAACAAATTCACAAAAAAGCACTTACAGATGAGACTCAAGGGGTGAGGTTTGCTCGAAAAGGGTTTCAATCTTTTGGGTGTATGGGTGCTAAATTTTTCACAATGGTCCACCAGGTTCATAAAATTGGGGGTTTATAAAAATTTTGGAGAACCTCACCCTGACTGTAAAATTTTAACGTAAGTCCCGTGATTGCCCTACGGGGGGAGTGACGAAAAGTGTGTGATAGAAATGGGGGGCAAATTTGGGGTCTTGGGGAGGCCCCCTAAGAAAATGTATTTTCAGGGCACTCTTAAAACTATGAGGGTTAGGATTGTGCCTGATGGTACATGGTAGAATGTTCCAGAGATCTGGTGCAGAATGTGTGAAATCTTGGAGACGGGCATGGAAGGTTGGGATGATTGTGGTCTGTAGTTTGATATCAGCAGCAGAGCGGAGAGAGCGGGTAGGGTTGTAGACAGAGATGAGGGACGAGCTGTAGGTGGGCGTAGCACTGTAGAGAGCTTTATGGGTGAGAGTAGTGAGTTTATATTGTATCGTGTACTGAATGGGCAGTAATTGACACAGGGTAGAGGCATCAGTATATTATTATCTTATATCTCCAATATATTCATTGTGGGTCCTCCTCCTCAAACCTCTTTTGTATGCTCTAGCACCTCATCTTTAAAACCTCCCTGCTGCAATTTATACAGTACCAGTACTATTTCAAGTGTGCAGCCGTATTCTACCTTCAATTCGTCACACATAATGTACAAGATTAAGGTTTTCTATAAACCGAAAGGTTGTGAAACACGTCACATATCAACTTTTCCGCAATCATTGTCATGTGTACTATGTTGATTTATTGATTAATGTATATTTGCAATACAAGAATTTACCTGAAAGCATAAATTGAGTGCTGTGGATTCTTCCTACTTGAAGACTTTTGGGACTGCAATATGCCTTACAGGTGCACCTACGTTCATCCTGGACATTCGTTCATTGCCTCCTACAAGACAGTTACTGCAAGCGGCCAATTAGCAGGTCGCTCACAGTAACTCTTTTCTTCACTGCCAGAGGAAGCAGGAAAGCTCTCCTTGCTACTTCATAGCTCTGGTGCAGGAGAGAGAACAGCTGACAGATGACAGCTCCTCTGTTCTCTATGATCAGGCAGACTGCTCAACATTCAGGAGCACTCGTGATCATAAATCTGAAGAAGACAGCTGTATTCTGTGCAACTGCCTTCCCCTGGGCCAGGGCTGCACAGAAAACACGAGGGCCGCATGTGGCCTCCTGGCAGCCAGTAGGGCCTCACTGCTGTGGATCATCATAGGAGCGTATATACCATATGTGCAACAGGGGCCCTGCAGACACGGGGGTCCCCTGACAGCTTAAAAATAAAAATATTGTTCTCTACTATCGACTAGATCAAATATAAGGGAATATGTTCCTTCTCATACTCGGCTCAGAATTAGTGATACAAAGATAACAGAATGCTAGATATAGCAATATCTATAAAGTGCACTAAATTAACCCTTGTGTTGAATGGTGAAGATGATGGAAAATACACCTTGGGATGTCATGCAATGCTCATACAGATTATACAAAATATTCCAGGGGTACACCAGCTTCCCACTTGACTACCTATTTGGCCCTAGATAAAAACATAGCCATAGAAATCATGAGCAGTGGGTATTCAACTGATGAAGTGCCGTCTTTCAGCACAAAACGCGCTGTCCACTACCACTCATGTCTTTTTGGTCCTTCCTAAATCTACATGTACTAAAATACCAATTTATTGGTTTGAATAAAGTATTGAGGCACCTCCTGCATTGTCCTATGGACCATTTTCTTTTTGGAGAGAGACATTGACCCATACAGCCCTAGCTGGCTTTACAATCAAATACCCAGTGATGGTGATTCCTATGGTTACGAGAAGTGAAGAGAGTGGAGAATGAATTTTTGGAGAGTTATAAATGAGGTAGTGCATGGCACATAGAAAACTAGGCGTCCAAATACTTTACATGCACAGGGTCCCAATGTCATCAAAATCCACCCTGAACCATAAGACAACCCCCTAGCTGCATTGATATATGTTTGTCTCATGGAGTATTTCTTATGAAACCATAATTTGGGGGACTGCAGCATCCACTAAATTGGAGGTATGGAGGTATTCTATATATTTTGGTACTAGGTAAAAACAAGAGGAATATAATGTAAGACAGTAAGGCATTAAGATTAAATGTGTGTTCTCACCATGCTGAGCCTGCTCTTTTTTTTTAAACTTATTTTCATTTGAAAGCATTTTTCAATATACAAATATAGAAAACGGATGCAAAAATTTGCTTATGCAAATTACATACTGCATAAACAGTAATATAATAGTTCACAGTCTATCAATTTGAGAGATAACTGAAGCTAGATTACTCTGAGAAGTTGGAGAATGATATCCTAAATCATTATCTTATGTCACAAATAGTGTGTCTCAAGCAGGATAATACAAAATTGTGTTCAGTAAAGCATCCGAAAAACAAGTAAACTTCTTAGGCTATGTTCACACAGCTTATTTGGGCACTTATTTCAGCCCATAATTCGCGGCATACTGCGCCTATTACTGGCTGAAATACGTCCCAGTCATTACGGTAATCCACAGTTCTCATAGAGAACTATGGATTACGTCTTCTCTCCCCGCTCGGAGAATCCGCCGTGGGGGGAGATTAGTGACATGTGAATTACCAGCGGCGTATACGCGCCGCTAGTAATGATAGTCTATGGGCCGGCGAGGTGCCGACCCCCCACTCCCGCCCCACCCCCGTCCACACGGCGTAATTGCGGGGCGTAATTACGCCCCGCAATTAAGCCATGTGAACATAGCCTTAGTATATAACAAAAATAATAAAACACACCTGAACAGGGGAAGAAGAAGAGAAATAAACAAAGTTATGGTGGGAGCAGCATGGGCGAAAAGTAAAATGGTGATTTTTCTCATGGCAACTGAACTTCTTGAGTCTACTTGCGTCCCCCCAGCAAACCACCCCAATCACAAGATCTCCACCTGAGCTGAATCATGTTATTTTTAATCTACCCAATGAGTTAGCGATACAAGCTTTTAGATACCATCTTGTATCTTTAAAGGGGGTCATTATTCATTGGATTTCCTCAATTTCCAGACAGTTTTCAATGAAAGGTCTCCATTTAAAAAAAAAAAAAAAAATCCTGTTTGTGTATTTTTTGGTTTTTCAGTTTCCACTTGGTCCATTTGCATGTAATATTTCATTTGATTAAAGATTTCAAGAGTTCTAGCTGAAGCTATTTAGCGTTAAGTTGCTAGTAAGATTATGTGAAGCAATTTTGGGAACTTAGTGCCTTATATGAAATCATGACATATGAGAATATTTGGGGATAAAATAACTTTTATCCCTAACCTTTGGCTGAGAGCATTTGGAACAAGCAGTTATACGGTTTGGGAATAGAGGGTGCGGGGGAATATCAAATCCATAGATTGCATGGTGTAACAGCCTTACATATGTTGTTCCATCCTTTTAGAATTATTTGAGGGTTATTATCACCTGGAAACTCTTTTTCCCATTCTGCAAAAAGTTTTTCATTCAAATCATCTGAGTCTTTTTCACTCAGTTTGTTGTATATTAACAAGAGTGACACTTTTACTGAGACCAGTTCAATTAATGAATCTAAAGGGCTAATGGGTAATTCTTGAGCTTGCTCTTTACAGTGTCATGGAGCGTGTCTCTGCCCCCACTCCGGGCCATGGCCGCCCCTACCCTGCTCCGGACACCGTAGCTACATACTCACCCAGCCTTGCTCCTGCTTCCCTGCTCTGCTTTGCTGAGTGTTGGCACATGCACACTCGCTTTCTAGGGTGCAGCTCTGCAAGTTTTAAAGCGCCAGTGTGCTGGTAATTGGTTAATTGCCAGACGCTGTCTCTATATCTTGCTGACCACCAGAGTATTGGTGTCTTTTTGTGTGTTCTGGTGAGATTGTTAGAGAGAGTTTTGCATTAGCTGTGCACCGGATCTTCCTGCTATCATTTCCTGACTACATTGCCTGCTGCCCTCCCTGACCTCTTTGCCTGTCCCTGACAATGCCTCTGCCTACCGATTCTGTACCACACTGCACCCCGGCTGCCATTGCAAGCCAGTCACGTCAGGTACAGCAACCTGTTAGCTGCCCGCCGCAGCATGCCAAACCCGCCTTGCAGTGGGCTCTGGTGAATGACAGGGGCCGCTTGCGGTGGTCCAGTGAATCAACCTACATCTGTGACAGTGTACCCTGGCCTTGGAATCCACCAGGGTGCCACTACCAGACATCCGGGATGTCACGACTGTAGTGACCCAACAAAGTCAAGGAAGCGATCAGCTCATCGTCATGATACAGAACCTTGCTGCCCATCTGCCCACGACCACAGCCGCACCTCTGCATGTTGTCACTCCACCTGCTATGGTTCCTGCTCCATCCATGGGACCCACACTGCGTCTGTCCCTTCTGCCACACTATGATGGTAATCCAATGATGTGCAGGAGCTTCCTCAACCAGTGCTCCACCAACGTCCTACGGAGCGTGCCAAGGTGGCTCTTGTAGTCAGACTCCCATCTGGCAAAGCCCTGGCCTGGGCTACTCCCCTTTGGGACTGAGGGGACCTCGTGACAGCGAACATACAGGCGTTTCTGCAAGCGTTCCACAACGTCTTTGAGGAACCATGATGCTGCTCTGCTTCGCCTCCAACAGGGTGGCTCTTCGGTACAAATCTGCATACTATCCTCAGAGCTTAAATGAAATGACGGGGCCCTAATGGCTGCCTTCTGGCAAAGCCTAGCTGGTCGAGACCTCCTGTCTTCTCTGGACAACCTTATCTGTTTGGCTACCAGCATCAACAAATGGTTCTCAGAGAGACAGCAAGAACTTCATTTGCAATGCGAGTCCTCCCGCCCACGCCACTTTCCACACCTTGCTCCAGTGATTCATTGGCCTCCACTTCCTCTATCAACGGTTCCTGAGGACGAACCCATTGTTACAACAGGTGGTAGTGGATCCACTGGACCACCGCAAGCGATGGTGTAAGCCGCACCAGGGAGCGGAATCTAAGTAGCACCCCGTTTTCACCAGAGCCCGCCGCAAAGCGGGATGGACTTGCTGCGGCGAGAAAGTACCAGGTCGCTTCCACTGGTGTGATTTCCTTGCGGTGGCAGCCAAGGGCGAGCGAGGTACCGAATCGTGAGACGTAGACGTAGTCGTGGATAGGCAATAAGGTTTGGAAAGGCGGCAGAGGTTCGTGGTCAGAGGACGTAGCAGGAGGTCGGAAACACGGATAGGTCAGGAACACACTTACACTGTGTTCCAAAATATTATGCAAAAAGTGTTTAGGAGTGATAAGGTAAGAATTTTTTTTGTGTCAGTTAAACTCATTGATGGTAATGTGTGTCAGGGCTCTTTATATCACTGAAAGCATTTGCAGACACCTGTGCTAATTAGTTTGGCAGGTGTGTCCAACTAAAGGCAAGACTACTTAAGAAGGCTGTCCCACATTATTAAGCAGCCTACATTTTCATCCAAAATGGGAAAAAAAAGTATGTGTCGGCTGCTGAGAAGCAACAAATTGTGGAGTGTTTAGGTCAAGGCATGACTACAATCAACATTGCCAAGACACTTCATCGTGATCATCGCACAATCAAGAAGTATGTAGCTGATTCACAGCACACACGTGTGCGTGCTGATAAGGGAAAATTGAGGACTCTTTCCAACAGGCAATTACATCATGTTAAAAGAGCAGCTGCAAAAATGCCTTGTCATAGCAGCAGACAAGTTTTTGAAGCTGCTGGTGCCTCCAACGTCCCCCAAACAACAATGCAGGGTCCTTCAGAGGTTTGCAGCTCTGCGCAAGCCATCCTGTCGACCTCCTCTATCCACTGCACACAAGCAGAAACAGCTCCAGTGGGCCAAACAATACATGAAGACTGACTTCAAAACTGTTGTGTTCACCGATGAGTGCCGTGCAATGCTCGATGGTCCAGATAGATGGAGTGGAGGATGGCTGGTTGATGGACACCCCATGCAAACATGGCCAACAAGAAGGTGGTGGAGTAATGTTTTGGGCTGGAATCATGGGGAGAGAGATTGTCGGCCCCTTTAGGATCCCTGAAGGTGTAAAGATGAACTACATAATGTATGTAGAGTTTCTCAAACAGCACTTCTGCCATTGTTCAAGAAGAAGAACCGTGCATTCCGCAGCAAGATCATTTAAATGCTTTTTAATGCACCGTCTCATGCTGCAAATAACACATCTGCATCTCTGGCTCCTATGGGCATGAAAGGGGACAAACTTATGTTGTGGCCCCCATGCTCCCCTGACCTCAACCCCATTGAGAACCTCTGATGCATCATCAAAAGGAGTGTCTATGATGGCGGAGGCAGTTCACATCTAAGCAACAGCTCTGGGAGGGTATTCTGTCCTCATGCAAAACAATTAAAGCAGAAACCATCCAAAACCTGACAAATTCAATGGACGAGAGAGTTTAGAAGTTCATTTCGAACAAGGGCTCCTATGTGCACATGTAACATCACCTAGAATAAAGTTTTGACTTGAAAACTGTTTGATTTCAGTTTGTAAAATGACCATTTTTTTGTTCATTATAAAAATGAAAAGGTTGAAAACTCTGTTGTGCATAATAATTTAAAATATGCATTTTGAGTGCATTTTGAGGTGTTTTTTTTAATAAAATATACTGTTATCATAGGCAGTTTGTTCAAAAACCTTTCAATTATACTCTAATAGTTGATGACTGGAAAACTACAATGACTGCAATTCATATAGGTAATTTTGGAAAATAAGAGAAAATATTATTTGCATAATAATTTGGAACTCAGTGTAGAATGCTTTCTCTACAGCACTGGGCACACATAGATCCGGCAAGGAAATGTCGGGGTGGTACCGTTATATAGGGTCAATTAGCCAATTGCCAGCGCGCTGTCCCTAGAGGGCGGTAGCACGCACAGCAGCCGGCCAAGGGGTGAGAAGAGACTGGTGCGTGGCCGGGTAAGTTTGTACTCACTGGGGAGCGAGTCAGCCCGCGGCCCAATATGCGGACCGCAGCGCCACTCATCCCCGAAGCAGGGGAGCCACAGCTGCGTCCACAACCCGACCTGCGGGGCGCGGGACAAGCCGTGACACTCATGCAAATGGACAGAGCCTACCTATCTGTGGAAGAACGCACTCAGTGCCGTCAACAGTGCCTCTGCTTCTATTGTGGCAGTGCTGAACATTTTATCCGGGATTTCCCACTGTGGCCGGGAAAACTGTCGCACCATGGCTTGGGAGAGGCCTCCATTGGTGTGCATACTACCTTTCCACGCCTAACCATGCCAGTCTTGATCAGCCTCGGACCTGAGACTTCTTTCCAAGCCATTACTTTCATCAACTTAGGCTCTTCTGGGAATTTATGGACGTCGCTCTAGTCCCCAAGTATCGGCCACCGGTGGTCTGCTTTGAAAGGCCTTTGTTCATCTCCTCTGTTAATGGGGAATGCCTGAAGGACGTTGTTCATTTCCGCATCATACCACTGACGCTTCACGTAGGGGCTTTACATAAGGAAAAAATAGTGTTCCACGTCTTTCCCTATTCTTCCTCTGAACTTCAGCTTAGTCTTCCTTGGTTTCAGTGCCATGCCCCAGTACTTAATTGGAAAACGAGGGGAGTCGCATGCTAGAGTTCTGACTGTCACTCCTGTTGACTTACTGCACCTCATCCAGTACATCCCACTTCTCCTCTGACATCTTTCAAGCCATTGACAGGTCTGTCTCTTCAGCACCAGGACCTTGCTGACGTCTTCTCCAAGAAGCACGCCGAGACACTCTCGCCACATTGCCCTTACGACTGCCCTATAGACCTGCTGCCTGGCACTACCCCTCCCTGGGGCAGGGTCTACCCGCTATCCGTTCAGGAGACTCAGGTTATGTCAACATACATTCAGGAGAATCTCCGGAAGGGCTTCATCCATAAATCCTCTTCTCCCACCAGGGCGGGCTTCTTCTTCATGGAGAAAAAAAGATGGGTCGACTATTGCGGCCTTAACAAAATAACCGTTACAAAATAGTATTCACTGCCTCTGATCTTGGAACTGTTTGATCCTCTACGTGGGACCAAGGGTTTCACAAAGCTCAACCTGTGAAAAGCCTATAATTTGATCCGTATAAGAGAGGGTGATGATTGGAAAACCGCCTTCAACACGCGTGACAGCCACTTTGAATATCTAGTCATGCCATTTGAGCTGTGTAACGCTCCAGCAGTGTTCCAGAATTTCATTAATAAAATATTTAGAGATCTCCTGTATGTTTACATCATAGTATACCTAGATGACATCTTGGTTTTCTCTCCAGATCTTGAAACCCATCAGATACATGTTCGCCAAGTTCTGAGGCACTTACAAACCCACCAACTCTACGTCAAGCTTGAGAAGTGTATCTTCGAGCAGTCTAGGCTGCCATTTCTAGGATATATCGTGTCCGACAGAGGTCCTCAGATGGATCCAGCCCAGTTGTCTGCCATCCAGCAGTGACCTCGTGCTGTGGAGCTCCAGGCCATTAAATGCTTCCTGGGCTTTGCAAATTATTACCGGCAGTTTATCCTTCTTTCTCCACCGTGGTAGCACCTACAGTGACTCTTACTAAAAAGAAAGGCAACCCGAAATTATGGCCATCGGAGGCTGAAAAGGCATTTAACCACCTGGAATCTGCCTTTGCTTCTGCTCCAATCTTGTGTCTTCCTGACCCAGATAAAATGTTCTTTCTTGAAGTTGATGCGTCATCTGTGGTGGACATTGTGGTTCTTTTGCAAAAATCCTCCAGTGGGAAAAACATCACCTGCAGGTTCTTTTCCAAAACCTTTTCCCCAGCGGAGAAGAATTATACTATTGGAGACCACGAATTACTGGACATTAAGTTGACTCTGGAGGAGTGACGACATCTTCTGGAGATGGACCACCATCCAATTAATATCTACATGGATTACAAGAATCTGCTCAGCGCTTGGACCCCTGTCAAGCCAGATGGTCTCTCTTTTTTGCTCGCTTTAATTTTCTGCTTATTTCAGACCTGCAGATAAAAATGTAAAGGTGGATGCCCTCTCCCGTGCTTCAGATACTGTGGGACTCGATCCTGTGCCTCAGCACATTGTGACTCCTGACCATTTAATTTC
Organism: Phyllomedusa bahiana; assembly: GCA_025379985.1. Lineage (NCBI taxonomy): Eukaryota > Metazoa > Chordata > Amphibia > Anura > Hylidae > Phyllomedusa > Phyllomedusa bahiana. The sequence continues at coordinate 82,947 of JAODAL010000271.1, read as the reverse complement.
TGTGGCTCCCATTGACCTTGAACGCGTCCCACCAAGGAGAACAGCCCTATGAAAAAAGATCCTGAATTGGGGATATTCTTCTCAGCTTGCTGCCCACCCTAGAATCCAGAAGTCTTTTCTCTTATTTCTCGTTTATTATTGGTGGACAAATATGTTTGAAGACATTAAAGATTTTGTTCTCGCCTGTGCTATTTGTGCCCACAATAAAACCCCATGTCTTAATCCGGCCAGTCTCCTCCAACCTTTGCCCATTCCTGAAAGACCCTGGACCCATGTCACCATGGATCTTATCACTGATTTACCAGCTTCCTCTAATAACCATCTCGGTAGTGACGGACCACTTCTCCAAGATTACCCACTTTGTGCCTCTGACTGGTCTGCTCTCTGCCCCGCAACTTGCTCATCACTTCTTCCATCATGGACCTCCATTGCACATTCTCTGACCGAGGTGTTCAGTTTGTGTCAAAATTCTGGCGTGCCCTGTGAAACCATCTCCAAATTCAGTTGGATTTTATGTCCACCTTCCACCCCCCGACGAATGGGCAAGTTAAGAGGTTAATCGGGTGTTGGGGTATTACCTGCACCATTTTATCCCTGCCCATCTCAACAACTGGTCTGATCTCCTTTCCTGGGTAGTGTTCTCTTACAATTCACTGCAGTCTTAATGCGTGGGTGTCTTCCCCTTCTATATTGCTTATAGGCAACATCCCCGCTCACCCCTCCCTCTCTCCACCTAGTTTGATGTCCCCACGGTGAATGCTCGAAACTTGTCGAGCCCTTCTCCTTGCTTCTTCCTGTACCAAGTCCAAGGTGGACAAAAGATGAAGACCTCCTCCCACCTTCATCCCTGAAGATAAGGTCTGGCTCTCGGCCAGATATGTCCAGCTAAAGATTCACAGTGTCAAGTTGGGTCCAAAATTTCTGTGACCGTTTGAAGTCATCAAGTCTCTCAATCCGTTGTCCTACAAGTGCCATCTGCCTCCTACTCTACGCATACCAAACTCCTTCCATGTCTCTCTACTCAAGCTTCTTGTTCTTAAATCGCTTCTCCTGAAATTCTGTGGCACCATCTCCTGTGGCAAAGTCGGATGATGTCTTTGAAGTCAAAGAGGTCCTTTCTGAAAAGCTGGTGAGGCGGAAACGATTCTTTCTTATTGACTGGAAGGGGTTCGGGCCTGAAGACCGTTCCTGGGAGCCAGAGTCCAACCTGTCCCCTGATCTCCTCCGTAATTTTCGTCCGAAGGTCTAAGTGGGAGGGTACTGTCTTGGAGTGCACCTTGGTCCCCACTCCGGACTGCAGCCACATACCCAGCCTCACTTCTGCTTCCCTGTCCTGCTCTGTAAAGTGCACGCACAACAGCTCTGCAAGATTTATAGGGCCAGCACCTAATTGGCTAATTGCCAGGCGCTGACCCTATATCTTGCTGACTCCTCCTGTACTCTCCAATAGAGTATTGGTGTCTTTTGGTGTGTTCTGGAGAGAGTGTTGGAGAGAGTTTTGCCTTATCTGTTTACTAGATCTTCCTGCTATCGTTTCCTGACCACATTGTCTGCCACCTGCCCTGACCTCTTTGCCTGTCCCCGACTACACCATGTGAGAGGTAGCGACCTGGTAGTTCCTTGTCGCAGCAAGCCCAGTCCGCCTTGCGGAGGGCTCTGGTGTATACCGGGGCTACTTAGACTCTGCTCCCTGGCATGACTTATACCATCGCTTTCGGTGGTCCAGTGAATCGACCTATATCCGTAACATACACCCAGCTTCAGGCTCCCACTTCCTGCTCAGGCTGTGGGTGGTTATACAGCAGTGATTAACATATCAGCTCTGCCATTCCTAGATGAGCCTCTTAGAAGGACATTGGCGAAGGAGGGGTCTAAACAGCAGAGCAGAAGTCAGTAGAGCTTTAAAGGGTTAAAGTTTCTCAGTAAAAAAGATAAACAAGCTCTTGTTTTGATAAAAACAGTAGGGAGTGAGGTCACCACCCCAACCAGGACTGCTAGAGCAGTAACCTAGGGAAGCTTGTGTACACAAGCAGGTGATAACAACTGCTCTAACTCTGAAGTGAAGCAAATTAAGAACAGTAAGGTATTTAGTAATAATCTTCTTTTTCTTTTGCCTACATGTTTAAAGCTAATCAATGAAAGGGGAATACCCCTTGAATAATTATCATGTTTTACAGATGTAATGGAAATGGAGAAAATATGTTTTGAGTTTGATAGTGAGGACTGTAACTTGTAGATGTCTGCAAGAAAAGGTGGTCGGGGTCTGAGGATTATAGACAGTGACAGAGTGGAAAATAGGTGTATATCTTATAGAGAGTTGCCTACATCTAGACACAACTGTATAAGTGAAGAAACAGCAGTGAGGAAGATAACTGCATTGATAGAGAATTGGTGATTGCTGTGCAACTCTATGAGAAAGGTTAAACTGAGAAGATTAATATCCCGATTAAGGCCTTAGGATTGTGTCTATGATCCGCTGTACTGGGAATGGCTCCTCTCCCTCCCATCCACCTTTATGTTGTATAAAACATGAGTGGGGGGTGAGGAGGGAGAAACTGTAATTTCTAACAGTGTTCTTATCTCTAATCCTGAGCCAGGGGATAGAAGAATAGAGGGACAGTCACAAGGGCAGTGATAGTATGCTGCATGAAGAGACAGTTGGAGAGACGGTAAGATGAAGACACGAGAGGGTGAAGAGTCCCTGTTTTGGGTATTAGTGGGGATGGTGGAAAGCATTACTGGCAAGAATGGAGGCATCCTAGTAACCAAGTGTACATCCCACTATGCTGAAGAAAACGCTGGCTGTTCTAATGCATCATGAAAGTTTAGGGCACAGAGGGAGGAATCAGTAGTGATATTATAACCAGGCTGAAGGACAGATGAACAAAGGAAAGAATTATTATTGTAATGACAAGGCAATGGTATTAAGAAGAATTCCCAAAAGGTATGTGAATAAGCGCATGACAGGAACACTAAACAATATTAGACCAGAAGCAAGAATAATCCATTCCCTGTTTGCAATCTGTAGAAGATTCCAGGTCATGTATGTATGGCAAAGATTAACAGGCACATTTATTTTTCAGGGCTTCTAAAATCCAAATTAGCAACCTGTGACGAGATGATCTGCAGGTGCCGACTGCAATGAAGGGTTTGGGGGACGCCCGTAGCCGGCACCTGTCCGGGAACCTGGACTCTCATTCAGATGCCCTGTATGTTCCACAAGAACGGACACCTTATCTAATCAGTTCTACAGAGGCTTACCCACCAGAACCTCGATACCCTGACAACTCCCTACATCCTGACTGCTTGTATCCCCTCAACAACCAGCTTTCAAACAGTGGCACCTTTCCTCGTATCCACTTTAATTCCCATTATGAACCTCCTGAGGAGACACCTTCATATCCAACCCCACATGCACCTCCTGCCAAAATCAATCGCCTTCCTGCCAGCCTCCTGGATCAGTTTGAAAAGCAGTTGCCAATTCACAGAGATGGCTTCAGTACACTTCAATTCCAAAGGCAAGCCCCGGAGGGAAAGGACCGTAGTGAAAGCCCTGGACGTATTCGTCATCTAGTTCACTCTGTGCAAAAACTGTTCGCAAAATCCCAATCCCTTGAGGGTGGTGGAAGGGCCAGTGTAAATGGCAAGAAAGGGTCATCAGAGGACACGAAGGGAACAAAACGTAGTAAAAGTAAAGAACGTGGAAAGGGGGACGGTAAAGGCCAGGCTCGAAGTGGTGGAGTCTCTGGATGGTGGAGTTCGGATGACAATTTAGATAGTGACACGGGCAGTTACCGGAACCCAGCAGGCATGATGACTCTTGGGAGGCGACCTGATCATGGAACGCGACATTTCTTGAGTGGATATAATACTATTAGTGAGAGTATGTTGAAGGCATCCAAAAGCAATAATGACCTCAAGTTCACACCCTTCCAGCCCCCATCACTTACCTTATCCCCATTGCCTACACCCCGTGAGGTGGTCCCTGTTAGCTCAACATCATCACTCAAAAGAGGCTCTTGGTCAACACTAACACTAAGTCATGCCCGAGAGGTGTGTCAGAAGGCATCGGCCACCATAGACAAAGCACTGCTCAAGTCCAAGTCTTGTCACCAGGATTTAAGCTACCAGTATCTGCAGGTAGGTTATAAGGTTTTATCTAATAGTATTAATCGCAAAAACTGGACCTAAAGCTAGAATGTTTGGTCAATTCAATGTGGGGGGGTGCTGGTCAATGAGGCGATGCCTCAGGCATATGGAGGCTTAGAGGCAATGCCATGTGGGAAAAGTATGGGAAAAGGAAGACAACTATCTCTCTAGTGTCACCTATAGGTAGCTACCTTGTAAGCCAATGTCTGACTTATAAATTCACCTAACATTAGAAGGTAAAATGTGTTTAGAGATGGATTTCTTACACATATTTCTAGAATTTAAAGGATATAACCTTTTGTTAAATATGTGGCAAGATGTCATTTTATACAGAAGCATACACGACATATCCCCTCCAGTGAAAGGTTTTCTAGGTTCAGTAGTATCTAATTAGCTCTAGGAGCGACATTTAGGTTTTTTGGTGCCCAGGCGCCATTTTTTGCACACAATAGTAGTGTAGAGTGCGCCTGAATCTATTAACCTGTTCTACTGTGGGTCATCGATTTGGCACATTCTAGCGCAAAAACGCCAATTGTGGCTCAGGTAAATAATGCGTCTAGATTTGCCGTACTGAAGCTTTAAGGGTGTTAACGCCAAATTTCATGTGCCTAACATTAGTCTAGAATGCACCTGAATTATGAACCCGCTCTATAGCGGGTCATAAATCAGGCGCATTCCAGCACTCAGGCGACATTTCTGGCTCAGGTATACCACTTTGAAAGTGGTCTACCTGTTCCTGCTGTAATGCGCCTAGAAATGCTGTAGTGAAGCTACATATTTATAGCTTCACTATGATTCTAGTGCGCCCCGCCTGATATCGGGCTGAAAAGACGACAGATATCTGGCGCAGCCCCGTTCATACATTTCACCCTTTATATGTAGGATCATAAGGTTGTAGTGCCACTCGCATCCAGCACGCCCCCGATCCCAGACGCATTACAAAGTGCCGCAGGTACTCTGTAATGCACCCAATATCGGAGTGCAGACGTTTTAAAAATATGAAATATAGGGCCACATGTATAAACCTGTTTAGGTCTAAAACTCACTTTTTTGCCCATAGGTTACTATGGGCAAAAGAGTGAGTTTTAGATGTAAACAGTTTCATACATGTGGCCCATAGTGTTTAAATGGTTAGGTTTTTAGGAGAACCTACTAAAATCAATAGGTTGGGACAACGTGAGCCACCATTTACTTGTAAACTGGTGCAGCCCATTACAGCCAGGCTCGGACTGGCCCACAGGGGAAACCCCTGGTGGGCCCCTGACCATGGCAGACCTGGAGTTGATTTTTAACTGCATATACATCCTCAGAAGAGGCAAAAAAAACAAAGAAAAAGGGGCAAAAAGCAAAAGGCGGAGAATAGGAGTCATGTTCAGTCATGTACATTAGTTGTAGGGTGGGCCCCTAAAATAAACTCTTCTGGTGGGCCCATTAGTGGCTCAACTGATGGGCCCATAGAATCAACTCCACCCGTGGGCCCAAAGCACCCCAGTCTCACACTGTTTACAGCCAAGCATTTACAAAAGAGTATCTACTGGGTATTTCTCTAATGCTGATGAATTAGTCCAGGGACCAGGCTCTCACGGAGGAAATAGATCTGATCTGTTTATTTTTTATTTTCTTTTGCTTTTCCTCCAAATTAATTGCTCTATAGCTAGATGGCTACTTATCTACTCATCCCCTTGAAATTACACAGATATTTAGAAACCCATAGTAATTGTCCATTTTACATTTCGGCCAAAACCTGTTGTGGATAACAATTGTTTTGTTTCTGGCTACTTAGCATTGCTTAGCATAGTGGACATAAATAGCAATTAAAAGTGAATGTTGCCTTTTTGGTTTTCTGTGTCATATATATCTATGTATGATTTACAGGTGCCGGGTGGAGAGTGGACTGGAATACCATGTAAGGATGATGACATCCCATGTCGACGGATGCGCAGTGGAAGCTATATTAAAGCTATGGGTGATGCAGACAGTGAAGACTCAGAAGGGAGCCCCCAACCTTCCCCCAAAACTGCAGCGAGGAGGCAGAGCTACCTCAAGGCCACACAACAGTCACTAAGTGAGCAGAGCACGACACAGAGGTATCTAGAAAGAGATCTCACTATTTTTATCACTGACACCAATTTAGATGGACACCTGAAGCACAGAAGAGGAAATTAAGGTTATAGAGATGACTCCTATCTGTGAATATAGTGCCCCCCAGTGGTGGTCATGTAGTAATACTGCTGCTTTCATTTATTCACAGTTGAGCCACATTATTATGACCACTCGCTAATATCTAGAACAATTGCTGTGCGCAGCATTGACAGCAGCTAGACGGGCTGGGAGTAACTCAGGTCCTAGTAGGTTAAACGGGTATCGTCCCATGCTGCTGATCCCACAGCTCCTGGGGAGTGCATGGGGGAGGATCCATAGTTCCAACACGACCATCGAAGCAGTCCCGCAGATGTTCAATTGGATTCAAGTCTGGAGAATAAGGGGGTCAGGGTAGTACTTGGAATTCTTGGTCGGCTCTCTTAACCAACGTTGAACATTTCTAGCTGTATGACAAGTTGCATTGCCTTTCTGGAAAATCTCATCGTTCCCAGGGAAGACAGTCAGCATGCGGGGTTATGCAGGGGCAAGAAAAGGGGCGTGCAAAAACCCGCTTTTCCCTATGGGCCCTGCAGCCTAAAGGGGCCCCAAAACCCCTTCTGCCAATAGGAAGACACCAGATTATAAATAAATGGTAGCTGGGGCGTTTTGGACTGGGGGGTCGGGGGCCCCACAGGGGGTTGATTTTTGGGGGGGGGCCACCCTACTGTACATGAAAATAAACGGGCCTTCGACATAATCGCGCCCATTTTACACTTTATACAGTGGGCGAAACAGAACTATATTGTGTATTTACAATAGAAGTTAGTCACAATATGTCACAGTCTATTTATATCATAGACACAGGGGTAAGAGCTCCATCCATATCCCCCCCCCCCACATCAATATCCCCTCCCCCACATAAATTCCTCCTCCACCCACATACATATCCCCCTCCACCCACATACAATTCCCCTCCCCCCACTACAATATCCCCCTCCCCACTACAATATCCCCCCCCCCCCCGCATACAATATCCCCCCAAAAAAACCCAATACAATATCCCCCCCACCCCATACAAACCCCCCTCCACCACTACAATATCCCCCCTCCACCCACATAAAATTTTAAAAATTCCCCCCACCCTCCCAATTTTCCCCCCCCTCCCCACATACAATATCCCCCTCCCCCACACACAATGCCCCCCCACCCACATACAATACCCCCTCCACCCAATAAAATATCCCCCCCACCCAATACAATATCCCCCTCCCCCCAATACTATTTTTCTCCCCCCCCCACATACAATATCCCCTCCCCCCACATAAAAATACCCCCCTCCCCCCACTTTAAATACCCCCCTCCCCCAAAAAATTTCCCCCCTCCATTCTCCCTTTCACCCCCTCACCCCCTTCTAAAATACCACCACAAAAATAAAATCAAACCTTACAAATTTCAACAACACATTACCCCTAAAATTTACCCCCGCCGAAAAAAACCTAAAAACACCCCACAAAAACCCAAATAATGCCCACTTATAACCAACAACCCACCAATAAACCCCCACATAAATAAACCACTCATATAACCAAAAAACCCCCCCCCATTTTTAAACCCCACATAATTAACCCACTATAAAACCCCCCCAAAAACCCCCCCAAATTAAACCCAATAGTGGTCAAAAACCCACCATTAAAAACACCCCAAAAGAGACCACATAGGGTTAGACCCCAGTAGGTATAACCCCAAAAACCCCCATAAAAACCACTAGGGGTCAGACACAGTGGGTTTTAACCACAACACCACCTTATAGAACCAATGGGGTCAGACCCAGCTCAGGTTTAAAAACCTAAAAACACCATATGGGGGCCACATAGAGGTAGACCCCAGTCAGGTATAACCCTACAACACCCATTAGGGGCCAATAGGGTCAGACACAGTCGGTTTTAACTACAACACCCATATGAACCAATAGAGGTCAGACACCAGCTCAGGTAAACCTAAAACACCCCCTTATAGAGACCAATTTGAGGTAGAACCGACTCAGGTACATAATTACAGTGAATACAGAAAGACCCAAATATAGAAGTAAAATAACCCTGAAACAGGGATCACCGGGGTTATTGGGGTGTTCTCTTCTTTCATGAGTCGTTTTTTCCCTTTTCCTCGCATCCGTTCCACCCGCCATGAGGATTTGTCCGGCCACAGCTCTCCCTGCAGAAATTACCAAAATTTCTTAGAAAACCCCCCAAATTTTCCAGCACCCCTTTTTTTATTCCCCCCTCTGACAAATTCCCGGGTGGGGAAAAAGCGGGGGTACAAGCCCCTAACTTAGAGGCCTGGGATCCTAAGGGGTTGGAAATGGGGAAAAGGGACTAAGTCCCTGGGATAATGCTACAAATATGGGTGCTGCCCTTTTAAAAATTTAAAACCCCGGGAGGTAGAATTTCCTAGGTAGGGAGGCAAATAGGCAAGGCCCCGTCTGTGGTAGGGGGTTTTCCCAGTTAGGGAAGCTGTAGGTAGTTAGGGGCCCCCTTTTTGGCTGCAAGCAGTTAGGGGCCCCCTTTAGGTGTATACAAGCAGGGTTCCCAGAAGTAGATAAGGGTTTAAGGCCTCTTTTGTAGTTCGCAGGCGTTAGGGGTCTCCTTTTAGGTAGTATACAGGTGTTAGGGGCCCCCCTTTAGCTAGTGTGCAGGGGAAATCAGGGCCCCCCCCTTTGTCTGGTAGGTGTCGTGCCCCTTAATATTTAGGTAGCCGGGCCCCCCCGTAGGTAGTCAAAGCTCCCTTTAGGTGCCGGGCCCATTGTAGTGGGGCCCCCCCGTAGGTAGTCAGGGGCCTCCCCCCTGTAGGTAGCCAGGGCCCCCTTTAGTCAGGGCCCCCTTTGTGCCCGGGGCCCCCTTTAGGTAGCCAGGGGCCCCCTTTTAGCCCGGGCCCCCCTTGTAGCCCGGGCCCCCTTGTAGCCGGGACCCCCTTGGTAAGGGCCCCCCTTGTAGGGCCCCCCCTTTAACCGGGACCCCCCTTTTAGCAGGGGGCCCCCCCTTTTGCCAGGGACCCCCCTTGTAGCCCGGGACCACCTTGTAGCCAGGGCCCCCCTTGCAGTCAGGGGGGCCCCCCTTTATAGCCCGGGCCCCCCCCCTTGCAGTAGGGACCCCCATTGTAGCGGGGCCCCCCTTTCTAGCCAGGGCCCCCCCTTGTAGTCAGGTCCCCCCCTTTTAGTAGGTCCCCCTTTAGAGGGCCCCCCCCTTTCAGTCAGGGCCCACCTTGCACCCCGGGCCCCCCTTTTTAGCCTGGGACCCCCTTTATAGCCAGGGCCCCCCTTTAGTCAGGGGGCCCCCTTGTTTGCCAGGGACCCCTCTTTATGCCAGGTCCCCCCTTGTAGCCAGGGACCCCTTTTGCCAGGGACCCCCTTTATAGCCCGGGACCCCCTTTGCAGGGCCCCCCTTTAAACCCGGGCCCCCCCTTGCAAGTCCCCCCCCCTTGCAGTCAGGGCCCCCCCCCTTGCAGTAGGGACCCCTTTTTTAGCCAGGGGGCCCCTTTTTAAACCGGGGACCCCCCTTTTAGCCCGGGCCCCCCCTTTTTTATAGCCCGGGCCCCCCTTTTAGCAGGGCCCCTTTTGCCCGGCCCCCCCCTTTAAGCCGGGCCCCCTTGTAGCCCGGGGGCCCCTTTTTAGCCAGGCCCCCCTTTGCCTGGGCCCCTTTAGCCCGGGACCCCTTTGCAGGGACCCCCTTTATAGCCCGGGACCCTTTATAGCCGGGCCCCCCTTGTAGCAGGGCCCCCCTTTTTGCCCGGGCCCCCTTGTAGCCGGGACCCCTTGGAAAAAGGGCCCCCCCTTTACAAGGGGCCCCCTTTTAGCCCGGGGCCCCCTTTTAGCCCGGGCCCCCCTTGTAGCCAGGGCCCCCTTTAGCAAAGGGCCCCCCCTTTACGGGACCCCCCTTTTTGCCGGGCCCCCCCTTTGGGCAGGGACCCCCTTGTAAAACCAGGGACCCCTTATTCCGGGCCCCCCTTTGGTCGGTCCCCCCTTTAGTAGGGGCCCCCCAATTTGCAGGGGGCCCCCCCCCCCCTTGCAAAATCGGGACCCACTTGCGGCCCGGGCCCCCCGAGCCAGGGACCACTTTTTATGCCCCAGGACCCCCCCGTTCAGGGCCCCCCTTTTGGCCGGGCCCCCATAGCCAGGCCCCCCGTAGCCGGGGGACCCCCTTTGAGCCAGGGACCCCCTTTTATAGCCCCGGGACCCCCCTTGTAGCAGGGACCCCCTTTATAGCCAGGGCCTCCCTTGTAGCCAGGGATCCCCCTTTATAGCCAGGGACTCCCTTTAGCCAGGGACCCCCTTGTAGATAGTTAAAAAAAAAAAAACAACAACAAACAGCCACTTACCTGGCTCGGGCTCCTGCTCCGGCCGCTCCGTGCTGCCGCCGGCTCCTGATGCACTGCATAGGCGGCGCGGTGAAGTGACGTCACCGCGCCGCCTACGTCAGCAGTAGGGGCCGGCGCACGGCAGGCTGAAGGCCTAACGCCTTCAGCCTGCCGGGGAGAGCAGCGGAGCGCAGCGCTAGTGGCGCTGTGCTCCGCTGACACCGCGCAGCCCCGGGAGTCGGGGACATTAGTCCCCAGCTACTGGGCCGGTCTCTGGGCGCTCGGGACGCAGGTCCCGGGCGTTCAGGGACCGGATGCCGGCGACGGGCCCGGGGAGCGACGGCACTGCCTCCGGGGGCCCCCAGCGGCTCAGGGGGGGCCCACCGGGGGATTCCCCGGTCCCCCGGCAGCCCAGTCCGAGCCTGGCTGGAGGGCACAATTTCACTTTTTGCATTGGGGCCCAGGAGCTTCAAGTTACGCTTCTGCGTGTATGTGATCTTCAAGGATGGACCCATGCCCAAATCAGTTGAGAGTGTCTTCCACATGGATGAGTGACCCATAGAATGCCACAAAAGCATTCCCCAGGCCATAACACTTCCACCACCAGCTTGTGTTCTTTCAGGAATAGTTGCAGGGAGTTTGTTCCGTGATGTTTCTCACCTGACAAGCACAAAAGCAAAAATACCAATAAAACAACCACTCACATACCCTTAATGCATGAGGGGGGTGGTTGCTGGTACTACAATTGCATATAAATAAGGCGATACAGAAAGGTGCTATAAATACAGATACGTGTGGTACACCATGCTGGCTTACAACCTATTAGTGACACCCATACTATTAGATTAGGTGGGCTGCCCAGCATTTTCTGGGTGTCCTACACAAAACACAGGCACACTCTGCTCCCCAGCACTGTTGGGCAGATAAAAAATTTGACATACTGGAAAAATGTTAAGTATGAGGTATTAGTTAGTACAGGGGCCCTGGTACGCAAGCTCGGAAACCGGCGTCAATGGTCCTCATGTCTTGCGAGCCCCTACACTAACAATTTACAGAAAAAACACATACAAAAAATGGGACATTACTTACTCAAAAAACACGACAATATTTTGGGTCCTGTTCACAGCTCAATGTCTGGACTAGACTGAACCCAGTAGCAGGCATCTCTGGCCTATATGCTACCTGGGAAAAATTAACAGGTGCAGCTAATTACTGAGCAGCAGCTCAAACATCCCAGAATTTTCTATTCTGACTTCAATGCTTTCTTCAATTGAAATCAGTTTAGAAAAATCTGCAACTAAATCCATAAAAACATCCAAGACAAAATCTACACTAATCGGTTCAGGATTGGAAACATGGATTTCCCTGCAGAAATGTTGAGGATTTTGAAGCGGATCTGACCAAGGTAAACATACCCTAAGAATCTCTGGGGGTCAGCTATAGTTTACATCAATTCTTCTAGTAACATTTTTGACATTATCTCTTCCTAAGGCTGTGTCCACATGACACATGTCAAAATACTTGGAGAGTCCTAAAAACACATTGTCCCATGAGTATTGTGACACGGTTTTCAATGTGGGCTTTAGGTCGTTTTTATCTGCCGTATGTACAGGCAGAAAATGAGTCCCATTGATCTCTATGGGGTTTTGATCGCGGATCAGACATAGAGTTGTTTGGGATGCATTTTCTACTTAAAATACGGCGCATTAATGAACATATTCCAAGTTTTTGCAAAAACGCCATTTTTTAAATCCGACCTCAATAAAAAATTCGAATTGGGTGAATTTTCAATTGATGTCTATGGGAATGGTTTACAGTCGGATTTGCAAATTTTTTAAATTCCGAATCTGCATAAAAATCCTACTATAAATAATTGCTTTGTAAACGGACTAAAACAGACTAAAACTTGTTGCCTTTTCAAATTTTGTTCTACCACTATTTTTGCATTTATAAATGCTCTCTCCATTCTAATGTGCCCTAAGTATGTAAACAAATGCTATATGCTCTTTTTTTTTTTTTTTTTTTAAATCTCTCAATGTATTACAGAGACAACAATGCAACTTAACCCCTTCACGACCCTGGGCGTATGAGTACGTCCCAGGGCCGCTAAGGGGCTTTGCAGGGGGATCGCTCCACGACACCCCTGCACAGCCGCCAGGTGTTAGCAGCAAATCGCCGCTAACACCCGGCAGTAACAGCGCCGGCGGGTGGCTCCGCCCGCTGCCGCTGTTTTACCCATCAGACACCGCGCCAAAGATGGCCGCGGCGTCTGAATGAACGCCGATCGGTGCTGCGCACCGATCGGTACGGTCATCGGCACCGGCGCAGCTATGCTGCACCGATCCGACGACCGGGCATGGTGGTGGGGAGCCTTGTGAAGGCTCCCGTCGCTTACCCTGGCCGGTTTGCCCCACTTCCGTCCGCAGACAGGAAGTGGGGAAACCGCCATCTTTGTACACCCTAATGCATTGCCTATGCAATGCATTAGGTTGTATTAACAATCGCACCCCCTAGTGGTCAAGCACCATAGGGGGACTAAATGTTACAGTAAAAAAATAAAAAATAAAGTTTTAAAGTACAAAAAAAAAAGTATTAAAAGTTCAAATCACCCCCCTTTCCCATTTTACAAATAAAATCATTAAAATAATAAAAAGTTACACATATTTGGTATCGCCGCATACGAAAAAAGTCTGATCTATAAAAATATAGCATCATTTATCCCGTACGCTGAACCCCGGTAGAAGAAAAAAATTCCAAACGCCAAAATTGCGTTTTTTGGTCATTTTACGTCACTCAAAAAATGGAATAAATGTGATCAAAAAAGTCGTATGCATTCCAAACTGCTAACGATAAAAAGTACACTTCAGCCCACAAAAATGCCTCCTCACTGACGTCCGTAGGTGTTAATACAAAAAAGTAATTGGCCGCACAAACTGGCGCCGCGCCGCAAATTTTAAAGATAGAAAGTGTTTGGAATTTTTTTACGGTACCAAAACATAACGGAAACCCTACATGTTTGGTATTGCCGGATGCGTAACAACCTGTAGAATACAGATAACACATTATATTTACCAAAGATTGAACGCCGTAAACGCAAATCACCCAGAAACATGGCGAAAATACGTTTTTTTCACAATTTGTCCCACTTGGAATTTTTTTGCGGTTTCCCAGTCTATTCTATAGTATGGTGAATAACACCATTAGAAAGTATATCTTGTCCCGCAAAATAAAAGCCCTCATTTGTCTATGTAGGTGGAAAAATAAAAAAGTTATGGCTTTCAGAAGGCGAGGAAGGAAAATCGAACGTGTCACAAAAAAAAAAAACCCGGGTCCCGAAGGGGTTAAAGATAAAATAACACAGAAAACAATAAGACTTTGTTTTATAAATATTTGAAATACTCGCTCCAGTGTTAAGTACTGTTCTTGTCCCTGTAAATACAAGACAACAATGCACTACAGAAACAATGCAGACACAATACATCAGTACATATAACTTTAATCTCCAAGTATAGTTGCCTATGCCTACTTATGACTTACATAAATGCTACATCTGCCAAGTATTGTTGCATGCTGCAATTTACCATTCTGCCATGTGACTGCGCACTCCACCAAACGTGAAAGAGACATACAATGGGAGATCTAATTATAGGTGTTTTTACCATAGAGAGCTTCTACACATCATGATTTAGCACTCCTAGGCTTTGTTCACATGTTGCATTAGTGCATTTATTTTTATTGTTTTTTCTCAGCTGCATAAAAACTTTAAAGGAAAGCATAAAAAATGCAATAAAAATGCATTTAAATTTCTTAATGTAGTTTTTTTTTTTTTAAATAGTCTAATTTGAGACAGAAGTGAAATTTGTGCTAATTAAAAAAAAAAGCTTGTGCTGTTTTTATTGCCTGTATCTTAATGCAGTTAAAAAACACAACAAAAATCAGTCACAAATGTTTGTTGAAACATTGTTGTTGTTTGTTTGGGAAGATACAAATACACGTGTGTTGAGTTAAAGGGGTTTTCTCACCACAATGATTAGCTTTTAACAAGAAGGCAAATGTAGATAAAGATTATTACCGGAATAGATTGCTGTTCTGACTTTGAATGGATTCAGAGATAGAGGAGATTTGATCTCCTGCTTGTATACACAAGCTTCCCAAGGCTACCGACCACCTCTAACTGCTCTCAGTGCTTCGCTGCCTCATCTGACCATGGTGACTTCACTCCCTCTTGTATGTTTTCAGTAGCACATGAACTTGTTAATCTATGTTTCTGACAAAGGGCTTGACCCCACGGCTTTGATTTTCAGTCGGATTTACTGACGGTATTCGGATTTGAAAACCGTCTGTCAACCATCTGCATAGATTTAAATAGAAAGTAGCCCCTACTGCACGGATTTTCCGCCGAACTTTTATTTACACCGCCGGCGTTCCTAAAAACTTAGAACATGTTCATTCTTACACCCGGTTTTTGGGCAGAACATGTAAATGTGAATGTGAAGTGGAACGGCTTGAATCCGCAAACCACAGACAAAAGCCGTCCCCCCATGTGCCAAAAAAAGACAAAATACCGGTCGGAAAATCCAACCGGTATTTTGTCAGTGCCATGTAAACGCACCCAAACCCTTTAGAGCCCTGTGGTATTCTGGCTTATTCTTTAAACTCTTCGGTTACCAATGTTCCTTTACCAGGCTCAGCTAGGAATAGCAGAGTTGAATATGGCAATCGCTGCTGTAAAACCACCTACAGTTTAGCCAGGAAGTAGGAGCCTGAGCATGGTGAGAAAACCCCTTTAAGCCCTTTAATTGATCCCCCTAAAATGCAGATCAAGTTGGTTACTAAGTATAAGGGCTCATTCACTCTCACATAAATCTTAAATACACATGTACAAAATTTTTTTTTGGTTTATAATTTTTTTCCATGAGTTTTTTAAGATGTATTCTGTTTTTTTGTTTCTTTTTTTATGGAGAGATTCAAATATAACAAATGTATGACATGCAGTAGTGACAAGCCTCAAGTTTTGATCAGTGGGAGCCCAGATGCTGAGACCTTTGCCAATTGTAAAAATAGAGGGGCAGAAGCACTCACCTAAGAGCATAGCGCCTACATTTCTGCTTGATTATGTGTGCTATGCACAGGTTTATAGAAAGTCTTATAGACATCTTAAGGGTCCATCCACACGGCATGGTTTATTAAGAATCCAAGTACGAAAAGTATGCAACGTTTCGACTCTTAAAGTGGAGTCCACTTTAAGGGCCACATGTACGAACCTGTCTAGGTGTAAAACTCACTATTTTGCCCATATGTTACTATGGCCAAAAAAGTGAGTTTTAGACCTAAACAGGTTCATACATGTGGCCCTAAGAGTTCAAAACATTGAATATTTTTTGTGCTTGGGATTCTTATCAATAAAGGACATAATGCTGACGTCCTGCTTGGATATTGTTAAGAAACCATCCCAATAGACTTTAAAAGAAAAAAGGTTCAGCAGTCTACACTAAATGGATTTTCAGCTGGACGGTTTTTCCGGAGTCGGCGTTCTTAAAATCTTGGGGCTTGCACAATCTTCCACCCGGTTTTTGGGCTGAAGGTGTGCAAATTCAATGGTTATGGGGGACGGGCGAATCTGCAAACAAAACTGTCCTCCAAAACCTTTGAAAGACAATAAAATACTGTCCAGATTCTTAAACAGAATCCGACCGATATTTTATATAGCCGTGTGGACGTGCCATAAGACTCTGTACACTGCTCGCTCAGCTCACCGAGGAAAGCCAAATAGCCAGCAAAAAAGTAAAAAGTCACAAATTAGAATTCTAATTTCAGTAAGGTTACTGTGCAGTGTATTTCCAGGTAACTAAATGAATATAGCTAAATCACAGTAGTAAAAGCAATTAACTAGCAGCATCAAAAGTTATTATTAAGACCCTGGTGGTAGACTTAAGTTATGCAGGTTGTGTGCGAGTCCTCTTGGCCAGTATTTCCCAGGGTTCCTGAATCGAGCACCTCCTTAGCAAATAAATTATATCAATGTACCACTAAGGCTATGGTCATACACTGTGCAGCACCTATTAACAGTCCAACATGAGCACAGTGCAGTAACCTCTACAGACATGGCGAGTACCCCCTGGAGTACATGAACTGCAGGTTGAGGAGCTAGGCTCTGGACTACAGAAGATCATCATCTCTTAGTTGTATAGAAATGTTTACTAAGTACCCATATCATTGTACTATTTCTTCACCAAACAATCAGAATTATCTGTGATTATTTCTTAGGAGTCTGGAACGTGTGGACTCCATGGACATCCTGTCCCCTCCAAAATTCCAGAGTTGGGAAGAGGATTATAATCAGCTGACTGAGAGTGCAACAGAAGAGAGCAGTCTATGTCAGGTGCGGAGGGATGTGCACCTGTATATACCTGTGTGCACAGAGATCATTACTTTATAGTCCCTTAAGAGGGTATTCTTATCTGAGACATGTATGACATGTCAACAGCAAATGTCTGAAAGAAGAAGGTCCTACCTCTGGGAGCTGCATCTATTTTAGTAATGGGGGTCCCCTTACCAACTATCTTTGACTGTGCCACGGCTGCAAAATATTGAGAGGTGGTCGTGTAGGCACAGCTCTCCCCATTCTCCACTACAAGAGTTCCCAACAGCCTTTGCCTGTTCTCAGGACTCCCACTAGAATGGAGGCTACTTCTTGTTCTTTGCAGCCATGGCACATATGAAGATGGGGGATAAGCGAACCCCCATTCTTGGGATAGCTACTCTTGATATGAAATAAATGTAAGAGATGGGAATCCACCTTTAATTCTTAACATCCATTCATTTGGTTATTATGTAAATTACAAGAGACATCGTACAGTGTGACTACCATCCACTTTATATAATGCATTACAATGTATTTCGTGGCTGTGTAGTGAGGATCTATTTATTTCATGGAAACTAAATTAACATGCCAAAACCTTCCTAGCTGGAAACAGCTGCTGCAATAAAAGTCTGCTGCCATCGGTCCACTGCCTTGACATTTAAAGCTGTCACGTGTGTCCCACAATGAAACAGTCACACTCTACGATAAAGTGCACTTTCTTAATGAACTGTAGGACACGTAGACTAGAATTTATTTCCATTTTTTTATTTAAGTGAAAACATGATTTTCTGTTGGCAAGGCTGCCAAATGCATGGGTGACCGGCCAAGTTGGCAACACAGCTGCATTTCCAATTGGAGAAAGTGTGACCTTCAGTGTTCAGAACTAAAAAATGTATTGCAAAAAGTAAAGTCTATTCTGTAGCCTTACAAGGACTTAAACGTTATGAATCATAGTTTGTAAGGACTAACCAAGGAGCAGATCCACACTACTTTTTCTGGTTTGTAACTTGGTTATTGTAATTACTCCTCTTTTACTTCAGGTCACTGTTCAATAGAGAACTAGCAATCCAGCACGAGTCTTTCCACCATGTGTCTCTCTTACCTTGAGCAAGAGATGGGCATTAGTCTGGTCTATGTTGGAAACCTAGTGGTCCCAACATTACATGGACTGCATCATATCACCTTTACCAATCTTCTATCTCTTGGCCTTAGAAATTACAGATCCTTATAAATAAAAGACTTGGTGGTGTACAGCCTCCAGGCAAAACAGTTTTTTAAAATGTTTCACTAAAAATACATTTAATCACAGTAGATTAAAATATTGGGATTATTAATATATAATTGTAGCTCTTACCATGTGGTACAGTATCTCACAAAAGTGAGTACAACCAACAAGTAAATAATGTATAATAACATTTCAAGGGACAACATGAAACAATTGTGCCCAATTTGCCATTTTCCCTTCACAGTGTCATATGACTTGTTAATGTAGCAAGGTCTTAGGTGTGAAAGGGGAGCTAGTGTGTTAAATTTGGTGTTATCACTTTCACACACTCTCATACTGGTCACTCGAAATTCAACGTAGCACCTCATTACAAAGAACTCTCTGGGGATCTGAAAAAAAGAATTGTTGCTATACGTAAAGATGGCCTAAGCTTTAAGAAGATTGCCAAAACCCTAAAATGGAGCTGAATCATGGTGGCCAACACGATACAGCAGTTTAACTTGACAGGTTCCACTCAGAACAGGCCTTGCCATAGTCGACCAAAGGAGTTGAGTGCACGTTCTCATCGTCATATCCAGAGATTGTCTTTTCAAAATAGACGTATGATTGCTGCCACTATTACTGCATAGGTTAAAGGGGTCGAAGGTCAGTTGTCAGTGCTCAGACCATATGCTGCACACTGCATCAAACTGGTCTTCATGGCTGTCGTCCCAGAAGGAAGTCTCTTATAAAGATGATGCGCAAGAAAACCCTCAAATGGTTTGCTGAAGAGAAGCAGAGTAAGGGCATGGATTACTGGAACCATGTCCTGTGGTCTGATGAGACCAAGGTAAACTTATTTGGTTCAGATGGTGTCAAGTGTGTGTGGCAGCAACCAAGTGAGGAGTACAAAGACAAATGTGTCCTGCCTACAAGCAGGTGTTGCAGGGTCTTGTTTAGGGGCTACATGAGTGCTGACGACTTTGGGAAGCTACAGTTTATTGAGGCAACCATGAATGCCAACATGTACTGTGACATACTAAAGCAACGCAAGATCCCCTCCCTTCTGGGCACAGGGCAGTATTCCAACATGATAGCAACCCCAAACTCACTTCTAAGAAGACCACTCTCTTACTAAAGAAAATGAGAGAGTGCTGGACTGGCCAAGCAAGTCTCCAGACCTCAACCCTATTGAGCATATATGGGGCATCCTCAAATGGAAGGTGGAGGAGCGCAAGGTCTCTAACATCCATCAGCCCCGTAATATCGTCATGGAAGAGTGGAAGGGGATTCCAGTGGCTGCAACCTCCTGCAACCTGTGAAGCTCAAGTGAACTCCATGCCCAAGAGAGTTAAGGCAGCGCTAGAAAATAATGGTAGCCACACAAAATATTGGAATTTTGGGCACAATTTGGTCATTTTCACTTCGGGGTGTACTAATTTTTGTTGCCAGCAGTTTAAACATTGAGGGCTATTTTGATTTATTTTGAGGGCACACCAAATTTACATTGATTCAATGTAAAGTAGTCAGTGTACAGCTCATATGATAAAGTGTCATATCTTCAGTGTTGTCCCATGAAAAGATATAATGCAATATTTACAAAAATGTAAGGGGTGTACTCCGTTTTGTGAGATACTGTAGATCAGTCCATTGTGGTGTGGGTTGTGCAGCTCATGAAACACTATTAGGTATTCCTTAATATTCACCATTTACTATTTGCAAATAGGCTAGGAAATCCTATGTGCACATATTTATTTTGATACTTTAACTAGAAGAATGAACAAATTAATGGAAGATTATTAACAACGTACCCCCTTTTTCATCACATAGGATACTGAGCCACACTGTCTGCTTCAGTACCAAACACAAGAAATAGAAGAAGAAAGGGAAAGATATCATTCCCTCAGTCAGGTCGTTGAGGAGCAGAGGGATCGGTATCCACTATGCCGGGTCCCCGAAGAGCCAATAGAAAGATACACTTTAAGTCAAGTTCCAGAGGAACCTAGAGAAAGATTCCAGCTATGCCAAGTAGAAGAAGAAGAAAGCGAACAATATCCACTGTGTCCGGTGCCTGAGGAGCAGAGGGAAAGGTACCCCCTGTCTCAAGTTCCAGAGGAGCCAAATGTGAGATACCCAATATCAGCAGAAGAAAAGAGAGAGCGTTACCCCTTGGTTCAGGCAATGTTTGGGGAAATTGAGCGTTCCCAAACTGAAGTTTTTGACCTCCATCTACCCAATTACTTCCGCTCACGCAGCCACAGCTACCTCCGTGCCATCCAGGCCGGTTGCTCACAGGACGACGACACAACATCGCTTCAGTCCATGTCACCCCCTTTACCAATCACCAGCCGGACTCTACCCAGACACATCGGTGAGTTAAGCTTAGCAAGACCAGCATTTCTTTAGCTTGCTAATCTCTAGATTTCATCTGACCCATCAGTTTCAACTGCATGTCCAGCTCCACCGAGAATGGGTTACCCTCAGTTATACATTTGTTATGTTAAGCATGAAGCTGTGATTAAAAGACATTATAGGAGATTTTTCCTCATTCCTTTACTAATCCTCTCCTGACCCCAGAGATTATTCATATAGATGCTCGCAATGCTCCATAATGCATCACCCTTTCAGTCCTTCCATAAAATCCCCACTTTCACTATACAGATTATTATACTTCTGCTTACTTCTGACTGCCTATAAAGTTGCTATAAGTAATGTAAAGTAACTCTTTGTAATAACTTGAACTGTTATGTGCTGCATTTACTATTAAAGTGACTGTCCAGTATTTTTATGCAAATCAGTATATGTACAGAATGAACTGCTATTCATTTTCATTAGATTTCGTTGCTTGATTGCTTTTAGCTTAGCTCTATTAGACAAAGGTGTGATCTGTGACTATAATTTAGCTACAGTGCCTAAAGGGAGTGTAAGGTAGTCTGAGACTCACCCCCTGTCTCATTGGTGGTTCAGATCAGGGGTGTAACTACCAGGATAGCAGACATAGCAGCTGCCACGGGGCCCGGGCTCTTAGGGGGCCCGGGCCCAGGAGCAGCTGCTACCAAGTCAGCTACCCCGGTACTTCTGCTCCTTCGCTCGCTGGCAGTGAACATAACAGTTCACTGCCGGCGGACGCGGAGTTGCGGGACCCGGCGCATTATGCATTTGAACGCCCGGGCCCTCTGGCCCGGTCGTTCAACAGCAGGACTGCCTGGTATTAGCAGAGCAGAGCGCCACCTGCGCTCTGCTATTCTGCTACCAGGCACCGGCCCACAGTGCTGACGTGGGCGACGTGGTGACATCATATTTATGGTGAGGTGTTCACTCCTTGTATTATCTGGTAATTGCATGTCCTAAGAGGACATGGTAAATGTTTGTGGTTGGGAAGGATTGGGGGGCCCCATCCAAAAGTTTTCTATGGGGCCCAGGTTTCTCTAGTTACGCCCCTGGTTCAGATGGCTGCTCTCTACCTTTGCCTGCAGTTCATCTCCTCAGATTGGCTGCTTGAAGCTCACAGGAAGTCGTGGTGAGCAGATTTCTAGGACAGCATGGGCAGAATGATCATAAAGCACAGATTGATGAACCATCAGTGAGAAAAGATGATGAACAAATCATTTCCACACATACCATCATAAAAAAAAACTTTTATCCAGAAAAAATAAATCCTCATTAAAGGGGATGTATCGCTTCTTCAGTTGGGCTCTTCTCTTGATGCTTGATGCTCTCACTTCCTGAAATCCAGGGGTGTTTCTTAACCTCCCAGCTGGGTGTTTCTTGGCTGAAAGGGGGATGACATCATCCCCCCCTTCACTGTTCATGCTCACTCCCGAGTGTGTTCCCCCCCTCTCTGAGTCCACATAACACTGTCCTCTCCCTATGCAGTCTTATTTTGTAAGAGCTGTTTACATACCACATGCCTGCATTCCGTCTAAACAGTCTTCTATGAACTCAGAGCACTGATCTCTCACAGCTGGAGGTTTGCTACAGTGGAATCCATCCACAGCACAGATCCGTCTCCCTTCATGTTTATTTTCTGATTGTAGCAGTAGCTGTAGTGTCAATGAGGAGCAGTTAGCTGTATAGAGTGAAATTTTTGTCAGCCCCTTACACGCAGGAGCATTAAGGCACCGTGGCACAATTCTGCTGTTTTGTGATTATAGAGGCAGCTGCAGTGTCAATGAGGAGGCAATGAGGAGGCAGCTAGCTGTATGGAGTGAAATTGTTGTCGGCCCCTAATTCTGAGTGAGAGACAGGAATTCAAGCTCCGTGAATACGGCCGTCTGGGGCCGAACAGAATGTAAATTATGAGAGCCCTCAGCCAATGAAATGCAAGGAGGAGGGATCCGACCATCCGACCAGCACTGGAGAAGTTTGTTTACAGAAAACGAAGATAAGATATACTGTGAAAACAAGACAGCTTTACTAATGACATCCAATTACAAAGTTGCTTGTTTTTACTGTCCCCTTATTATGAAGACCATTTAGTGAAATGATACAACCCCTTTAAAACTTCACTTTTAATACTCCAAAGATATAAAAAATATATATAAATTAAACTACCAGAATAATTATCAAAAAAAGAGTAGATATTACTACTAGATCTTACACAGACACAGGCCCAGACGCGTTTCGTCAAAAATATAGATAAAAACCCCCTCAGCATACAGGGTTCCATTGACCCTTTCAGGAGCACCTTTCCAGTCTTTTGGGACCAGGACACCTTTCTTGGTCCTTTGACCAGTTTAGTGAGTAGATGTCCATCTTGGTATGTAAACTCTTTGATTACGAACAAAAAGTTTATATTACCCCACTGTAGAGTCTATCTATATTTTTGACGAAATGCATCTGGGGCTGTGTCTGTGAAGATAAGTATATCTGTGAATATCAAGACATCTTTATCTATGACATCCAATTGCAATTCTTGTTTTCAACTGTCCCCTTATTCTAGAATTTAGTAATATGATCTAACCCTTTAAAACTTCCTTTAATACTCCAAGGATATAAAATATATATAAATCTATTACACAACAATGAAAGGACCTATTCAAAATCCAAGGTGACCCTACTTTGACCCTTAGCAGAGGAAACCGTCCGGAAGGCGACCCATGCAATACTTTACTAGGTCCTTTCATTAGTTTTGTGTAATAAGAATTTATATATATTTATTATATCTTTGGAGTATTAAAAGTGAAGTTTTAATGAGGATTTATTGTTTCTGGATATGATGTATATATTGTGAATCCTTGCTTCTGTAAGTTTAAAATTTTGGATTTATCATAAAAAAAAACCTTGGTTAGAGGGAGGCAAGAGGATTGCTTAAAGGGGTTTTCTGGGATTTGTTTAAAAACCTCCTATAATTCGGAAATTCTTTAAGGCCCCATTCACATAGCATTTCAGCAGCCCGTTCATGGAATCCATTGGGATACCATAAGAATTTATCACGATGGATACTGCGACAAAGCCACAACAGGGCCAGATACTTCAATAGGGCAAACATAGTCCAATTAGGACTTTGTTTGCCCTTATTAGTGAACGTATATGGGTTGTGCATACAAGCGTGGTAGACACAATTGCGTTTTGCTGTGAATTTTGATCTCCAAATTGAACTCAATGGGTAAAATTCACATCAGAAGTTAATGTACTGCAGATTAAAAAAATCCACACTGCAGGTAACTTTCTGCACTTAAAATTTGTAGTGTGTGGATAAGATTTGTTAAAGGGATTTACTATTTGTCAGGAAGTTTCTAAAATAGGAAAAAAAAACCCTCACCTTTAAATCCCTATAAGGCCATGTTCACACGGCTTAAAATTGGACGTATTTCAGTCCGTAATTACGCGCCGGAGTGCGCAAATTATGGCTGGAATACGTCCAAGTCATTACGGTAATCCACAGTTCTCATAGAGAACTATGGATTACGACTCCTCTCCCTGCTCGGTGAATCCGCCGGGGGGAGATAAGTGACATGTGAATTACCAGCGGCGTATTCGCGCCACTGGTAATGCAAGTCTATGGGCCGGCGAGGTGCTGGCCCCCCACACCCGCTCCCGCCCCGCCCCCGACCACACGGCGTAATTGCGGGGCGTAACCTAGCCTAAGGCAAATGTCATCACGTTCCTTGTTCACATGACCCTGCAGCTATTCACGGTTCACTCTTCCTGGGTTCATGGCCATGACCAGTGAGGCCTGTTATTGGCTGCAGTGTCACATGAACTATGTTCATGGTATCATCAGTGGGTATATGGGGACCGGCTGCAGCACTGGACCTGACCGAGTTTAAAAGGAGTTAGGCTATGTCTTCACCGCACAGAAAAACATGTGTTTTTTTTCAGCGTTTTTGGTTTCATGAAAACGTGGAAAAAACTACTGGAAATAGGTCCCATAGACTCGTATAGCAAAAACATTCTGTTGTCTCCACAGAATGTCTGTCTTTTTTCTGCTTGTTTTATTTGCTGGTCGTTTTTTGAAACATGATGCAAAAAACGACTGAGCAGGGCAGAAAATTTACTATTGCAGTCTAAGGAAAGTGGCGGACGTTTTTTGATGTGTTTTATGGCGCTTGTTTTTTGTTTTTTGGTGTGTTTTTTGCAGAAATACATAGAAAATCTATTGCTGTGCATCTCTGCAAAAAAAAGGCACCAAAAACGAGCAAAAACCGCCACAGAACGTTTCAAAAAGCAGACTTTTTTCAGCAGCTTTTGACTGGCAGTGGACAAAAAACTCAGTTGTACAAATGTTTTTTAGGATTTGGTTTTCAGGTCGTTTTTTTTCCAATGCTGTGTAGACCTAGCCTTATTTTGTTTCTTAATTTAGAACCTCCACGATCAGTTGCCGAGTGTTTTCTACAGATGGAAAACCGTTTTAAAATCTGATACACGTTGCGTTCCCACTACTGTATTCTGCTATGGATTTTTTATGTAAAAATCTGGAGGCAAAATAAATAGCATTTCCACTTGTGACTCAAGCCTCAAAGAGTTTTACTAAGACATATTATGCACACTAAAACAAACCAGGGCGGGCAAACCACTTACTAGTTCTTTGGGGATACAGCAGATATTGGCTCTCTGTCAGTGCTCGCTGAGAAGGATGATGTCCATGACTGCATTGTAGTTGTCTTTATCTGAAAACTCTCTTTTTTATAAGAATGGTCCCCAGATGATAAACTAATCACAGTACATCCTGCTGCTGGATCCCCCAGGATTCAGCTGTAATCATTGTAGGAATCCAGCTGCACAGCAAATTAACCATTACACAGGATCTATTGAACCTAAAGAGTTCTGTGTGAAGTGTAGATGTCTTAGGTCCAGAGATGCTTTTTTTGGCCACTGTCCACCCTGGCTAAATGTCGGATCGCCTCTACTAATTAAAAATCCCTTAATATGGCAATTGGTCACAGACAACCTCTTTAAGTTTAATGGAGAATGGATGAAATTGGACATAACTAAGGCAACATCAATTGTCCAGTCCATTTAGATTTGTGGTTAATAAAGTTAATACCATTAAAGGGAATGTGTCATCAAAAATGACTTATTGTTTAACTCACATTTTTATGTTCAACAATTTTTTAAGGAATTTTTGGTTATTTTTTTAATTTTCCATATCACTTCAAGATTTTTTAATTATTCTTAAATCCTGCAGTTTTCACTTTAGCCACTAAGCCTAATAATAGTCTGACACTTCTTGCTCTGTAGAGAAAGATTCTCAGTTGTTTGCTCATTATCAGCACAAAGAGGGCCAAACTGAAAGGAGACACCAGTGTGAATAGATAACACAGGATCCACCAGTCACAAGAGGAGATAGTCACAGTTCACCCTCTCCACCTCCCTGTGCACTGACTTCTTCCCAGGCCACAGAGCATGACTAGAAAACTCTCCTATAGAAGTGAATGCGACTGAGTCAGTCTTAAGTCTCCTATGTGCATGAAGCTACTGTAAAGCATCTCTATGAATGATGTTAAAGCAGTGAAAACAAGACCTAGAGGACAAAGTTAAAAATGCAATAATTAAGAATTATCAAAAAATATTGAAAGTGATATGAAAAAAAAAATAAAAAATCCTAAAAAATGTGTTTAACATAAAAATGGGACTTAAACAATGACTCATTTTTTGATGACACATTCCCTTTAAGACCACATACACATCACATTTATTCTATCTGTTTGCAGTATCTGTCGACATATCGTGAGAAAATATTCTCCATGGGTACCATGGTGAGAACATGACTGGGCCACAGATATTTATGGAGCAAATGTAGTCCAAATTTACCATTATCTGCATCCACACAAAAGAGCGGTAGATCATCTATTGTGTCCAATGCACAAAGCACATTTGGTAAATGGTACAAACATAGTCCAATTTGAAATAACTTTGTTCTGTAGATCTCTATGGCCTTATCACAGCCACGTAGTGGTATCTGCTGGAATAAAAATTCTCAAAGTATCCTGATAGATACTGCAAACAGAGAGCCCCAATGTGATGTAAATAGGGCCTATGAAATGCTACTATAAAACTTACCCCATTTCTATAATAATAGATATTTGTATTATGGCAATCGGAAGTGACAATGTATGATTTTTTTCCTAAAAGAAATATTTACAATTATTTACAAATAAACAATGGGAGAATGGTAAACCATTGCCAGTAAAAGTATGGTGCATGACATATCCTGAGGTGATTGAGGTAATACAGTAGACAGTCATAGCGTTGCTTTATAAATTCTTCACATACACATTATTAAATGGACAGCCCTCTCTAAAGGGGTTTTCAGAGCTAAAAACAAATATTTAAAAGTATCCATATGTGTGTAAATTCTAACCAGGTAACGCCAATGGATCCTTTTTAGCACTCTGCCCAGCTCTGTAAAGCACCTAAGTTTTTATGCCACCAGAGCTTACCGTGGGTGGAGCTACCCTATTAACAACTATAGTTCTCAGGAGTCATCTCCTTTCTCACAAACATAATCTGTACTCCCTTCTTCTAGATGGTTTAAATTGGTGCCATAATTACTCCCCATCTTAACACATAACACAGCTCTGTTGTTCTATTGCAGAGCTGACCCCACTAGGTGAAACACAAACCCACCAGAGTCGAAGAGGAAGAAGGGAGAGCCAGGAAGGGGTGGATAATACATGTGACATGTCACCTCTTGTGGATTAGGTAGAAGGGAGGGGGAAAGAGGAAATATTCAAATGGTCAGCATAAGGTCACACAATCAGGAGATAAACACCAGGGGCAACATGTATGAAAACTGTCTAGGTCTAAAACGTTCCTTGTTTCTCATAGCAACCAATCTGAGCGCCCCTCTCATTTTATATAGTGCTCCGAAAAAATTAAAGGGGAGCTGTGATTGGTTGCTACAAGCTTTGATTGATTATCGTGGGCAACAAAGAAAGTCTTCGACCTAGACAGTTTTCATACATGTCCCCCTAGGAGCATAGTCACGCATAGGCACGTGACTGCCTTACAGAAACATTTCAGCTACTGGCTGTACATTAGTAAGTGACTGTTCTTACAGCATGCAAACCATTTGCACATCATTTTTAAAAATTGGAGAACTTCTTTAAAAGATTTTACTTATTCATGACCTCTTTGTAGATGCTTTGCGGCAAGGAAAGTGCATTTTCAGTAAGGAAATTGCTTATATTGATGCCTTCTCAGAAAACAATTGGAAATAATACTGTTGAAGATCAAAATGTATTTCCCTTTTACAGCTCATGTGCATCCTCAGAGCTTTTAACAGTGGAAAGTAAGCTAAACTAAAGCTGTAAAACACACTGGGTTCTTCATGGAATCTGGCAATACTGAACCTAATCTGTCCAGCATCAATATATATCCATTTGAGTTAAAGACTGAATTTCATTTTTAAGGGTTTGGCATTTAACACCACCTCACTGTTACATGGACAATATTCACACTACAGTATCCAAAGTAGCTAAATAAGCCCAGTGGTGATCAGGGGCAGAGCAGCCCAGTGGTCCGAGAGATCCCCCAACACCCACACACACAATTAAAACCAACAGCGGAATACAGTAGCAAAAAGGTGCATGAGATTTCACAAATCTTATCCACATGCTGCAGAGATTTGCTACTCAGACATTGCTCTGCAATGCCGATTTCAACCTTTTCAATGTAATTATATAAGAGGCTGTTTATACGTCGTTTTACCATCTGTCGATGGTATCTTTCAGGTTACCATAAAAAGGTACCCACAACGGATACCATGTTGGCCGATAGAGATGTGTTTAAGGAGAATCTATTGCCATTTTTTTTGGTAATTAAAACAAGATACTTATACATAGTATTTTCTTCTTAGCTGTTTTTATTTTCTAATTGTAGATTACTTTTATGTCTGTTTTCTGTATATGATTATGGGGGCAGCCATTTTGCCTGAGCTTCTTTTAACACCAATTCTGGTACATAAAACCATGTGGTCCCTTTGTGGTAAGTCACCTCACTGCAGTATCAGAAGTAACTAAATAAGCTTAGTAGTGATCAGGGGCAGAGCAGCCCAATGGTCCAAGTTGTGCCCTGCCACCTTTAAAGTAAATTCGCAAACAGGTAAAACTTTCAGTGGAATACAATAGCAGGAAAGTGCATTAGATTTCACAAATCTCAGCCACATGCTGCAGAGATTTACCACCTGGGAAATGCTTCTGCAATGCTGATTTTACCCTGTTCAATGTAGCTGTTTACTGTTTACATATTGTTTCCCGTCTGTCAGTGGTATCTGTCAGCTCAGCAAGAAAAAAGGTACCCCGATGCATACTGCATTGATCCCATAGAGAAGAATAGAGCAAACCTGGTCTCTTTTGGACTATGTTTGCTCTATTTCCTTAAAGTATACAATCTATTTGCCCAATACAAAAACATGGTACACACTTTTGTATCCCACACATAAAGCGTACACCTGCAGGAAATCTGCTTCTTTTTTGCCCACTGGGGCATCTGTTGGAGTACCTTCTCTGGTGGTATCCCAAAAGACAGCAAAACGCTGGGTGAACACACCTAAAATCCGCAGCATAAGAATTGCCATGGATTCATAGTACAATCCATGCCGGATTTTTTACAGTACGTACAGTTGAAACCAGAAGTGTGCATGTTTTTCTCACTATCTGACATGAAATCAGAATAAATCTTACCTGTTTTAGGTCAATTAGGAACCAAAATTATTTATATTTGCCAAATGTCAGAATAATGAGAGAAAGATAATTTTAAGGCATTTTTATTACTTTCTGCAAAGTCAAAAGTATCCATACATTTCATTAGTATTTGGTAGCATTGCCCTTAAACTGTAGGACTTGGGTCAAACGTTTTGCATATCCTTCCACAAGCTTCTCACAATAGTTGGTAGGAATTTTGGCCCATTCCTCCTGACAGAACTGATGTAATTGAGTCATGTTTGTAGGGCTCCTTGCTTGCACCTGCCTTTTCAGCTTTGTCCATAAATTTTCAATAGGATTGAGATCAGGGCTTTGTGATGGCCACTCCAAAACATTGACTTAGTTATCCTTAAGCCACTTTGTTATCAGTTCGGCAGTATGCTTCAGGTCATTGTCCATTTGGAAGACCCCTTTCCACCCAAGCTTTAACTTCCTGGTGATGTCTTGAGATATTACTTCAGTACATCCACATAATCTTCTTTCCATATGATGCCATCTATTTTGGGAAGTGCACCAGTCCCTACTGTAGCAAAACAATCCCACAACATGATGCTGCCACCCCTCTATTTCACAGTTGGGATGGTGTTCTTAGGCTTCCAAACTTCTCCCTTTTTTCTCCAAATGGTCATTATGATCAAGCAATTCAATTTTAGTTTCAGACCACCATGTCTCCAAAAATATAGGTCTTTGTTCCAGTGTGCATTTGCAAACATTAATCTGGCTTTTATATGTTTCTTTTGGAGTAATGGCTTCTTCCTGGCAGAGTGGCCTTTCAGCCCATGTTGATACAGTACTTGTTTCACTGTGGATAATGACACAATCTTACCAACTTCCACCAGCATCTTCACAGGGTCTTTTGCTTTTGTTCTTTAGTTGATATACACATGTCAGTCCAAACCATGTTAATCTCTGAGACACAGAACCTGTCTTCTTCCTGAGCGCTATGATGGCTAAACATTCCCATCTTGTTTGTACTTGCATATAGTTGCTGGTACATATGAACGAGGCACCTTGAGGTATCTGGAAATTGCACGCAAGGATGATCCAGATTTGTGCTAGTCAACAATTCTCTTCCTGATATCTTGGCTGATTTCTTTAGACTTTCCCATGATGTTACACACAGAAGCAGTGTGTTTCTGGTGTGCATTAAAATACATCCACAGGTGTGTCTCTAATTAACTCAGATGTTGCCAAGAAAACTATCAGTAGCTTCCAAAGACATGACATCATCATATGGGCTGTCCCAAATTGTTTAAAAGCATAGTAATCCTAGTGTATGTAAACTTTTGACTTCGCAGAAAATAAAAAAAAATGCCTTAATAAATGCTCTCTCATTATTCTGGCATTTTGCAAATATAAATAATTTTGGTTCCTAATTGACCTGAAGCAGGTAAGGTTAATTCTGATTTCATGTCAGATAGTGAGAAAAACATGCATATATGGCTCTTTAGATAGTGTATGTAAACTTCTGGTTTCAACTGTATGTTGCTTCCTACACTTTATTATTTGCCGGAACATATACGCCTGAAAAGAATGGCCATGTCACTTCTTTTCAGACGCGCGCTAAATTACAATCATAAAATACTAGAATTCTACATTGATGTCTATGACAACTGTAATGTATATTGTTTGGCCAGTATTTCGGCAAAATTTTACCCAAAATACTGGCAAAAATACAGCCTAAAAGACGACGTATGAATATACCCTTACTATAAGACAGTTTTCATAAATAAAGGCCCAAAGTGTCTACAATGGTGCCAGCTCTAGATGCAATACAATGCTTCAACATATCTTATAGCACTTTACGCTAGGTCTCTGAATGATAATACTTATAATCTAATTGCCTGAAGGAAATGTCAACGAACAGTGGGGAAATCATACAGACTTCATGCAGATGTTTCCAGTTGTAGCTAACCTCTTCGGCATTGATATTAAAGGAGAACAATGTAAATTACTGTGTCACAAAACAGCTAATCAAGCTTTAATTCTGTCGAAAAGTAATCCACCGTATATGTAGTACTGACAAATTAATCTTCTTCTATTATATCCTAGTGAAGTAACATACAAGCTCATTATAGCTTGTTATATATGTATGTCGTGCTACTCCCATACCCACCAATATTTTGAAATAAATAATAGATGCAAATGGTCCAAAAAAGCAAAAAGAAATGTATACTTACCTAGCTGTCCCCTGACGCTGTCATGTCTGAGCTCCCAGCAATCTCCTCCTCTTGGCTTCTAGACAAAAAGGATAGGCTCACGCTCCATTCACTTACATAGGAGCACTAGTCCCTCTAGCATGTTGGGTCCAGAACCCGGAAATAAAGAGGAACGACCTGCCGGATGCTCAGGAGTGACAGGTAGGTAAGTATTACATTTTTTACTTTTTTGAACCACTATGGCACCATTGAAATATATATATTTTTTTACTAAACAACCCTTTTAACCCCTAAACACCGGACCTGAAAAGGCCTTAAAAGGGTTGTCTCAACTCGCTGTTTCACAGAGCAGCTTTTATTCATGCATCCTGTCTCTTCCTGGTGAGGCTGTGGGTAATCAGCATATCTGCTCTGGGTATTCAAAGGCCGGCAAAGGGCAGAGCAGGTCCGTAAACCTAGAGAAACCTAAGTGCACTCAGAGCTGATAAGATCACTTCTATCTTCTCAACAAATCAAAATAAACAAAGAAATGTATTTGGAAAATGTCTTCATTTACTGTTCCTTACATGTTCAAAGCTAATCTTTGTAGTGAGACAACCCCTTTAACCTTTTACCGTCACAGCCAGTTTTGACCTTCCTGACAAAACCCCATTTTTTAAATATGTCATGTGTCACTTTATGTGGGAATAACTTTTTGATACTTTTACCTAGCCATTCAGAGACTGTTTTCTCATGACACATTATGCTTTAGCTTAGTAAGAAATTTTGGTCCATACAATCCTTGCTAAATATTATGAGGATTTGGAAAAATTTGCCATTTTCAAAGTTCAAAAATGTCATCTACCATATGTCTACTGTAGGTTGGCATCATTTTTTAAATGTATTTTTATTTTTTACAACATTAGGGGGCTTAGAAATTTAGTATTAATTTTTCAAGAAAATTTGCAACATAGACGTGTCTTTGAAGGGCCTGTATGTTAGAAACATCCATAAATGCCTCCATCTAAGGAACTACCCCTCATTAAATTTGTATCCATTGTTCACTGGAACATGATAGATGATAACAGGGAAATGTAACTCAACATCGATTCCCCCAATTCTGCCATTTTTAGAGATATCCTATATGTGGCCATAGTGCACTATTTGGCTCAATCACAAGCCTCAGAATAGGAGGAGCACCTACTAGTCTTTAGGGTCTCATTTTCATTACAATTTTATTTAGGCGCCATTACGTTTTCGGACACCCTAAGGGGCTAAAACTTAGTAAGCACCCCTAAAA
Organism: Phyllomedusa bahiana; assembly: GCA_025379985.1. NCBI lineage: Eukaryota > Metazoa > Chordata > Amphibia > Anura > Hylidae > Phyllomedusa > Phyllomedusa bahiana. Next base: position 50,210 of record JAODAL010000271.1, on the reverse strand, counting down.
AGACCATGTATTGTAAACTACAACCCTTAAGGCAGGGGTGTCAAACTGGCGGCCCTCCAGCTGTTGGGAAACTACAACGCCCATCATGCCCACTGTTATAGATTATACAAATGCATGATGGGAGTTGTAGTTTCTCAACAGCTGGAGGGCCGCCAGTTTGACACCTGTGCCTTAAGGAATATATCCAGGGGTGTAGCAAGTATATCGGCCCCACATGTGTTTCACAAATTTTTTAAGCGTTAGATGTTAAAAATGACATTTTTTCCCAACAATCTGCAATTTTTACAAGGAATCCTGAAAAAAAAGCACCCCAAAATTTGTTATGCAATTTCTTCCAATTTTGGCAATACCCTATGTGTGGATGTAAACTGCTGTTTGGGCGCATGGCAGGGCATACAAGGGAGGGAGCATTATTTGGCTTTTGGAATGCAGATTTTAGTGGGTACCATGTCGCAAAGCCCTCAAAGTAGCAGAACAGGTGAAACCTTCCAGAAGTCATCCCATTTTGGTTTCAACACCCCTCATGGATCTCTTCTAATGGTGTATCATGCAATTTTGGCACACAGGTGTTTCACAGTTTTCTTAGCAAATGGGGGGGGGCGAAATCAGCCATTGATTTTTGGGCTTTATTTTTACAGCATTTACCATGAGGTATAAATGACAAAATGATAACTTTGCTATATGAGTCAGTACAATTATAGATATACATTTTATATCACTTTTTATGTTTTATTTCTTTTACACAATAGAAATGCGTTTATAAAAAATTGCCTGATCGCCATAACTTTTTTTATTTTTCTGTAAATGGAGCTGATTAAGAAATTGTTTTTTGCGAGATGAGTTGATGTTTTTATTGGTACCAATATGTTGTTTATATGATGTTTTTATCGCTTTTTATCAACGTTTTTGTGAGGTGTTTTGAACAAAATACAGCAATCCTGGTAGTGTTTCTTTATTGTTATTTTTTACAGTGGTCACCATGTGGTATAAATCACAAGCTAGCTTTATTCAGCAGGTCGATACGGTTATGTTTTTACTGCTTTTACACAATAAAAACGCTTTAATTCAAAAAGGAAAACATGTTTTTGAATCGTCATTGTCTGAGAGCCATAACTTTTTTATTTTTTATGTACGGAGCTGTGTAGTGGCTTGTTTTTTGCAGGATGAGTTGACATTTTTATTGGTATAATTTTTATCGGTTTTAAATTCATTTTTTGGAAGGGTGAAGAAAATACTGTAATCCTGGTAGTCTTTTTTTATTTTTATTTTTAACAGTGCTCACCGTGCAGTATACAAGACAAGATAGTTTTACTCTGTGAGTCAATACGATTATAGCAATACCCAATTCATATAGTTTTTCCTATGTTGAAGCACTTTAAAAAAGTGTTTGTATTGGGTTAAACAATATTTATGCATCTCTATCTTTTGCTAGCCATAACTTTTTTATTTTTCCATATACAGAGCTGTGTAAGTTTTTTTTGTGGGATGAACTGACGTTTTTATTGGTATTACTTTGGCATTTATATGACTTTTTGATCTCTTTTTATTCCATTTTATGTGCTGTGGGATGAATGAAAATTCTACCTTTCGGTTAGCAACCGGAGTCACGATTGATCGCGGCGGTTAAGGGGTTAATCGACCGCGGCTGAAGTGAATAATACTGCTGGTCTCATGCTGCAATTGTATGGGCCCCGCTTGAGAGCCTGCACAATGTCCAGCACGTACCTGTATGTCAATTTGCAGGAAGTCCCTTCCCGCTAGGACGTACAGTTAGGCCCAATGTCAGAAAGGGGTTATTGACCAGCAAAATTTTTCTGCTTTTGCCTCGCTGCGTTTCAACAGTCATAACTTTTTGATTTTTTCAGCAATGCTGTTATATGAGTACTTGTGTTATGCGGAAGAAATTGCTTTTTGGGGGGACATTGTTTGAGTTTACATATAAATTACTGCTAAACTTTTTAACATTTTTTTGCAGCGTGAACATTAAAAAAAGTTTTTCTGCATTCATTTTCTAAAACTATTTTACACACCATTCCCATTTCAAACTAAATATCCTGTTAGATGAGCTCTGCAGGCTATGAAGGTCGTATGGATACCTAATATGTGTAGGTTCCCTCCAGTACCTGCTGTGCACAGAACCTGCTCTAGGAACGGTGTTTGTTAAAGGGGTTTTGCCATGATCTAATGTTGACATGGGATCCTCCAAAATGGGTATTTAATCACTTCTCTAAAGATATGTCATTAAAAAAAGTGAATCATATGAGAGCTACACCATTGTTTACATGCCCTTAGTTTCCAGACAGTTTACATTAGATAGAATCAGGAGCTAATCTGGTTGCACTTGAGTGTTTGCACTTCTTATCTGATGGCAGGGAACATGAATGAGCTCTGAAGGGACTGGGGAGAAAAATCCTTTGTCTTTTGTATAGAGAATCCACTAGTTGTAATGTAATTATCTTAGTAAACATGCAGACTCTCCCTGGCAAACTGCTCAGCCCTCCTCTCTCTCCCTCTGCAGCCATTCGTTTGTGAAGGAATGAAAGAAGGCTGCCTGCCGAGTTTATCTTCTCTCCTGAACACAGAAGAGGGAGAACTAAAACGCATATAGCTTGTGCACAATACAGTTCTCCTCTGTGGATTAGCCAATGTTTGCTCAAATACAGAGACTGAATATCAAGAGCGTGCATGGGAGGTAGAGGGATGACATCACAGAGGAGGTACTTGTTTTTTTAAACATAGAAACGCAACACCCCTTTTTCAAGCCTCAAGAGGGGAATATCAGCCTGTTCGCTAAGGAACTCACTTCTTGGCAAAACCCCTTTAAGTACAGATTTGTTCTTAGCACAGCTGCGGCACTCGGAGCTGCAAATCCTCTCTGAAGGCAGCAATGCTTTTGGCTTCACTGCCGACAGAGATCACAATTAATTTGCCATCAAAAAGACAGTGGGCAGTCATTAAGGGGTTAAAAGTGAGTAGTCAATTTTAAGCCTCACTTATAAAACCAACAGATAAACTGGCTTTGTTGCCCATAGTAAACAACCAGAGCACTGCTCTTGAACACTGAAAACTGCACAATGTTTTTTTTTTTTTTTTTTTAAAATTCCATTTTTTTTTTTAGGCACCTCTGACAGTGCTGTGTTCTCATACCTATAATAAAGTATCCACAAAACGAAGCCAACAGAGCAGTAAACTTAACTCTTCAATGCTCCTATATAAGTCAGATAGGATTTCCTGGGAGAGTGCCTCAAGCTTTCTAAGCTCAGACAAGTTGATTTCTAGAGCTCCTGAGTTTCAGGAATTTGCACATCAGGCATCAAGTCCGAATGCCTGAAGCTTATACAGCTTCTGGTGTTCAGTCTGTTTCTCCCCCGCAGTTAAGCTAAGAGTCCTAGTTTTTTTATAATTTACTAAATAATGGATACAGAATAAAATACAGATTGAAACATGAATCCAGTTAATGCACTTGTTGTCTAATCTGTTGCTGAATGACCTTAAAGGGGTTGTCCACAGGCAAGAAAAACAAGACCATTGCCCTTATAGTATTAAAATAAAGCACTTACTAATTAGGTTGCACTCACAAAATTCATACACATTCCAATATCGGCAGCACACTATTAACTAAAAAACTATCAAAAGGCACATAGGAATCTTGGAAAAGCATTTCTGCCACTTTGGATACATGAAACATTTTTGAGGCTCCTAGTTAACACCCTTGATCAAAACTGCTTAAGCCACCTCCGAATCAGCAAGGGGACCTCAATACAGGTGGGAACCTACACTAACGTTACCTCTCTTAGGCATAGTTGCCAACTTTTGAAAATGAAAAAGCAGGCGATATTGCATGGACACGCCCATCTTGACGGTATGCCACGCCCCTTCAAAAAGCCACACCTACTCCACCTAACTGCATAACGGCTTTGGAAGAAAGCCAGGTAGATGCCCTTATAGCCAGGTAGTAGCCCCCCATAACCAGGTAGTGCCCTTTTACAGGCAGGTAGATGCCCCTTGTAGCCAAATAGATGCCCTCTCTGTAGCCAGGTAGAACCAAATTTGTAGCCAGGTAGATGCCCCCCTTTGTTAGCCAGGTAGATGCCCCCCATTGTTTGCCAGGTAGTGCCCCCATTGTTTGCCAGGTAGTGCTCCCTCTGTTGGCCAGGTAGATGCCCCCTGTGCTTTCCGGGTCGTGCCCCTCTGTTGCCAGTAGATGCCCCCATTGTATATTGCCAGGTAGTGCCCCCTCTGTAGCCAGGTAGTGCCCCATCGTTAGCCAGGTAGTTGCCCCCATGTTAGCCAGGTCGTGCCCCCACTGTTGGCCAGGTAGTGCCTCCATGGTAGCCAGGTAGTGCCCACATTGTAGCCAGGTAGTGCCCCCATTGTAGCCAGGTATTACCCCCTTTAGTAGCCAGGTAGTACCCCCTTTAGTAGCCAGGTAGTGCCCCCTTTAGTAGCCAGGTAGTGCCCCCATTGTAGCCAGGTAGTGCCCCCCATTAGTAGCCAGGTAGTGCCCCCATTGTTGCCAGGTAGTGCCCCCCATTGTTAGCCAGGTAGTGCCCTCTCTGTTGCCAGGTAGTGCCCCCCATTGTTAGCCAGGTAGTGCCCCCCTCTGTTGCCAGGTATTACCCCCATTGTAGCCAGGTAGACCCCCCATTGTAGCCAGATAGACCCCCCATTGTAGTCAGGTAACCCCCCATTGTAGCCAAACAGTGCCCCCCTAAAACTGAATAAAAAATAAAATAATAAAATCCACTTACCTGACCAGGCTCCTGCAGAGCGGCCCTCCAGCGATACTCCTCAGCGTCACAGAAGAATGAGTGCAGCCGCGCGTCACTTCCCCTGTGACGCTGACATGTGTGTACGGCGCGCAGCGGCGCCGGACATACAGGGGGAGGAGGGAGCGATCCCTTCTGCCTCCTCCCTGCTCAGCGAGGTTCCGGGTGGGTGAAGCGGGCGCAGCGCCCGCTTCACCCGCCTTCAGGAACGGACCGGCGGCGCCAGAGTAGCGCACCAGCGCTACTCCGGCGCCGCGGTCATTTAAAGCACCCCCGCCGCCTGCTGGCAGTGGGAGTAATGCCAACTCCCCCGGGAGGGGGGGGGGGGGGACCCCAAATAGCGGGACCCCCCCCCGCCAAAAAGGAGAGTTGGCATGTATGCTCTTAGGGCCTTTTTCAGACCTCCACACTTCAGGGAAAGAAGGCTCCAGCTACAAGGTACTCTACATTGATTTAAAAACCTGTGAAGGTGGGTGGAGTTCAGAAAACCAATTAGGAGGCAGCCACTCCCCCATACGGACAGTATAGAAAAAAATATTTGGCTCTGCACATCCCAAAAACTGTTTTGAAAAAAATGAGCATTTGGAGTACGTTGGTTTTTCGCACCCCACCCACCTTCACGGGTTTTTAAATCAATGCAGAGTATCTTGTAGCTGGAGCCTTCTTTCCCTGAAGTGTGGAGGTCTGAACAGGCCCTAAGAAAGGTAACGTTAGTGTAGGTTCACACCTGTATTGAGGTCCCTTTGCTTATTGGGAGGTGGGCTTAAGCAGGTTTGATCAAGGGTGTGAACTAGGAGCCTCAAAAATTTTTCATGTATTCTAAGTAGCAGAAATGCTTTTCCAATATATTTTTTAGTTAATAGAGTGCTGCTGATATTGGAATGTGTATGTATATTGCTGCCACACCAGTGTGCACCTATGCTCATTTTTTTCAAAAAAAAAGTTTTTGGGATGTGCAAAGCCAAATATTGTTCTCATTCTCATTCACAAAATTGTCCTGATTGCCCATACAGAGGAGCGGTCACGTGATCCAGTTTAGTATGTTTTTATAATGCTGCATATAATGAATTTACTGTGATCAAGACCAGGTGTAAAATCCTTATGCAGTGAGCTCCCCCTAGAGGCACTGCAGGAAGACAGCATTTCATCATGTTATGCTTCAGATGTGTGAAGGAAACCAAAGACTTTTGCAAAAATTCCTAATCAATTTCTTAAAGAAGCACTCTAGCAGTGCTAGCATAGTTCAGCATAGGTTATTATTACAGAATGATATACAGGCCTGTGGATTTTAGTGGATGAGCCATTCAAGTCCTTCATCCCTTCTGATATAGTTCCCCTATTGCAATCCACCCTTTCTTACATGTCTCTGGCTTTCAAAGGACAGAAGAAGCAGAGTCTTGTCACATTCTACTCGTTCTGCTCTCAGTCCTATCTAAGGACAGGCACAATCAGTGACCTAGAACTTTTGTCCTTTAATCATACTGCACAGTCTCCTGTGTATCCTCTGTGAGGTCTCCCCTTTCTCCTGTATATTCTATGAGATGTATCTTCACCCAGTCTCCCCTGTCCCCTGCTTGTGATAAGTCAGTTTCTCTCCTTCAGCTTTTAAATGCAGTAGATTGGAAAAGCAATATGAAGCTGTATGTTATACAATACTCATCTGCACACATCCGAGAGCAGAGAAAACCATATGTAGCTGTGCAGCTAATTATTGTAGGGACCTATCTACTATATCACTGCACCCCTGGTCTCTTAGATAAGGCAGAAATGATATCTTCAGCAGTAATCTATGCATGGAGGGAGCTACAGGGGAACAAGGAAGATGAAGCAGGAGGCGAAGGGGAGAGTACTGGGGATCTGATAAGTGATGATATAATCCTGTAGATCACCTTGTCGACATAGGAGAGCGGAGAGCATGCACTAGACTAGTAGTCCGACTAAGGGTCTGTCTACACAACAAGCATTTCCAGTTTTTGACACAGATTAGGATTTTCAAAACCACCATAAAATGACTGTAAAACCATCCACATAAACCTCAATTGAAAATCCAAGTTGTAAACCAAACACACCAGAAACACATTGCTCCTGTGTGTGATGTCATGGGAAAGTCTAAAGAAATCAGCCAAGATATCAGGAAGAGAATTGTGGACTTGCACACATCTGGTTCATCCTTGGGTGCAATTTCCAGAGACTTGAAGGTGCCTTGCTCATCTGTACCAACAAACGCAAATACAAACAAGATGGCAATGTCAAGCCATCATACCGCTCAGGAAGGAGATGGGTTCTGTGTCTCAGAGATGAACATGCTTTGGTCTGAAATGTGCATAGCAATCCAAGAACAAAAGCAAAAAAACCTTGTGAAGATGTTGGAGGAAGCTGGTAAGATTTTGTCATTATCCACAGGGAAACGAGTACTGCATCAACATGTACTGAAAAGCCACTCTGCCAGGAAGAAGCCATTACTCCAAAAGAAACATATAAAAGCCAGATTAATGTTTGCAAATGCACAAAGACCTACATTTTAAGAGACATGTCCGGTGGTCTGACGAAACTAAAATTGAACTGTTTGTCCATAATGACAATCGTTATGTTTGGAGAAAAAGGGAGAAGCTTGGAAGCCTAAGAACACCATCCCAACTGTGAAAGACGGTGGTGGCAGCATCATGTTGTGGGGTTGTTTTTCTGCAGCAGGGACTGGTGCACTTCACAAAATAGATGGCATCTTAAGGAAAGAAGATTATGTGGCAATACTGAAGCAGCATCTCAAGACATCAGCCAGGAAGTTAAAGCTTGGGCAGAAATGGGGTCTAACAAATGGACAATGACCCGAAGCATGCTGCCAAACTGGTTACAAAGTGGTTTAAGGATAACCAATTAAATGTTTTGGAATGGCCATCACAAAGCCCTGATCTTAATCCTATTGAAAATGTATGGGCAAAGTTGAAAATGCAGGTGAGAGCAATGCGACCTACAAACATGGCTCAGTTACACCAGTTCTGTCAGGAGGAATGGGCCCAAATTCCTACCAACTATAGTGAGAAGCTTGTGGAAGGATATCCAAAAACGTTTGACCCAAGTCCTACAGTTTAAGGGCAATGCTACCAAATACTAATGAAATGTATTGAAACTTTTGACTTTGCAGTAATAAAAAATTCTCCCTAGCAAATATAAATAATTTTGGTTCCTAATTGACCTAAAACGGGGAAGGTTTATCCTGATTTCATGTCAGATAGTGAGAAAAACATGCAGATGTGTCTTTTTATATAGTGTATGGAAACTTTTGATTTCAACTGTATATACAGAATGCTGTATACTTGACAGATTAAGCAATGTTGTATGTGAGGAAAAGTGGTACAGACTGCTGGAGAGTATCCATAGCCAGGCATGTACTAGGATGGATGGATAAGGAGATACTGAGCTCTGTGTATTTAGTTAAAGCTGTGTTCTCAATGACTATATTCTGGTAGATCTGAGTCTGTACGTCTGATGTGCTGATGCATCGCTTTACTCCATTTCATCCGAAAATGATCAGCTAGTTTTGTGAAGCAGATTGTTGCCTTCTAAGCGGTTCTGCTAATGGCGCAGCGTTTACTTATTTAAGCTCAGTTAATACCTCTGAACACTAATGAGTTGTCCATTTTGAACTATGACCCACTCCTTCTATCCTCTGATCCTCCCTAATCAACACAACTGAGTCAGCCAGTGCAGTTATTAGGTTTAATTGCATTCAGGGCGGTGTGAAGAAATTTCTCCTCACACTTAACATAATGTGCCACGATGCGACAATGCATCACCATCATCCAGAGCCAAAATATACAAAGCTTTAACACAATGTGCTACATATAAAACTACTAAATAATAGTCATACAGTTACCAAATAACATTGTTACATAAAACCAGAATCCCAAGGTTAATAGTACCAATGTCCTACTAAGACCACATATCACCAGCACATAGTGACCGAATACTGACACACCATGACCATATATCACCACCACATAGTGACCGAATACTGACACATCATAATCACATATCACCAGCGCATAGTGACTGAATAATACCGCTACATCATAATCACATATCACCACCACGTAGTGACTGAATAATACCACCACATATCATCACCACATAATTACTGAATAATACCACCACACCATGAGCTCATATCACTACCACATGGTGCCTGAATAATACCACCACACCATAACCAAATATAACCACCACAAAGTGACTGAATAATAGCACCACATCAGGACAACATATCACCACCACATAGTGAGTGAATAATACCACCACACCATGACCAGATATAACTAGCACATAATTACTGAATACTATCGCCACACCATGAGCACATATCACCAGCACATAGTGATCGATTAATACTGCAACACCATGACCACATATCACTACTACATAGTGACTGAATAATACTGCCACACCACGACCATATCTTGCCACCACATAGTGACTGAATAATACAGCCACAAATCACCACCACATGGTAACTGAATAATACCACCACATATCATCACCACATAGTGACTGAATAATCCCTCCTCCCACACCATGACCACACATCACCACCATATAGTGACTGAACTGTACAACATACCATTACTGAATATAAACCATTTTTCTACAACCAATTTTACCGGCACACAGTGACCATACAGAAATGGATACCAATTGCACACAGGCTTTGCAAACATATAAGCAATTACAGTAAAGTTACATCCAGGGACTTACAGGAGACGTCTCTGAAGACTTCTTCTCTTTCTTTTTTTCTTCTCCATCTGTCCCAGACCGCCATGACATCTTCTCCCGACCATGACTCTTCACTATAGAATTTATAAAACAAACATCTTAGACTCCTCACTTTATCAGCACTTCTCTACCAATCCCTACCTCTATACAAACTCCCCATTTATACCACCCGAAATGATAATAAATACCCCCTTGTGCCCCAAACATTAAAAGTACCCCCAAATGGCTATGGGGCTCCCATTTGTGCACTAAGTTTTAGTCTTGTTTTGTAAACCAATATAGGAAGTAGTTAAATTCCCTACGACAGTATACAGGTACACCCCCAAACTAAGTAGGCAGTCCTAAATTAGGTAGGTGTATAGTGCCCCATTTGGTAGTTAGACTTATAGGTCCCAAAGTAGGTAGGTATCTCAGTCCCCTATTAAGCAGATATATAGTCCTACTCAATAAGTAAAGATATAGATCCCTATTATGTAGTTATATGGGCCCTTGCAGGTAGTTATATGCCCCCCTATAGCCAGGTAGTTGCCCCCTGTAGCCAGGTATTTACCCAGTGTAGCCAGGTAGTTATTTGCCCCCTGTGGCCAGGTAGTTGCCACCTGTAGCTAGGTAGTTGCCCAGTGTAGCCAGGTAGTTAGTTGCCCCCTGTAGCCAGGTAGTAGCCCACTGTAGCCAGGTAGTAGCTCCCTGTAGCCAGGTAATTGCCCCTGTAGCCAAGTAGTAGCCCCCAGTAGCCAGGTAATTGCCCCTAGTAGCCAGGTAGTAGCCACCTGTAGCCAGGTAGTTGCCCCCTGTAGCCAGGTAGTTATTTCCCCCCTGTAGCCAATGAAAAACAAAAAAAAACTCACCTCATCTCTACATGTTCCCTCTCCGCATGCAGATCTAGGAGCTGGTGTACAATATAAGCAGCGTGACGTCATCACACCGCATACGCTGCACACTGCTCCTGGGGGTCTCCAGGGAAGGAAGCAGAGACCCACCGTCGCAGTGGGTGCAAGGAAAGCCACGCATTATACCCCCTACGACGCTTACTGAGCGCTGTTTATACAATGGAGAAGGCAGGACAGCTGCACTGTGTGTGTGTGTAGTTGCTGATTCTGCACAGACAGAGAGTAATCGCTGGGTGGGCAAGGCGGACGGCTGCAGCCCCCCCCCTTCTGGTGAGCGGTGCCCGCCTCGCCCGCACGTTGAAACGGCCCTGGAGTCAACCTATAACCTTACAGTTGATCCAAAGGAAACCCCTATGAGGCGGATGCCAATTGTCCCATACAAGAGGAAAAATTCCTTCCCAATCCTAAATCTGGCAATCAGCACAATCTCTGAATTAATGCATTAAGGGTGACATGTATGATTTTTGGCTTTTAAAGGACAATTTTTGTGTGCATTATAATAGTATAGAATGCGTCTTAATTTATTAACCCGGTCTACTGCGGGTCATAAATCAGGCACATCCTAGCGCTAAGATGACACTTCTTGCTCAGGTAAACCACTTTTAAAGTGATTTACCTGTTTCAGCAGTAATGAACCTAGATTTGCCGTACTGAAGCTATAAATCTGTAGCTTCACACGGTTCTAGTGCGCCCCGCCTCCCGCACGCCCCCAAAATCAGGCGCATTACAAAGTGCAGCGGGCGCTCTGTAATGTGCTTGATATTGGCATGCCGCAGGTTTAAAACTATTGCAAACGTGGCTGCGCTAGATGTCGGGTTGAAAAGATGCCCCATTCATACATGTCGCCCTAAGTATCAGAACCTTATTAATACTTGTTAAATATATCCACCTTCAGTACGTCTTATGGCAATAACTTCCATATTCTCACTGCTCTTACAGTAAAGAATTTCCGAACCTTAAATAAACAGCAAGTAGTCTTAATAAGGCCTGCTTCACATCTGTGTTAAAGGTTCTGTCCCATTGCAGATTTTGCCAAGTATGGAAAAGATATTGCAGCATGCTATTTTGATGGATACCGCAACAGAAACCTGACAGATCTCATTGTAGGCAATGGAGTCCATTGAGCACCATTGTTGTCCGTCATGAAATGGGCCCAGTTCCACCTCTGCGACAGAGAAACCTCCGACACAGAAGTGAACCAGGCCTAAAATGTTTGTTATTGCTAATGCAACCAATTACTTTTTCCATTATCAGCATTGCCCTGAAGAAATAATAAATTTAGGGTCTGATTGGCTTTATGGGCACCACTGACAATTATTGTTGTAATAATTACAGTATGCATGCATACACTTTAACCATAGACCTAAGAATATTTTCCTGAAAATAATAAACAATATTTTTCGATCATTTGCATACACCCAGCAGCATGTTCAGTGTGGCCCAAAAGTAAGAAAAAATTGGTCAAATACATGTTTTAATCACAGTCAAATTTCAGTCCAATCTACAATAGAACATTTTCAGAGCAATTTCTGTTAGCTTTTTATCATTTTCAGGTTAATGAAGATTCCAGTTATAACTATAGTACATGGTCATGTTCAGTTATTAGCCTGTATAACCTGTATCATTTAAAGGGACACTACCATCAATATTTTTCTTTTTACATAGTGACAAGCAATATTTGACTATTATATGAATTTTTTTTTCTTTTTTAATTGGGTGGCTGTTTTTTTTCTAGAATTTTTTACAGTTCCCCTCTGTACAATACTCTCTCGGACTGCCCTTCTGGGAGCTCTGATAGCTCTGCCGGGAGAGGAGTGCTTGATGGTCATTCGTTCTGGTTGGTTCTGGTCTGACATGCGTAAATATTGACAGCAATTACCTTATAAATGTGAAGAAACCCTCCCAACCCCCCCTTGTGCAGAAAATGATTACCATATTTTTCTGACAATAAGACGCACTTTTTTTCCCCTTCGGCAGTATTTAAGGGGTTAAACCCCACTGTCGGCTTCCCACAGCGGCGCTCCTCTCCAGACTCCTGCTGGCCCGTGATAGTACTGTGCAGTGGCAGCATGTCGCTGCTAACAGCAGGGATGGAACTGGCTCCGTCCCAGCTGTTAACACTTTAGACGCTGTGGCGATCACCGCAGCGACGTGCTGACCGAGGAGTGATGCTGCGCCCCCGTCCTGCGTCCAATCACCCCCACCCTGCACTTTAAGAGCATAGGGGTGAGGGTGGGGGTCGGTTGCCAGGGCAGCAGGAAGCCTCATACAGGCTTCCACAGCTGCCATGTATGTACTCCTATTACACGTATGGCAAGGTGTAATATATAATGACTGAATGTAAATCCTATATACAACAGTACAGTAGTACAGCTCCGAGGCTGTCATGCCACGGGGCCCACCAAGCCCAAGGGCCCACTGGGGTTTTCCCATATGGGCCAGTATGGCAGCATCTGTTACACAATCTGAACACATGCCATTTACATCACCCACCTTCTTCCCTAAGATGTATTTCCAACTTGAGTTAAAAAAGCACATTTTCAACAAGTCCATGAGTTGCCCTACTTTGTTATAATTCTATTCAGCCATTTATTCCCTCCTTCTATGGTAAAAGATAACTAGTTGCCATAAGAGCTGCCTATGGTTTTTACCATGGAATGGCAAATTTATCTAGGTATGCAGCAATAAACATTGTGGTGATATATTACAAATAGCTAGACAGACTTACCACTTAGGACTAGGAAGGCTGAATGATAACACATATGAAAGCTGTAACAGCAGCCATTTCTTGCAAGCGAAGAATCCAGTATGACCAAGAAAGACTAAATTACTCAAATTTTTGCACATATTACAATGCTCTGTACAGAAATATGGAACAGAAAGAAACAAAGGCCTCTGTTGTGATGGACTGTCTGAAAGGATGGTAAAAGGAAAGAAGAGGTTGTACATAGGGTATAACTGGCAGTCATAGGGCCCCATAGCAAAGTGAGATGGGCCCTACTACCCAATGACAAGAATTTGAGACAGTAGCAAAAGTAACAATAATTAAAGGTGAAAATAATAGCATCATGTATCAGAGAATTCACATAGAAGCGCTACATAGCAGAAAGCAACCAACTGGTTATCCACAGCCAGCTTTAGACTCACGCTTCCTGGTCAGACTGTGGGTGGGTCTTTAGCAGTAATTGGCATATCAGCTCTGCTATTACTTTTACTGTTACATGACTGCAGGAGATTTATAAAGTGTAGTACACAAAGCTACAGAGCTCTAGAGAGTGAAAGCATTTAGTTAGGTAAACAAACTCTGTTTCTAGAGATAAGACTCTGCAGGGAGTGACTTCGCTATGGTGGAACTGACTGACTGATGGCTGTTTGTACCAATCAGATAAGAGACACAGGAGAGAGTAGAGGGAAGAAGTGGAGGGTAACTAGAGAAACTTGTATACTCTAAGTCTATGTTCACACTGCTTATACACGGCGTAATTGCGGGACAGATATCGCCCCGCAATTATGCCGTGTGCTCGGCAGTGGGGGCGGGGGGTCCGGCAGCTCGCCGGCCCCATAGGCATTCATTATTCACGGCGGTATACGCGCCGTGAATAATTGACATGTCACTTTCTCCCCGCTCGCTAAATACGGCGAGCGGGGAGAGGAGACGGAATCTCTAGTTCTCTATAAGAACTGTGGATTACTGTAATGACTGGGACGGATTTCAGCAGTAATTTGCGCAGTACGGCGTGAATTACGGGCTGAAATACGTTCCAGAATAAGCCGTGTGAACATAGCCTAAGAGGAAATAAAATCTTCCTTTTCTCCTGACCAAAGCAAAGTCAAAACAGCAATGTATTTGGTAGTAGTCTTTATTTACATTTTCCTACATGTTAAAAGCTTTTCATTGTGGTGAGAAAAACCCTTTAAGCCCCATGCTGGGTACACCCCTGGTCCATCTGAGAATGCTGCTGATTCTGTGTGTGTCATCCTGATTGGTGCGAGTCTCTTGGAAGAAGGAGGAAGGTTGGGTAAGTATGACTTACAACCTTTGCGATGTAGAGATAGAGGCCTGTTTTGATAGTATTCAGCCTTTGTCTCTAGGGTGTGCCCGTATACAGTCCATAGTGGCCAATGAATGACATAAGACCCCACAGAAACAGGGAGTCAGAGACTCCTTAAAAAGACTCAGGAAACCAGGGGAAAGATGACGTACTTAAAACCATTTGCTGCTTCCTGTATTTATGCAAGAATTTACCAAAGGTTTTCCTTCTTCCAGATGAAGTAAGCTATTTCTCATAAATCAAAGACTGCTTGACACCTTAAGACTGCGTACCAAGACGAATGGATTGGGCTGTAAAGTTCTTGTGTCTCCTATAGATATTACTGGGCTATTTAGGAAATCGATGTCACTGTCAGATCCCATTCTTTAAAATGATTCCTTAATTTGTATTCTAATGATTGTGTATTGCTTGAATAGTCATATAAGCAATATATTAATGCCTCGTTTTATAAGGATGTTCATCTAAAATACTGAACATCTACAAAACCTTGTACCTTATGTCAAATACTTGAGATCTTCTTTTATTTTTTTTCAGGTAGGCCAAAATATTCAGTGAATGTACCACAATTGCAATACTCTTGAGATAAATACCTAGCTACAGTATGTCAGTGCCAAAGGTCAGAGGACCCTGAATATAATTCCAACAAAATGACAGCAAGGGACAATTTAAGGATTAGACTGGATTTACACATAGGGATTTTGTGGTGCTCCGATTTGTAATCTGATTCTGAGGTTAATTGCAAATGATTGTATAAAGGGAGTTTTTACATACAGCAATTTTTCATTAGGAAGTCAAATGTTTCTTCTCGCCATTGATGCCATTGATAAAAGGGTGGGAAATAGTAGTAGTATTAGTAGTAATAATGGCAGTAGACGCAGAGGACCGGAGAGAGACTCAATGGACGTTCATGCACGGAGCCCCAGGAGCTTTTAAAGAGGACATGTGGCCATTTCCGATATGTCTGTGTATGCCTGGTTCATATCTGCGTTGGAAGTCCTGTTCATAGCCGGCATCACAGAGATGGTGCTGGATCTGTTACATGATGGACACCAATGGCAGTTCCTGGACTCCATTTACTACAATGCGATCCGTACGGTTTTCATCTTGGTGTCCATCATTTTAAATAGTGCTTCTCGCTGCGCTATTTTTTCTGCCATTTTTAACAGAATTTGTAAAGGAGACTACAAACAGAACCACTGATGCAGATGTTTACTTAGCCTTAGAAAATACTCGTGTTCTCTGTAAAATCACAATTCTTGAGCATTTTCTCTTATAACTCTGTGTTAAGATGTTCCTCTCTTAATGAATTACTGAATTGGTCAAGTGGGTGTTACTAACTGGGGGCATTTTCTTGTACAGTGTGACATTGTCCAATCAGTGCTGACAGTCACTGTGTGCATGAACACCCCTTTCCATGCTGGAATGGTAACACCCAGTTGACATATTCAGTAATACATTTCTAGGAGGAACAGCACAACACAGAGTTATAAGAAAAGATGCTCCAGAATTGTTATTTCACACAGAACACAAGGATTTATATGAGGGAAAACACTATCCAGAAGTTTTGGAGTCAGGGGGACTCAGAGAGGAGCACCTTTCCTGTCACCTTCTAGGAGACCTGTCCTGGATATTTTTGTGAACTGAATAGATGTTTTTGGTATGTAATCATTTACTATATTTTTGGGAGACATGATATAAGATAAGAAGTCTCCTATATTTGTGGACCCCACTGATGAGTCCGGGTAAGGACGAAACGCGTTTAGGAGATCTGTATAGCAGTGTTGGATGGAGGTATCTATATTAGGGTACTGGAGGTATTTATATTAGGACAACTGATGTTCGTTAATCTATCATAATGGATACATAAAGAGAATATGGAGTATACAATCTTATACATCATGAGATATTTATATTGAAGACAGAGGAGAGTTGCATATATCGTGATCTTCAATTAGATAACACTCAGAGAAGAACTATTCGTTTGCGGGTCGACCCTTATTGGGCAGGTCACGTCCGCTAAGTGAAAAAACCACTTGAAGATAATTTAGGGACAAAAATTGGATTTACATGCTATATAGGGTTTGTGTTTATGATATCAGTAAATATTTTTAGCAAAAGATTAGAGTTTTAGTAGGAGAAATTTTTTGTGGTAGATTGCGGCGAGACTCAAACAACCAATGATAGCAAGATGTTAACTTACCTTAGAAATTACTCGTGTTTCTAGTAAAATCACAATTTCTGGAGCCATCTTCTCATATAACACTTGTGTTAAGATGTCTCTGCATCTTAATGAATTACTGAATTGGTCAAGTGGGTGTTACCAACTGGGGGCATTTTCTTGTACAGTGTGACATTGTTCAATCAGTGCTGACAGTCACTGTGTGCATGTACACCCCTTTCCATGCTGGAATGGTAACACCCAGTTGACATATTCAGTAATACATTTCTAGGAGGAACAACAGAGGAACAGCACAACACAGAGTTATAAGAAAAGATGCTCCAGAATCATACTTTCACACCTAACACAAGGACTGATTAGGGTTGTTACAGGTCCTCTTTTTTTAAAAACAATGTTTTTATTTAGGTTCTCCAAAAAAAAAAAAAAAGGAAACGCATATAATTAACAGTATGGATGCAGATGAAAGTGGCACATGGTTTGAGACAGAAATATATGCATGTTACAAAAGATTTACCTAATGAGATTATGTGACACAGATCACGGTGGAAGACTTAAATCTGGATTGATGTAAACATAAAATACAAATAAATATAAAAAGCAATAAAAAACACTCAACATACTCAAGATCAGCCACTGACGGAAACAGGTCAAATATGGTTCCTACAATAAGTCCAGAGCTTCATAAAAATAAAATGATGTGAGAATAAGAGCTGGTGGAGGTGAAGGTGGTGTTGTATCATATAGTATTGTACGGCATAATACTGTACGATTGCCAAGGGTTAATAGATATTACAGAGTAGCCATAAAATATTAGGGGCGATTGTCAGAAGTAGGAACAGACCTAGGGACTGATAGGTGCTCTAGAGTAAGTATATAAAAGGACATGGTCACACAGTGGATTTTCCTGATATGGAAAATCAATCGCGGATACCTGCTAAATCTTCATCTAAAATCTACACCTTTCATATGGTTTTAGGTGCAGACTGTAATGTATATCTGCAAATCTTGCCACTTTTTTACATGCATTAGCTCCACATCTATGGGGTTAATCCATGTTGTTGCTGTCTGAAGCGGAATCTACCCGGACATATCGCTTGATTTTTGTGACATAGATTTTAAATTCACAGTCGGTAAATTCACAGTCTGCATCCAATTCCATTGTGTAAATGTTCCCAAATTAAGGAGTATAAATAGGGATATTCAAAATGTGCAAATAAGGAAACTTCATCAACTAAAAACTTCTGAGTCCAAGTAAAAAGGTTTGTGGCAAGAAAAAATTTGGCAAATATGTGCAGGACGGCTGCTTAAAATGTATTACAGGGCTGCTGCCCAAGATGGCTGCCTAATCCCTGAGCTCCGCCGGTCTCGCCGAGAATATCGCGGCTAATCTTGTTATCCCCTGGCACCCACAGCTCCCAACGTCTGGGCATTTGTCCCTGACTGACCCAGGACTTACCGGGCGAAATTACGGGCTCCGGAGCCAAAGCAAGCGAGTGGTAGCTCCCTCAGAAGACGCGGCGTGCCCCTAAAGAGCGTTACCCCAAGGCGCGGGCTTCCCCAGTTTGACAATCGGGGGCGCCAGCCTCCCGTCACACAAAGGGGGGGGGGGCCCAGCGACCCTCCCCCTGGTCCCCCAACCCCAAAAACCAGGACCCCCTGCCCCTCCGGGGTTTGGTTCCTTTTTTTCTCGGCTGCACCCCCCCGGGGAATTTTTTGCTGCGGACCCTCGACTCCACAGTGCTCGCTCTGCCATAAAGAACCCCCTTGGACTCAGAAATTGCCTGCCATCCCTTTCCAGGGGTGTCCTCGGGTGGGTTACTGCACCGAAAACCCGCGCGGGCCCTACCTAAACTGGGTTTTGGAAAACATCCTCTATTTTTTTTGGGCTCAACACTCTGCCACTCGCCCTTTTGAACGGGGACCCCTGGCCTTTTAAGGGACCAACTGCCCCAACCCTTTGGGACCCCCCCCCTGACCCAATTTAAACCCCCTTTACCAAATTTTTTGTGCCTCCACCCTAATTACCTAACGCCTGACTTAAACGGGGGTCATTTAAACTCTGCAAATTAAATTAATCCCCCGGGGTACCCCCACCAAAGCTGGGGGGATTTGTTAAAACCAAAGCCAAAACCCTCAAAAAACACGGGCTCACGGGGGAGGCTCACAGCCCATGCCCTTGTCAAAAATTTAAAACCCCAAGGGCCTTTTCCCACCAAGGGGGCCAGCTCCCTCAACCTCCTCACCTTCAAGGGGTGGAGTTTTACAGAGGATTCCTGGCCCTTACTGCAGAGGCAGAGTCACGGGGAGGAGGAGAAGTACTCACAGACCACGGCTGGAGAAATAGATTGGAAAGCGTATATTCAAGGCCTACCGACCAAAGAGGATTTTAAAGCCATAGTTCTTGAGGTGAAGGAAGCATGTAAAGTAGAGATTGCCTCAATTCAACAGAACCTTATTCATATGGCAGACAGAGTAGATACCTTGGAGGAGGCCCACGATGACACCCGGAGATATATATCACAACTGCAGCTAACAGTTAATAATCAAGCCAGAGCCTTGAGGGAGACCTCTCGCCATATCGAAGACCTAGACAACAGGCGGAGGAGAAACAATATCCGAATAAAGGGCATCCCAGAACCCAAGGAAGGGAGGACTTTGCCTCTACCTAAATGCTATCTTTATGATCTTTGGGGGAACCTTGCCCCACCGTACCCAACTAGTAGGCCCCCCCGTGCCTAAGACCAAAAATACGAAAACCAAACCGAGAGTTTAAAATATTTGAGCCCATATTTGTTGTCAAAGAAAAAATTAGGGCCCAAGGCAAGACCCCGGAAAAAGATGGCTTATGAGGGGGAAAACCAGCTGTACCCGGGATCAGATGGACTACAATCCAAAAGCGTGGTCTATAACCCCTTTATGCCCTTTGAAAGAACATAAAAATCCTTTATCGGTTTTTTTTCCCCTTTTTCGCTTAAGCAATAGAATGGGGATACGGTGTTAACGTTATGCGGCCCTTCCTCCCCTTCTCCCCGAAACGGGGACATTAAAACCCGGACTGGGAAATTGAGTACCGCCCGGCCCCAGCTCCCTCAAAATCGGGTCAGTGTAGGGCAAGCCCCTTTCCTCTCCAAAATCTTCCACGGTAGCCCGCTCACCAAAGGGCCTGGGCTGACTTGTAATAACCCATGTTTTCTTGGTTCCAATTGTTTAGGATCCCAATGGGATAGTTACACCAATGCCAGGGTGTCATCTTCAAGTTTTCACAAGAAAATTGCTTTCAGTTTTTTAACCCGAAAATGATGATGTGAAATTTGTTTTCCTTCCTTTTTTTTTTCCTCCCTCCCCCCTTTCCTTTTTTTTTTTTCCTCTATCCTCTCCTCCTTTGCTTGCCCCGCCCACATTGCTTTGTCCTCTACCCCCGCCCCGTCTACAAGTAACCTGTGAGATGTAAAAAATTTTCCCGGGGAGCCGCTCTCACGGGGGGTCCACGCGGCGTCGGCTGACGGGCCCCTTCCAAATGAGGATAAATCTTCCACAGCGTCCCCTTAGGGAGGCACTTTTTCTGAATTACACCATCTTTGGCTTTTTACCGGGCATTTTTTACCTCGGTAAAATAAAAAATTTTCCCACCTTGGGGCGTTTTTTTTGATGTACTTTGACTTTTTTTGTGTTGTAATGTGGTGTTTCCCTTCCCATCCCCTTTTTATCTTTTTTGGATTTTCCCTTGGGTATCATTTCAAAGTATAGTGGGTTGTCACTCACTTTTGGCCCCGAGTTGTGCCAAAAAGGGCTTTAGAGGGCATCTTTAGAAAATGGTTAATTTCTTCACTCAATGTCAAGGGGGTTAACTTGATGTTAAGAGGCGTCCCTGTGTTCTGAAAAGAGATCACAAAGCAGATATTTCATTTATTCAGGAGACGCACTTTAACCAAGAGGGAATTTTTCCTTGTAAAGCGTTTTTCCCTCATGCTTATGTTGCCCCTCAATGGAAAGAAAGGGGGAGTGGCCTATTTATCCCGCAACTGTCGACAGGTTTCAAAATGTTTAGCGGATGAAAATGGCCGCTATGTAATTTTACAGGGGGTGCTCCGGGGTTCTCCTATAGTCCTCTGCAATCTGTATGGTCCCAACTGCTCCCAAATTAAATTCCTAAAAAGGGTACTGCTCAAAGTCTCCCAATTACTGCCTGCAATGCTGATTGTATGAGGTGACTTCAATGTCTCCTTCTCTGACAACCTAGACCAACTCCAAGTAAAGAGCACTCTCTCCTCGCGCTCTCAGTCTGGGCTTTCTAGAGCCTTCCAAAAACTAATACGTACTTACAGTTTATTTGACCTCTGGAGGGTGCCGCACCCGAGGGATAGAGCTTACTCCTTCTTTTCCCCGCCTCATAGGTCACACTCATGTATTGACTACTTTTTTGGTAATATTCCTATTTTGAGATTAGTAAGGGACTCAGAGGTGGGCCAGATTCCATGCTCGGACCACGCTCCTGTTACTAAACCCCAGAGAGACGAGTTCTCTGGGAGTCGTAGATGTCACTGGAGGCTGAATGAAACTTTACCGAAGCGTCCAGAACTGCGGGAACAGCTGAGAAACGATCTCTCGGACTAGTTCTCTAACAACGAGAAGTGGGGGTGCTCTGGGAGGCGCATAAAGCAGTCATGAGAGGTCAATACATTGCCCTGAGCACCCGTATTATACGCGATAGGGGTTTTCAGCGGGAGGCTCTTACTGTACAGTTACGTGCGCTGGAGGCAAAACTGCTTTCCACACCTAGTAAGACTACTCTGCGGCGCATTGTGGCTACCCGACATCAGCTTAAAATGTTAGCCCTGGATAAAACCGAAAAACTAATAATGTATTCCAAACATAAATACTATGATAAGGGTAATAAGTCTCACACCTTGCTTGCTAAACAATTGAGAAACGACGCAGTAACTGGGTCCCCGCAGGTGCTTAGAGATTCCCATGGCAATATGATATACGATCCCAACACTATATCTCAGATCTTTACAGATTATTTTTCGGCCCTGTATTCCCTACCGGACTCACTGCCATCGAATCAGGCTCGGAGGGAGGAGTTACTGACAGGCTTTTTGAAGAAATGCAACCTTCCTCGTCTTACCCCTGCGGCTCTGGAAGAACTAAATGCCCCATTGAGTGCTGAGGAGATTGAAGGTGTTTTGAAAGACCTCCCTAATGGAAAAACCCCTGGCCCTGACGGGTTTACCTACTTATATTATAAAACTTTTTATCCCCAAATGATGGGTACGCTAGTGGCTCTATATAATTCCTTTCTTGACGGGACCCCGATCCCCCCAGCAATGTCCCATTCGTTTATTACCCTCATCCCGAAAGCAGACAGAGATCACTTGGATCCATCCAACTATCGTCCCATAGCCCTTTTGAACACTGACCTGAAAATCTTCGCTAAGATTCTGGCATATTGGCTGGCCCCTTGGCTCCCTCAGTTGATACACACAGATCAGGTGAGATTCGTTCTTGGTCGGCAGGGGGGGGGATAATAAGAGACGAGCTTTGGATCTTATTGAAGTTGTCAATAGAGAGGACCAGGAAGCGTTATTTCTGAGTCTTGACGCAGAAAAAGCTTTTGACCGCTTGCACTGGTCCTTTCTTTCAGTGGCTCTGGGGGCTTTTGGCCTTCAGGGTCCTTTCATGACTGCCGTAAGGGGACTGTATTCTACCTCTTCTGCGACCATCCGACTCCCCCATGGGTCGTCCGCTCCCTTCCAGATCAAGAATGGAACTAGACAGGGATGTCCCCTTTCTCCCCTTCTATTTGTATTGTCCATAGAACCTTTAGTGGCCGCCATTCGCTTAAACCCTGATATTAAAGGTATAATGATTCGACATAGGGAATTTAAATTATCTCTATTTGCTGACGATATATTGCTCTCTTTGACTGCCCCTCAGGTGACTCTACTCAACCTTCACTCCCTTCTAGATGAGTTTGGTAGGTTGTCTGGATATAAGGTCAATACCAGGAAGACGGCGGCCTTCCCGGTTAATATCCCGCTATCTCAATTACGAACCCTAGAGCTGAATTTTAAATATAATTGGAAAAAGGAGACATTGAAGTACCTAGGAGTTAACTTGTCCAACACTTACCCTTCGGTTTATCGCCATAACTATCCTAAACTGTTTTCGGAGCTTAGAGGCTTGTTGACCCGATGGCAGCGGCTACCACTTTCTTGGTTTGGTAAGATAGTGGCGGTCAAGATGACTCTATTGCCCAAGTTGCTGTACTTCTTTGAAGCACTGCTCATTCAGGTACCCCTAGGGGAATTAAAGTCCCTCCAAGCAGCAATATTTAGATTCATCTGTCTCAAAAGAGACACAGGGTTCCAAAAAGTGTACTTTTGTCATCTAAATCTAGGGGAGGCCTTGGGGTCCCTGATTTACTTAAGTACTTTTGGGCATCCCAACTGCGAAGAATCACCGATTGGTCTTCCCTGTATGCACACTCAGCTTGGACTGAGATAGAAAAATTATGGTTGGCCCCTACCCACCCTAATTCATTATTATGGGGAACCACAAACATCCAAACTGATAGGCCCCTCCTCGGTCCCATGGCTCTTCTGCGGAAGGTTTGGCATACCTGCTCTAGACGGTTTGGTCTATGTGCAGATGTATCACCTATGACCTCGTTTCTCTTCCAACCACAACTTCCGGACAGCCTGTCATCGGGTAGCTACAAGCTCTTTGATATACCGGATTTAGCCTTCTTCTCTTACTTACAGATCGGCCATTTTCTCCGACAAGTATCTGGAATGGATAGGGTGTCCATTCCTACCCGTTTTGAGACTCTTTGCAGGACTAGTTCCTCCACTAGAGGTCTCATATCAGCAATTTACAAGATACTTCTTGACCCGGATCCTGAGAACTTCCCCAACCATAAATATATAGAAAAATGGAATAGGTGTCTAGGCACACCACTTTCTGAGGAGGAGTGGCGGACAGCCTGGAGGGGAGCGTCGAGGACTTCAGCATGCATACTGCATAAGGAAAACCAATATAAAATTTTGTTTTTCTGGCACCATAACCCGTCTTTAATCCATAAATTCAATCCAACGGTTTCGGACCATTGCTGGAGGTGTCGATTGGGATGTGCCGACCTCTTCCATATTTTCTGGGACTGTGAGCACATCAGATCATTTTGGGAGTCGGCCCGAACTCTCTTGCTGGAAGCATTAGATATTAGTCTCCCTTTAGACCCTAAGATATTTTTGCTCCCGGACCTAGGAAAGAAGACTAGGCAATTGATTCTATACCTTTTCACTGCGGCTAAATGTTTGATCTCAAGGAACTGGAGGTCGGCTCTCTCCCCTTCTAGGCTGGACCTTTGCCACAGAATGCAGGAAGTACGTAGAATGGAATACCTGACTGCTTTGCTTCAGGATCAAGTGGACAGGTTCAGGGCTATCTGGGACATCTGGGATCTGTACGCCCTAGGTAAAGGCCTCTCATGACTCCCTGTATTTATATATACCACGTACGCACATGATCTTTTAATGACCACCCTTTTCCCCTCCCTATCGTGTCTTGTCCTGTTGACATCTGTTATTTCTATTATTCTGTGTGATTTGGTGTTCATTGTTGTCCTCTGTTGAACGTGATGGATCCAGTTAATTCCAGGACGGATTAGTATTTTTGTGTCTTTATGAAAAAATTTAATACAGACTGATGGGTCTTGTGCTGAGAGATCCGCCAATGTGACATCTGAGATTTGATGATATGAGTATGACCACCTATTCTATGTCTTGGTTGATAAGTATTTACCTGATCTTCAAATGTTTGTAATGTTGAATCTTCTTGATGAAACCATAGTTAAACAAACGGAGGTAGTCTTCGTGGCAGTTGTGTGCGGGGGCCGGAGGGGGTGTCTCGGGTAGGCCTGCTTCTGCCCAATGCAAGCACTGGGTGCGGGCTTGTGTGGGATGCGCCTCCTGGCCCTTTGTGCGGACCTGTCATGGGAACTGCTCTTCTAGCCCAGTGAAATAGGAGTAGTGATTTTGTGTACTGGATGATAGTTGTTTATGAAACCCCTGAATGGTCATCATCGTCCGAAGTATGGTATCCGTTGGGGGGCTGATCCCTCTCATTTAGCTTATTGAGATGAAAATGTTTTATTAAATAGGTTCTGAGGATTCATCACAAGGAGGTGAACATGTATTACTAATCAAAAAGTGTACAATTATAAATGTTACTGCAATGTTTACATTGTTGTCTATATTGTTATTGAGATTTTTATTCTGGATATTCAAAAAAATCTTCTTCAATAAACATACAGTTTAACAAAAAATGTATTACAATATGGAGGTTGAACTTATTATAGTTTTAATGAAATATCACAGTAACCTATGGATCCGGGGCAGAGAGAAATGGGAGAAAGTAAGACGTACAAAATGCTGACACATTAATATGAAGATTTTTGATCTGTAATCAGCAAACAGCATTTAATATCACAATCATGTATCTGACAACATAATTTTTTAGCATGACGGAATAACGGATAAGATGGTGACAGAAATGAGTGTACACTGAAAACAATTACTATGGGTCATTTACACACAGCGATTATCACTGAGCTATCACTGAAGTGAAAAATTGTATAATGGAAACTCACAATCAGGACTCTTTCATAGTCCCATTTATTGGATCATACTCAGTTCTATTTTTTAATTGAAAAAATATTACCAATAAATTTAAATGATTTGATTCACATTTCCATTTTTTTGATCTGCATGCTGGATTTTCATTATATCGCACATTCCAACAGATCTTTATTGGTATTGTTTTTAGCCCGTAAAAATCAACCAGTTGCATTTTTGTATACATCAGTAGTTCATATTTGTTGTTTTTTCTAACATATTTTAGCAATAATACCAAAACAACACAAAAAAAAGAAAAAAAATCATTAAAGGGGTGTTCTCATTTGAAACATTTATGGCTTATCAATAGGATGTGCCATCGAGGTCTGATATTCTCCATTTTGTTTTATGAGAGTTTCGAGTACAGGTTAACGTTGTGTTCGTCGGAACTCAGAACTAACATAGAACAGAATTGGGAGTAGCCTCCAAGGGCGACCTACTCTTGTTCTGAGCAGTCAGACTTGTCAGACATTTATGGCATACCCTATCGATATGCCAGAGATGTCTGAAATGGTACAATCTGCTAATTCTTAAATCAAAAAAAATGGAAGAAATACTGATGGAAAATGGACAGCTTGTGATACAATTCGGAAAAAAACAGATACAATAGAAAATCAAAAATGGAACAAATTGTAAAGAAAAAAGTACTGTATGGCCATGGCACCAGTTTGCGGCCAGTTTTTCAGACGGAGAAAAACCATCCCCCTGTGGCCGTGTGCATGGCACAAAAACCAGACAAATACCGGTCGGATAAGCCGACCGGTATTTGTCCTGTGCCATGGGGACGCGCCCTATTTGATCTGTTTTTTACATGGAAGTATGTAAGAGGCCATATGTTTTAGGGTGATTTTATTCTTACTGTTTTCTATCTAATTTTTTCTTTTTTATAGCTCATATATTTTTATACTTTTTGTTTGCTTATGCTTTTTATATCTAATTTTCGGTCACTAATACATATGTCACATATGTCAAGAAATGTTCCCGATATATACATTAAACAGAATCTATAAGAGAGGCCATAGAGTGTTATCCATCATCCATAGGCTGCTGTGGCATTCATTTAACGGAGCCATTATATGATGTATTCATGGCACAGTTGCAATAATAGGCTATGTGTGATGGACACTGTTATGTGGGATTCTTCACAGACATTTTTAATATATATTTAATGAATTTGTCATTAAAAGCTATAAAATGCTAATGATATATATGTTAAAGGGGTTGTTTGCTTGATTTTATGACATTTTTTCTAGCATGGTACTATAAAATTAAAAATGTATACTCACCTTTCTCATCAACTTGGTTTCCTGTTTACGTCTTGGCTTTGGCTGAACAGGACATCACCACTGCAGCCACTGATTGGCTGTAGTGGGCACATGCCATTGCCTGACATCCCATTCGCCTGGAGCAAGGAAATAAACTGAAGACCAGTGGAGAGGAAAGGCGCCGGACAATGGCGTAGCTATATGGGGTGCAGTGGTTGCAGTCGCTAGTGGGCCCTGCAGCCTTAGGGGACCCAAAAGCTCTTCAGACACATAAGAAGACACCAGTGTTATCAATAACACATGGTAGCCTGGGGGCCTCATTTCACTTTTTTGCACTAGGGCCCAAGAGCTTGAAGTTATGCCACTGGTGGTGGGGGCTAGATATAAGGTGATGGGAAAGGTGAGTATATGTTTTTTATTTTATAAGACCATCTTTATGCTAAAAAATGTAATAAAAACAAGCAGACAATCCCTTTAAGCAGATGCTTGTGAGAGATGCCATGTAGTACATTTACCATAGACTATTTCGGCATCCGTTCTTCCTGTACATTGGATAATGTAGTCTACTACATTAGTATAGTGAAATATAATAGTCCAATAAAAGTCAGAAAGACACTACTGACCTCCTTAAGGCAAATAATACCATATAGTAATGTTTAGGGTGTATGTTGAGAGCTCTCCTGTGTATGCGCTTTGTGTACATTAAAACCAAGTATGAACAGGGCCTTATTGCAGTAAGTGCTTCTTTATTTATTTTTCACTGCAAACATCCCACCAAACCATGTAGCTTTCCATACAGCCAAATTTCATATTGCTCATATATCTATGTTTAGTGAGTTTTTTAAGGTTTTTTTTTTTTTAAAAAATATGAGTGTTTTCCTCCCTACCTATCAGTATATTTATGCAGCCGGGGGTATGTTCACACGGCTTATTTTGCAGCGTAATTGCGCTTAATACGTGGCGAAATGCGCCCCGCAATTATGGTAATCCATAGCTCTTATAGAGAACTATGGATTACGCCTCATCCCCCCCCCCCCCGCGCGTACAAAAAAGGATTGTACTCGCAGGAGATAAGAAAAAAAAAGTCAATTATTCGCGCAATATGCGCTGCATAATGCATGTCAATGTGGCGCCGGATTTGGGAGTCGCGCTGAGCAGCGCGTACTACCGAAGCACAGTGGGGGCGGCATAGACATTCATTATTCAGGTCAGTTCTCTCCCAGCATGTACAATACGATTGTATTGTATGGGCGGGGGATGTGGTGTAATCCATAGTTCTCTATGAGAGCTATGGATTACCATAATTATGGGGTGCATTTCGCTGCGTATTAAGTGCAACACGTGGTGAAATACGCCCGCAATTACGCAGCACAATAAGCTTTGTGAACATTATGCTCCCAGTTTCAGCTTACAAGCCTCCATGCTCCTTGGTCTCTGCTCCTTCCTCTTTTCTTTATTTGGCACTCTCCTATTGTTATAATCATACTGCATCTTATTATATGCTGCAAGATAAACCAAAACACCTAATAACATGTTAGACATAAGATTAAGTATGAAGAATCAATTTAAATTTAGAAAACTTACTGAACCAGTTTTCTGGGCTGTAGGAATTTCAGCTCTGCAGTAATATAACATCAATGAGTACTAGTGTGTAAAGAAATCTTTTACATTATAAAGGGTTTCCCCATCTCCCAAATTACCCTTCCCATCCCTCACCCATCCTGTGCTCCTTTCTGGTTAGAGGGGGTGTGTTCTAGCTTGCAGTTCACCCAGCAGGGTTGTGATAACTACATCTGCTGGCTTGGATGTGCACACGTCCACAGAGATCACATGGAGAAGTGGTCCCGGGCTTCTGCATATGCCCTGGAGCACTACTCCCCTCATATACAGAGAAAACAAGGTGTAGTTGGGTCACACACGTAAATGCATGTACCCTCGATCTTAGCTGTGGTCAACGTCACAGTGTTGCAGCAGTCCTGGCCACCACTGATAGCCACAGCGATGATCCGTATCAAAGGCAATGAGCAGTACACAAGCAAAATGAGATAATGGGAACAACAGGTGACAGAACGATTTTTTGCTAATGCAATGTATTTAGAAAGTTGCTTATTTTCAACTGCATGTCACTCCAAAAACCTATTTTTGAAGTGAAAATTCCCCTTTAACCACTTAAGGATCCGGCATTTTTTTTTTGTTGACACGTTCGTTTTTCCTTCCTCGCCTTCCCAGAGCCATAACTTTTTTATTTTTCCACCTACATAGACACAGGAGGGCTTTTATTTTGCGGGACAAGATGTACTTTCTAATGGTGTTATTTATATTACTATAGAATATACTGGGAAATCGCAAAAAAAATCCAAGTGGGACAAATTGTGAAAAATTTTTTATTTTTGCCATGTTTGCGGGTGTTTTGCTTTTACGGCGTTCAATCTTCGGTCAATACAATGTGTTATCTGTATTCTACAGGTTGATACGCATCCGATAATACCAAACATGTAGGGTTTCCGTTATGTTTTGGCACCGTAAGAAAATTCCAAACTTTTTCTATTTTTTAAATTTGCGCCGCGGCGCCACTTTGTGTGACCAATAAATTTTTTGTACTAACACCTACGGATGTCAGTGAGGGGGAATTTTTTGCGGGCTGAAGTGTACTTTTTATCGCTAGCAGTTTAGAATGCATACAACTTTTTTGATCACTTTTATTCCATTTTTTAAGTGATGTAAAATGACCAAAAAACGCAATTTTGGCATTTGGATTTTTTTTTCTTCTACGGTGTTCAGCGTACGGGATAAATGATGTTATATTTTTATAGATTGGACTTTTTCAAACGCGGCGATACCAAATATGTCTAACTTTTTTATTTTTTTATTGTTTTTATTTGTAAAATGGGGAAAGGCGGGTGATTTGAACTTTTAATACTTTTTTTTGTACTTTAAAACTTTATTATAATTTTTTTTTACTTTAACATTGAGTCCACCTAGGGTGCTTGACCACTAGGTGGCACGATTGTCAATACAGTCTAATGCATTGCATAGACAATGCATTAGACTGTACCAAGATGCCGGTTTACCCACTTCCTGTCTGCAGACGGAAGTGGGGCAAACCAGGACATGGGAGTGACGGGAGCCTTCACACGGCTCCCCGCTGCCATGTCCAGGCGTTGGATCGCTGCAGGTATGCTGCGGCTGCGCCGATCGCCCTGAAGAGCGGTGCGCGGCACTGATCCTCATTCATTCAGATGCCGCGGCCATCTTTGCCGCGGCATCTGATTGGTTAAACAGCCGGGTGTTAGCGGAGCTGTAACGGCCGGGTGTTAGCGGAGCGATCCCCCTGCAATGCCCCTTAGCGACCCTGGGACGTACTCATATGTCCAGGGTCGTTAAGGGGTTAATTAAGGAAGAAAAACTAGAAACAAACTGGGATGTGATACATGTTAGGGCTTGTCTCCACGGCATGGTGTTTTGGTCAGTTTTTCAGACAGTTTGCGGTTTTAGAAACCGTCTGAAAACCAACAAGCAACACTCCCCCACAGACTTTAACCCCTTAACGACCACCCGCCGACTTTAGACGTCGGCTGGTGCGGGTCGATTGTCTGCAGCGACGTCTTTAGACGTCGCTGCAGACATCGCGGTTTGCGGTGCCCGGCACTGCAATTGCGCTGGGATCGGGGCTGTACTACACAGCCCTGATCCCAGAGCATGTCCTGCGCAACCCGGTGCTTTAACCCTTTGATTGCGGCGGTGCGTTACCGCAGCGCAATCAAAGGGTTTCCCCTGCTCTGTCGGGTGATCGGAACACCCGGTGACCCGACAGAGCCCGGGGGACGGCTGCACAGTCAGCTCTGGGGACCTAGAGTGGCCCCAGAGGTGTCTGTGTACTAAGCCAGTGACCAGGACATACTGTGTGCTGTCCTAATCACTGCCTGTGTCAGACTGACACAGATTAGAATGTATTAGTACATATGAATACGCTTATACAAATGTTAAACAGTTCTCCCTTCATGGGAGTAAAAAAAAGTAAAAAAAAACATAAAAAGTGTAAAAAAAAGTGTAAAAAAAATAAATAAAAAAATAAAAAATAAATATTTAATAAAAAATAATTGTGCATAAATTACACGCACGAAAAAACCTACACATATTTGGTATCCACACGACCGTAATAACCTGTAGAATTAATCTAACAAGTTATTAAGTGTGAAATGTGAATGGTGCAAAAAAAAAATAAAATACTGCAATTATTTATAAGTGAACGTAATCTATTCCCACCTAAAGTACAACTTGTCTCGAATAAAATGAGCCCTCATCCAACTGCGTTATTGAAAAAATTAAAAAGTTACAACTGTTGAAACATAAGGAGGCAAAAACTAAAAAATGTTCTGGTCATTAACTACTTTTCAGGCGTTCGGCTTAAGGAGTTAATAGAAAACCCGTGCAGCTGTCCTCATTGAACGGATTTTCTGCCAGACTTTTTTTACACCGCCGGCTTTCCTAAAAACTTAGAACACGTTCATTCTTCCGTCTGGTTTTCGGGCAGAACATGAACATCTGGGTGTTAAGGCGGACGGCTTAAATCCTCAAACCGCAGACAAGAGCCATCCCCCTACACGCAAAATAAGACAAGATAACGTATTTGGTCTTTGCCGTGGGAACGCACCCTTAGGCTAGGTTCACATGGCTTAAATGCAGGGCGTAATTACGCCCCGCAATTACGCTGTGTGGCCGGATTCGCTGAGCAGGGAGAGGAGACATAATCCATAGTTCTCTATGAGAACTGTGGATTACCGTAATGACTGGGACTTTTTCAGCCCATAATTTGCGCACTCCGGCGCGTAATTACGGACTGAAATACGTCCAATTTTAAGCCGTGTGAACATGGCCTTACAAATCCATAGGTTGGCAGCTTTGCACAAACCATTGGTATTTGGCTTCCAAGGGTATGAACAGTTAGGGGGATCATTTATTTGTATGTTGTTAAATTATGAAACATATCCTATCCTATGTCTGGGAGGACATTGCCTATGTTCCTATAGAATCACTGGATTACAACAACATAAACGCAATACATCACAGTGTGACTCCACGCTGTCTCACACAATATCACTTTATTATCCAGAGATATCAGAGGAGCAAAGGGAACATTGGAAGCCATCACATTTTAATAAGCAGGTGACAGCTCAGCAGCTGTGTGGTTTCTGTGTTTGCGGAGAATGTCATATACAGTATCAATATAGCAAGTACTATCATATTCCGTTTTATCATGAGACAGATGGGTGTAACGCAGTAGTAAATATTGACAGGAAGAGAGTCTGGCGCTTTATTTATTCTCTGTTTTGTGGTAAAAATATAAAAATATTTTTTGGATCACAGTAAATCGTCTACGAGCAAAATTTATTTTAGAAATTTTTAATGTAAAAAAATATCATATATGAATATGTCAAGCTTTGTTCTTTACTGACAGCATATCTCTAACATGTCTCCGATTATTTCATTTTAATTAATTGGATTTGTTCCATAGAGAAAAGCAACACATCCAGACATCTGTGCTAGCATCATTCTACTTATAACATATTTAATGGGAAACTGTCAGGTGGTTATGGTGCTGAGAGCAGGATGTGATAGAGGGAGGGAAGTTGAGCTCTGTAAAATATATAGGTTACATGAGGAGCTGAGCTCTGTGATATATAGGGTTATATGATAGAGGAGAGAAGCTGAGCTCTGTGATATATAGGGTTATATGATAGAGGAGAGAAGCTGAGCTCTGTGATATATAGGGTTATATGATCGAGGAGAGAAGCTGAGCTCTGTGATATATAGGGTTATATGATAGAGGAGAGAAGCTGAGCCCTGTGATATATAGGGTTATATGATAAAGGGAGAGAAGCTGAGCTCAGTGGTATATAGGGTTATATGATAGAGGAGAGAAGCTGAGCTCTGTGATATATAGGGTTATATGATAGAGGAGAGAAGCTGAGCTCTGTGATATATAGGGTTATATGATAGAGGAGAGAAGCTGAGCTCTGTGATATATAGGGTTATATGATAGAGGGTGAGAAGCTGAGCTCTGTGATATATAGGGTTTATATGATAAAGGGAGAGGAGCGGAGCTCTGTGATATATAGGGTTATATGATAGAGGGAGAGGAGCTGAGCTCTGTGATATATAGGGTTATATGATAGAGGAGAGAAGCTCAGCTCTGTGATATATAGGGTTATATGATAGAGGAGAGAAGCTGAGCTCTGGGATATATAGGGTTATATGATAGGGGAGTGAAGCTTAGCGAGGTGATATAAAGGGGTATATGATAGAGAGAGAAAAGACTGGTGCACATAATTTTTTTCAAAATCTTAGAGAACCCCTTTAGGCCATGTCCCCACTGCACGGGTTTTCGCGGGCGTTTTTTAGTCAGCCGTGTTTGGCGGTTTTTTCAGACCGCCTGAAAAACGGCCGAAAATGAGCACCAATGCTCTAATGGAAAAACCCGTGCAGCAGTCCCCACTGCAACGGGTTTTCCGCCCGAGCTGTTTTGTCACTGGCGGACCGGCGGCAAAAACATTGAACATGCATCAATCTTCCGCCGGTATTCCGGACGGAAGGGTGCTGCTCAATGGGAGGGGGGAGGGCTGTTCTCCGCTCATGCCGGAGACAAGAGACGCCCCCCCCCCCGCCCCGGGCGGCCGTGAGAACGGCCGCAAAACAGGACAAATACCGCCGGCAAACCGGCCGGTATTTGTCCTGACCGTGTGAACGGCCCCTTAGTGTCAGTGACTGAAGAGTGCAGGTCTTGGCTGCCAATGTATTTAAAGGGATATTTGAAAATGTTTTCCTAGGGACACGTTGGTTTTGACCCAACATAGTTTATCGCTTATTTAGACTTGATGTCTGTGAGGAGATATGATTAGTTTCTATAAGGCCATGTCCCCACGGCACCAGTTTGCGGTTTCCAAAGCAGCCTGCAAACTTTTACATGGGCCACTATGGAAAACCCGTGCAGCAGTCAAACCCGAAATACATTGTACGTGTTCATTCTTCCGTCCGGTTTTCAGACGGAATATGAGCAAGTCAATGGGAAGGGGGAAGGCTTTACTCCACTCATCGCAGAGAAAATCTGTCCCCCTGCGGCTGAGTGCACCGCACACAAACTGGACAAATACCAGTCGGATAAACCGACCGGTATTTGTCCTGTGCTGTGGGGACGCGCCCTAAGTATATACATGAAAACCTGTTTCATGTAAAACCCCCCCTCATAGAAGAGCGGGCACTCCTTCCAACTGGTGAAAAAAGGCTCAATATACAGAGGGTAACAGACGTCTTTACCATAAAAACTGTAAATCTCAGGAGCTGGTCACAGCAGGAACAGGTGAGGGCTACAAGAAAAGCTTAGACCATTACATCCAACAAAATAATATTAACACTTATGTAGCTGTATAAAATTCTTGTTAGAATGTAGACTTGGTTTTGGAATTAAGATAGAAATTTTTCTTTCAGATCAGTTTGATTAATTTCTTATGGCTTCCATATTCTAGATCGACAAATTTTAAAATTCCCTCTATCCCTTACTTCATCCACATCTTTCCACACCTTTGGTTAAATTTGATGGACAGATATCTTTTTTAACCATACTATGTATGTAACCATGAAGGTGTGGCCTCTTATTGGTGGTGTTTGTATGGGTGTAGTTTCCAGCAGATTTTGACAGAATATTAATTTTTCCAAACATTCCCTGTATGTTGTCCTTACTATAAAGGCCTTACTTACAGTGATCTCTGAAATCATTTGCTATTAATGGTACAGCTTTTACAAAGTCTAGTTGATCCCTTTAAACTAAAATGAACCCCGAAATTCAGATCCTGCACCAAACCCCATAATTTACATATATACCATCACCGGCCCACTTTATTAGGTACACCTGTCCAACTGTCATTAACACTTAAAATTTTTAATCAAGCCCAAACAAAATGGCGGCAACTCATGCATTTAGGCATGTAGACATGGTCAAGACAATCTCCTGCAGTTCAAACCGAGCATCAGTATGGGGAAGAAAGGTGAATTTGAGTGCCTTTGAACGTGGCATGGTTGTGGTGCCAGAAGGGCTGGTCTGAGTATTTCAGAAACTGCTGATCTCCTGGGATTTTCACGCACAACCATCTCTAGGGTTTACAGAGAATGGTCCGCCAAAGAAAAAACATCCAGTGAGCGGCAGTCCTGTGGGCGGAAATGCCTGGTTGATGCCAGAGGTCAATGGAGAATGGGCAGACTGGTTCGAGACTGATAGAAAGGCAACAGTG
This sequence comes from Phyllomedusa bahiana, assembly GCA_025379985.1. Taxonomy (NCBI): domain Eukaryota; kingdom Metazoa; phylum Chordata; class Amphibia; order Anura; family Hylidae; genus Phyllomedusa; species Phyllomedusa bahiana. The sequence goes on along the minus strand of JAODAL010000271.1, from coordinate 15,328 downwards.
ACTCAAATAGCCACCCGTTACAATCAAGGTAGGCAGAAGAGCATCTCTGAATGCACAGTACGGTGAACTTTGAGACAGATGGGCTACAGCAGCAGAAGACCACACCGGGATGCCACTCCTTTCAGCTAAGAACAGGAAACTGAGGCTCCAATTTTGCCCAAGCTCATCGAAATGGACAGTAGAGATTGGAAAAACGTTGCCTGGTCTGATGAGTCTCGATTTCTGCTGCGACATTCGGATGGTAGGGTCAGAATTTGGCGTCAACACCATGAAAGCATGTATCTTTCCTGCCATGTATCAACGGTTCAGGGTGGTGGTGGTGGTGTTATGGTGGGGAATATTTTTCTTGGCACATCTTTGGGCCCCTTGGTACCAATTGAGCATCGTTGCAACACCTTGGGAATCTATGCCACGAAGAATTGAGACAGTTCTGAAGGCAAAAGGGGGTCCAACCCGTTACTAGCATGGTGTACCTAATAAAGTGGCCGGTGAGTGTATAGTTCATAGTGATGATGGGCGCTTGCTGTTATCAGACACGCTTATTACTGACATCTATTAGCTTTGACAGGACAATATAGCCATCAGGGTTGTCGACTTTCTCGTCAATTTTTTCTGGACAAGAGGCAAAAATCATGGGGAGTCCAACATTTTTTCGACACATGCACCATCTATTCAACTTAATGCCCCTCAACCATTCACAAGGACGGCAGTGCTCAATGTTCTTCAAAATTAATTAAGACATACTTCATTCTCCAAAATGAACTAAGACAGACCCCAGAATTAAATGGTTGAACCTGCATCTATCATACATGCATGGCCTATCCCAACATAGGAATATCCCTTTAATCAATGTTTTGGTCAGCCCTGCATCATGGTTCACATTTATAGCAGATATCACAACACCGTCCCAGATCCATCAGAGGACTGAAACCAATGATGTTACAATGGATCCCAATGCTAGGGTCTGTCACGTCCCACCACCCAGACATCAGTTTTATTGTAGCTGTCTGTAATAGGGACAGGACATTGGTTGTGTATGTTCCCCTTGATGAATATTAATCAAGCAGATATTCAAGTTGTCACTCCAGAAATGCATACTGCTCATTAATAAACCAGCAAATTGCTGAACAGCATTGAGACTGGGGAAAAGGAGAACACTCTCATTTTGGGCAGACATACGCCCACAAACTGGACGTAAAAAAAAATTTTTTTACCTTTGAAACTTTCCAAAAATCATTTAAAAAACTTTTTGATGACCTTAATCACAGGAAAGCAGATAAAAAAAAAACTGACAAAACAGTTTGTTTTAAACAAAAGGGGTTTTTTCTTGCTAAAAAAGATCATATCTAAAAATGATGGGGGCAGAAAAAAAATCCCCCCCACTTTTGAAATTGGTTTTTTTTTACCTAATCCCTTAGAAAGGTAGATATGACAAAACTGTTATTTATAGCTATTTCAGCACTCCCTTTTGGGGACAGGGGCCCCCTTTTTGTGATTAAACTGGCTGAAAAATTCATTCAGCCGTTGGGGACACCCCCCCGGGAGGGAAAATGCCCTGTTTACTCCCCTCGAGCGTGGAATCCACTGCCTAAATGATTGTGTTGTAATAGAGAGCTGGGGAAGGCTTAAAATGATATTTTCTATTACGATAATTTCCCACTCTTCCCCTCATAAAAACACAGTTTTATACCACTGTATTTCCCCCCATAAAACCCAGCCCAAACAGTCCCATTATAAGTCGCTCTGCCTCTTCCCCTGTAACAGAGGGGGGGGGGGCGGGAAAAGAGAAAAAATTTCTCCATTTGCTTCATCAGTTTAGGCAGTGTAAAAAGCAAAAATTACAAAAAGGGAAAAAATTTTCTGGTTACAAGGAGCTTGTCCCCAGCCTGAAAGAGCTCGGGCAGCCAGGAGAAACATACCAAGGAGGTCTGCATAGCGGGTAATTCTCCCCCTTCCCCTGCTAACACAAAATGATGATGTAAACTGCTAAAAAGGGGGCCGGAATTGTTTCCCTAACGAAGTGGAATTTCTTTAAAATTTCAGGAAAACTTCGGTTCGGACCGAAGTCGAACTTTGGGGTACTTCGGTGAACAAGTGTGCTTTTAAAATTGAAAAAAGGGGCTGCGAGCACATGGCGCAAACATGGGGCAAAGCACTCTGGGAGGAAAAAAAGGGGGGCATACCCTGCATGCCCATGTGCGGGAGATAAAGCCAATCGGGAGACCGGGGGGATTTCTTGACGTCACCAAAAAGACCGGAAGAAAAAACCCGAGCGCGCCGCGGGGGGCTCACACCCCTCACTTTTCAGATGGGGGAAAGGGGCTGCGGGGGTGATAGGGGCCTTTCTAAAAACTGTTTTTTAAACAGCGTTTTTCTGGGGGGTGTCTCTGCTTGTCTAAAAGAGACTTTTTTTCTCTAAATTTGCTATTTCTGTTTTTTTGGGGTATTGGATCAAATCCCAAGTGTCGTCCACTGCAGCTTGAAATATACATTCAATATCCCAAGGGTGGATCTAAGCATTCCATGTTGTTTTATTTAAAAAAACAGCTTTTTTTTTCCCAATAAAAATACCACTTACATTTTTGGTTTTAAAATTTCTTTTGCGAAATTTTAAACATCCAGGGGTTAATTAAGCGTTGTTTGTTTGGTGTGCTGACAAAAATAAACCCCTTTTTCAACCCCAAATAAAATATATTTTTTTTTGGTAAACCCTAAATTCCCCCAAAAGGCCAAACCCCCAAAAAAAAAACGTATCTCTTGTTGTGTGGCGTAAAAAAACCCCGCAATTGTAACACGCTACTATTTTTGTGCGGCTCAATTCTTTGGGCAATTTACATCCGGGGGTTTTAATTTAAAACTTTGTTTTGGGCTGGTGGCGGACAAAAAAAACCTTTTTTTTTTAACCCGACAAATAAAAAATTTTTTTTTTTTTGGTAGCCTAATTCACAAAAAAAAGGCTAATTACAACTTACCCCTCTTTTGTGTGGGGGTAAAAAAACACGAAATTTGTAAAAACGCTACAAAGAACTATTTTTGTGCGCTAAATTTCTTGGCGAAATTTAAAACATCCGGGGGTTTAAAATTAAGCGTTGTTTTGCTGGTGTGCTGACAAAAAAAAACCCTTCTTTTTCAAACGCCAAATATAAAATTTTTTTTTTTTGGTAGCCTAATTCACAAGCAAAGGAAAATTTTAACAACGTATCTCCTTGTTGTGTGGCGTAAAAAACCCCAAAATTAGTAACACGCTACTAGTTTTGTGCGGCTCAATATTTTTGGGGCGAAATTTTCCCATCCAGGGGGTTAATTAAGCGTTGTTTTGTTGGTTTGGCGGGCCCAAAAAAAACCTTTTTTTCAACCCCCAAAAAATTTATTTTTTTTTTTTTGGAAACCTAATTCACAAGCAAAGGAAAATTTAAAAAACTGTATCTCTTGTTTGTGGGGCTTAGAAAACAGGGAAAATTGAAAACACGCTATTTAGTTTTTTGGGGGCTAAATTTTTTTTGGGGCGCAATTTACATCCGGGGGTTTAAATTTAAAGCGTTTTTTTGCGGGTGTGCGCAAAAAAAAAAACCGTTTTTCCAACCCCAAAATTTATAAATTTTTTTTTTTTGGGTAGCCAAAATTTCCCAAGCAAAGGCAAATTACAAACTGAAATCTCTTGTTGTGGGGCGTAAAAAAAAACGCAATTGAACACCTACTATTTTGGGGCGGTCTAAAATTTTTTGGGCGCAATTTACATCCAGGGGTTTAAATTTAAAGCGTTGTTTTTTTTTGGTGTGCTGAAAAAAAATAAACCTTTTTTTCCCCAACCCAAAAAAATATTTTTTTTTTTTGGTAGCCTAATTCAAAAGAAAAAGGAAAATTTACAACTGTATCCCCTTTTTTTGTGTGGTGTAAAAACACGCAATGTAACACGCACTATTTTGGGGGCGGTTAAAATTCTTTGGCGAAATTTTAAACATCCAGGGGGTTTTTAATTAAAAGCGTTTTTTTTGTTTGTGTGTTTAAAAAAAATAAACCGCTTTTCAACCCCAAATATATTTTTTTTTTTTGGGGTAGCCTAATTCACAAAAAAAAGGGAAAATTTTACAACTGTACTCTTGCTGTGGGGCGTAAAAAACCACGAAATTGTAAACACGCTACTAGTTTTTGGGGGCCCCAATTTTTTTTTTTCCCAAAATTTTTTAAACCCAAATCCAGGGGTTAATTAAGCGTTGTTTTGCTGCGTCTGACAAAAAAAAAACCGCTTTTTCAACACCGAAATATTTAAAATTTTTTTTTGTAGCATAATTCAAAAGCGAATTTTAAATTTAAAGGGCCTTTTTTGTCCTTTTACTTTTTGGTAAAACCACGGGTTTTTTTTTTAAACGACACATACAATAAATTTTTCCTGCCTTTTGGGGAGCGAAATTTTAAATACCCAAAGGGGTTCCCCAAAGGCTTGTTACGGGGTTAAATTTGGAGCCCAAAAACAGGGTGAAATTTTTTAACCCATATACAGATACCCTTCATCAAACAGTGCCCTTAAACTTTTTAAAAACCCAAAACCGTATTTCGACAGAGAGGTGGCGGGTTTCTGCAACGCGAGTGGCAGGGGCCCACAAACTTTCTGAAAGGGGCCAAAGGTCGCAGCACAGAAAAGGGGACTTCCCCGCGGGGGGAAAACCTGGGTGGGGCCCACAACTGCCGTGTCATCTAGCGGCCGTGTGTTTTCACAACCCAAGGGTTCTTGTTTGGGTTTTGACTAGGCCCATCCTTTTTTCCTCCCAGATGAAAATTTTGACAACCCCACCCAAAAGAGTCGGTGGGAACCCCCAGACACAACACTTAGTTGGCATGGCCCGGGAGGGGGTCAGGGGCCCTCACCTTCCCCACCCGCCCCTGTCCCACCCATTCCCTCAGCCGGGGGAAAACCACTATGGGTCGGGGGCCCACGCCACTAAATAGCGAGGTTTAAAAAATTTTGGGGAGGCAGTCACAGCCTACGTGGCAGCGAAAAAATGGGCCAAAATCCCCGCTTTTTGCAGTAGGGCGGAAAAGTATAATGTGGAGAGTGGAAAGGGGGGGTCATGTGGTGAGAGGTAGCCCTGGGCTTACCAAGCCCGGGGAAAAGAGGACAGAAAGGACGATAAACACAAAAGATGTTTATGTGCCGACCGCAGGGGGAAACCCGGGGTGAAGAAAGGGGCTTCATCATCGTCAGGAAAGGAGGGGGGTCCACTTGCCGTCACCCACGGCGCAGCCAGCAAGGGGGTTTTTTTGGGGGCCGGGATAAAGCAGGTAGCAGCAGGGGTTGAGGTGGGGAGAAAAAGCGCCAAAGGGGGTAGAAAACCCGTTTCCCGCGGGCCCCAAGGACGGGTAGCGGCACAGGGCTCAGCGAGGCACCCGGCGGAGAAGTAAACTCAGTCCCGGACCCGTTGGGGGGAAAAACCCCAGCTACCGGCGGGTGGCAGTTTTTTGCTAAGACACCGGGGGGACCAAAATAGGGGTATATGTGAACCCGGGTGGGCAAAAGTGAATCGGGGCCCGGGGGAAAGCTAACGTTGGCCAAAGGGCCCGGGGTAAACCCAAAAGCCACCCTCACCACCCGGGTTGGCCTGGGAAAAACGGCCAGATGTGGGGGCCCAAACCTCCCCGCGCAGCCAGCACCCGGCCAGGGGCCCACGCACCCCATTTCCCCATAAAGGGGCCCCCACCCCCTTTCTGCAAAAAGGGGCAGCTGTTTTTCTTTTGAAACCTCTCCCGGTCCAATGCCCCCTGCTCCCGCTACTCATGGCGCCACTTTTCGTCAGAGAGGCATTGTAAAAGAAAACAGTATGCGCCCAACCCCTTTCCAAAGGGTGCGCAGTTTGCCGTGCTCCTTCCAAGTTTTTTGGAAACCGGCATCCCCCCCCTTTCCAAATGGGGGACTCTGCACCATTCAAAAACAAATGGCTTGTGCCGAGCCAAATGGGGGAGTTCCAAGCCGAAATTTTTCCTTTTCCAAAAAGGCAGTCCCAACATTTCAAAAAGGTTTGTGAACAAAAAGGGGGTCAGCCCCCTTGAGCTTATCGGTTTTTTTCCAAAGGGTTTTACACGGCACCCGGGGAGGGTCGGGAAACTGAACCTAAGGGTCAGGGCCAGTACATGTCCTTTAGGGCCCACGGGGGAATGTGCTTCCTGCCCAGGCACACCAACAATTTTGGACGGGAGCCCCCCGGCCCGTTTTCCCCCTCCTCCACGTTGTCAAACTGCTGCTCCTTGCCCCAAAATTTGTCCCCCCTCCTCCTCCTCCCCCAAACCCCCAAACCACCCTCACCCCTCCACAAGTACTGCCCCCAATCATCCCAAACAGGGGAAAGGTCACAGCTTTGTCACGCAGTTCTACACCTAGCTTGCCTCGGCGAACGAAGTCACACGGGGGGAAACTGCTCCCCCGTCATGCAGCAAGAAATCAAAGTGTGGTTTTTCCTCCCCCCAACTGCAAATGGGAACCATGGTCCCGGACAAGGGGAAGGAACATGGTGTCCCCCTCTGAAACCGAGGGAGGGAGGGGACCATCCCGCCCTGCATGGCGCACTTTGGTTTCAATCTTTTTAAAAAAGGTTCCCCTGAATCTTCCCCCCGATTTTCAAACATTTTTGAAAATGGCCGGGAAAATTGGCATCCATTTTTATCCATTCGAAACAAACCCCAGGAACACCCTCCCGAGTTGCAGGGGCAGAACGGCCCTCCCCAAAAACGCTCAAAATATGCAGGGTTTCCCCCCGCGGGGAAAATTCCACCTGCAAAATTTTGGGCCCCGACTGTATGAAAGAAAAAGGGGCCCATTAACGTTTTTTTGATGATCCAGGCAGACAGAAGTACCCCCCCTGGGGGTAACTTTGAGGTCACCATGGAAAGCTCATGCGTGAAAACCTCCCCGTTTTGGGGCCCATTCGGGGGGCCACGTTATTTTTCATCCCCGGGGACTACGGGATGAATAACGTCATTCCACTGCTTAAGTCCGGGAAACAGAGGGTTTAAAAAAAAACTGCCCTGGGCAGGGGACTGGAGATGTGGCGACAAAATCCGTGGCCACATGAGGGCCGGGGGGGACTGAAAAAGGAGGAGGGTGAGGAAGGGGGAGGACATTGGAGCAGAAGCATTGGGCTGGTGAAAAGATGGATTTTTTTACCCAGGGGACAAGAGAGGGGGAGGGAGGGGGCAGCTGGAGGAGGGGGATGGAGATGAGGGAAAAACGAGGCGATGACTCCCCCAAACCCGTGGCAGTATACCCGGGGGAAATGGAGGGAGGGAGCCCCCCGGAGTCCCCTTGGTTTCAGATGTCCCCCGGGAAAGCTTATTTGCCCCGGGTAGGTGACAGCCAATAGGTCAGCAACCGGCAGAATGACTTTTTGGCCTTTTTTCCACCCTATTTGGGCCCTCGGGTACCGGTTCCCAAAAAAGGGAGCCTTTTTCCCAGCTATTGAGAGGGGAAAACAAACCAAATACAAAAGGGGGAAATTCCTCCGAAAAAGTTTGGGGGCCCCTGCCCTTTTTGGCGGCAAAACGTCCCCCCTCTGACAAGGTCCAAACCGGGGGGTTTTCCCCAGCGCTCACGTACTACTGCCGCGGCGGCGGGGAAGGTGGGGGGTAGGAAGCATACCACTCCATCAGCTTTAAACCCAAGTCCGGGGGTCCCTAATGAGCAGCTTCCTTCACCCCCTAGTTTTAGGAGGGAGTCCCCCAAAAGCAGCAACCCGCACCCGGCAGGAAATGGAGCATTCCCTTAACCCAAAAAGGGTTTGTGCCTACTTTTGGACAAGGGGACCTGCCCCCCAGTTAGAAGGGGTTTCCCTGGTCACTGGGCAGGCCCAAAATGGGGTTTTGTGGGCCCCAACTTGCCGAGTTTTGCAGTGGAAAGCGTTTCCCGCCCGGCCAGTAGGTGGCATCAAAAGCGGGTTTTTTAAAGCGGCGGGGGCCATCGTTACCCCCCCGGAGAACCCGCTTTTCCCCCTGAAATTGTTGAACGACTGACCCTTTGCAAGATTTAATCAACGTTGGGGAAACGGGCCCGGGTTTTCCACACACCAATGGGCCCTTTGGGCTCAGTCTGGTTTAAACTACCTGCCTCAGCCACTTTTTTCTGATGCCGCCACCCGCCTGATTCCACACATCGCTGAAAAGTTTTTTCCATCGCCTACCACCGTCTTTTCCAGGGAAAAGGTATTTGCCACCCACCTCAACACTTTTGTCTTTTTGCCCCCCTATGTGCCATGCTGGGTGCTGCTGTTGGGTGTTGCCGGGGACTTTCCCCAAATGTGTCATTGTGCCACTCTGCGGGCCCGGTACTGTTTTGTTGGGGCCACCCTCCCAAAAATTTTTTCCCCCCCTTTTTTGCCACTCCTGACCCTTTATTGGCCCTGGTTGGCCCCCTGTTCCCCCCCCTTTACCCCCCCCTCCCCCCCTCCCCCCCCCCCTGTCCCTCCCCCAATTGGCCACTGGCCCCCCCCGGCCCCCCCCATGCTGGCCCCCCCCCCGCCCCCCCCGTGAACCCCCCCCCCCCCCCTCTCATTTATTGTGCCGCTTTTGTGGGCCCAATTTCTATTTTGGGCCCCCGCAGAATGTCATTTTTCCACTCTCTGACCTCATTCTGTTGCCCTGTCCCTCACCTCCACTCTCTGTCATTTTTTCCCCTTGCCCCGCCCAAAGCCCGCTTCCCCCCGTGACCTCCGCTCTCAGCATTGTGCCGCTCTGTGGGCCTAATACTTTTTTGCCACCTGCAAAATTCATTGTTTCCACTCTCGACCTCATCTGGGGCGTGACTCCCTGTCCCTGCCCCCCACACTGTGTCATTGTGGGCCCCTGTCTGACCTCAAGGGGCCCGCCGTGGCTGCCCCGCCCCTGCCCTCCACACTTGGCCTAAATCCTGTTTTTTTTCCACCCCAGAATTTGTCATTTTGCCACTGTCTTACCTTCAAAACTGCTGCCGCCCCCTGACCTCCCCCCACTGTATCATTTTTGCCATCGTGGCCTAATATGTTTTGGCCACCCCAGAATGCCATTGTGCCCCCTGTCTGACCTCATACTCTGCCCGCCTGACCTTTCCCCAAAATGTGTGATTTGCCACCTGGCCCCCAATACTGTTTTTCCGCCTTTCCCTAATGTAAATTGGGGCCACTTCTGACCCCCATACTGCTGCCCGCCCCTGACCTCCACACTGAAAACATTTTGCCACTCTTGGGCCCAATACTGTTTTTTCCGGGCCCCCATAAATTCCCTTGTGCCACGTCCGACCTCATACTGGGTTCCGCCGTGACCCCCACACTGTTTTCATTTTTGCCACTCTGTGGCCCAATAAATGTTTTGCCCCCTCCATTTAAAGTCAAATTTTGCCACTGTTCCCGAAACCCCATCCCGCTGCCCCCGGTTTACCCCCACACTTTTAAAAAAATTTTTTCCCCTCTGGGGCCTAATACTGTTTTTTCCGCCTCCATAATTTCATTGTGGGCCCCTGCCTGAACCCCCATACCCCCCCGCCGGGGCCTGACCTCCCACTGTTTGGGTTGTGCCCTCTGTGCCCTAATACTGGTTGTTTTAACCCCCCCCCCCCCTAAAAGCATTTTGCCACTGTCTGACCCCATACTGCTGGGCCCCCGTGACCCCCCAACTGTATCTTTGGGGCCACTTTTGTGGCCTAATACTGTTTTTTCCCCCTCCGGGAATGTCATTGTTTTCCATGCCCCCGAAACCCATGCTGCTGGGCTTGCCGCCGTCACCCCCCAAAACTCTACCCCTAATGTTGCCACCTGACTCCCCAGCTTGTTTTTTTTTCCCCCTTTTGCTAGCATGGAAATTTATCAGGGTACATTCCCGCTTGAGTTTTTGTCAGTTTTGCCCTCTTAAGGCCCCCGGGAATTTTTTAGTGAAGCGATTCTAAGAGGGGGGCCCGGGAGTCAGTCGTGTCATAAAATAAAACACAAAAATTGTATGAAGACCAAAACCCAAACGCCCTCCCGCCCTATTTAAGATTGGGACAACGTTTTTACAGCACCCTGCAAAGGGTCTGGGGGACCTGGAAAAGCTGTTTTTTTTAAAGGAATTTGTGCCGAAGTAATTCGGTTAAACCCAAACCCAATTTTGCGGAAAAATTTGGCGAAGTGACCGAACCGAATTTTTGGGGAAATTCGGGGCCCTTCTATCCCCTGCTCTTTAGTGAGGGGAGACTCACCTCCCCGGGGGGGGAAAAAACACGCCTACGGGGAAAGGGGAGACCCCCCCCCGGGTTTGGAACTGAACCCTTTCCCTACAAATTGAAACTTTATTCTAAACAAATGATAAAACTCCTTTAAAGCTCCTGAGCCCCAATGCAAAATCTATAAAAGGGCCCCTATCTGCCATGTGCCATTTATAATGCTGGTGTCTTTTAATGTGCCAGAAGGGTCTTTGGGCAACTGCTACCTCTGCACCCCCCAGTGACTGATGCATTGGTCAGTAAGTATATAGCTAAGGTACAGTGCCTACATCCCATCTATATACCTACAGCAAGGAGTAATTGAGACAGGGGGGGAAGGGTGGCCATGCCACCCCGGGGAAAGGTTGGGGAAGCACATCAGATGTCTGGATGCTGATCTGACATGATCTAAAACTGACCTAAAGGAAAAAGTAGAAGGCACAGGATTTGACAGCCTGCCTGGAGGTGGTGGAAAAAAGAATTTAACCCGAAAAGGGCAAGAGTAAATCTGGAGGCCCGCTGAAATGGGGCCAAAGGGAAATACTGTAAAGAAAAACCCAAGATCCATCATGACATAAGTCCACATCCCCTGACAATGGATCAACTTATAGCAGGAGAGTGTTTTAGACACCGACAGCACTCCATCCCTCACATGGCCAGCGGTTTTGCACCAGGTCGTGGGGGTCGAATACCTCCTGGGGGGTTGAGCAGCTGGGGAAAAGGGGCCTGATTATTGGAAACCAAGGGCTCGGGAAAAAAGGGCCCCTATGAACCGGGGAAGGAACATCACCAGTAACCATAGTGAGCTCGGGGGTGCCAAGGGTCAGGAACCAAAAAACCCTTGGGGGACTGAGTATCTAACACTCCGTTTATTTTCCCCCCCAACTTTTTTTGGGTAAAACAAAGAGGGGCATTTAAAGGGCGTTAAGTTTTTCAAATTAGTCCAAATTTAGACATTTTTATGTTCCAAATTGCAACAAATTATTAAATAACATATTAATTGTAACCTAATAAGCAGTTAGGAACCAGAGAGAAGGTTTTTTCGTGGGCAACATAGTAATATTATTACTGCAAGTTTATCAAGTCCAAAAGAAGGACATTTAAGGAGTAGAGAGGGACACTTGAGCAGTAATGACTGCGTGTGCAGTATCCGCAATAGATTCGGTGGTATTTAAGATTGCTTGGTTGCAAGGTAACCTGCTTATGGGAGTTCCCTATCCTCCCTAGATATCAGCAATATAAATGGATTAGCAGGAACCCAACTATTAAAAGCATATATTTATTAACATGTTTCTTTAAAACACATAGACATTTTCGTGCACAAAAAGTGCTACTTGCATGTATCCATAAATGGTAGTCCACAACCAGCAGAGCGTCCGTAGTACAAAGCAATGAGCTCCAACGATCTCCAGCTTCAAGGAGTCAAGTGGTGGAGCGCTGACAGACAAGTCGGGACCGAGGCGGGCGTGCACCACTCGACTCCTTGAAGCTGGAGATCGTTGAGCTCATTGCTTTGTACTACGGACGCTCTGCTGGTTGTGGACTACCATTTATGGATACATGCAAGTAGCACTTTTTGTGCACGAAAATGTCTATGTGTTTTAAAGAAACATGTTAATAAAATATATGCTTTTAATAGTTAGACTGCGTGTGCAGTGCCAGCTTCAAGAAAAAAATCACAGAGGATGATGTGCATTTCAGATGAGGATTTGATGAAGGTTTCGGTGGCAGTTTTTGAGTGTGGCTCTTTAGAGGCTTAAAGGGGTTTTGCCACGATCTCATTTCATACCTCCTGATTCCAGCTCTTCAGCTCTCTGAGCTCAGAAGGGGCGTGTGTGATTTGTTTGAATTGCATATCGTGTTACCCTGAAGGATAACATCACCAGGCCTTTCCTCGCTGTAGTCAAAGAAAGGTCTGTTTATGTAAAGCATTGTGAGTAGCTGAGAGGTACTGTTTTTGTTTCACAGCACAAGGGTCCTAGGTTCAAATCCCTGCAGGAACCAGACCTGTGGATTTTTTTCTCTTTATCAATGCACAGACCTGATGGAGGTTTGTTTTGGTTTATTTTTTTGCACTGTTTGACTAATTACTAAGGAGTACAGAGGATGGGAGTAGAATGACAGCACCCGGGGTTTGAACACTCAGTAGCTGCCTGAGAGGAAAGGTGATGTCTGAGCATGTGCGACCAGGACTGAGGACCTCTCAGCCCTGGTCATATCCCCTGGAGACGAGCTGTAAACAATGGATCACTAAAGGAGCAGCTAAAACACAAACAGTGCAGAATTTATAATAATGATGAATGGGGAAAATGTTTATTATTTAATTTACAAACTTCCCACGTCAATTTTACTTCATGGCAAAACCCCTTTAAAGGTACGTCCACACGAGTAAAACCTATTTGTCGGATTCTAACTTTGAAAACTGCAGGGTTTTCACGAGTATTTTCATGGTTTTGCATGTGGATTTAGGGTTGTTTTTTTACTTGTGGTTTACAGGCAGAAATGAGTCCCATTCTTTCCTATGTGGTTTTGGATGCGAATCCGCGTTAAAAACCATATACAAGTGTTTGGGGCGCGTTTTAAAGAAGGTTTTTAGCCATCTCCATTGACATCAATAACAAATGAAAGAGATACGGGGAGAAGCTGCCGCGACCATGAGAGAGGAGTCCATTGTGAGGCTTGTTCCTGCCCCCTCAGCTAAACTTACAGCTCTCTTCCTATAGGCAAACATGGTAAAGAGCTCAGGGGCATCTTTTCCATTGGGCAGGGTAGGCGGCTGCCCAGGGGCCCTATGAGTACAGTACGGGGAGCCTGCTGGGAGCTGGTGAAAACACAAGCTTCTTTTCTGTCACTTTCTTACAATGATAGTGGCTGCTGTGGTCCTGCTTTCACTGCTGGCCTTCCTGGGCTGTAACGAATCATGCACCGGTGGCCGGTACCCCAGAGAAAGCAGGGCCACAGCACATCCCCATTGGTCAGTCTCCTCTCCGGCCAGTAAATGTAAGTGGAGTCTCCTTATCTTCAGTGCCTTGGCCTGTGATGTCCCCAGCTCATCCTCGCCTCTCTCAGTCAGCTCGCCAGTGATGTCTATTAAACTGCAGTGCTCCTCCGGATCCCGGCTCAGCACATAAGAAGAAGGTAGACAAGCTCTTGGGGACAGTGACACAGGTTACAATGGCTAATCACATAACATGAGAGTTACTATACCAAAAGAGAGGTTTTGGGAGGCTGGGGCACAGGTCAGGATGGCTGACCACATCACATGGCAGTTACTATACCAAAAGAGAGGCTTTGGGAGGCTGGGGCACAGGTCAGGATGGTTGACCACATCAGATGGGAGTTACTATACCAAAAGAGAGGCATTGCGGGGCTGGGCACAGGTCAGGATGGCTGACCACATCACATGGGAGTTACTATACCAAAAGAGAGGCATTGGGGGGCTGGGGCACATGTCAGGATGGCTGACCACATCAGATGGGAGTTACTATACCAAAAGAGAGGCATTGCGGGGCTGGGCACAGGTCAGGATGGCTGACCACAACCCCATGGATTAATCCCAAAAAGAGGCATTGGGGGGCTGGGGCAAAGGTCGGAGGCTGCCCACATCCCATGGGAGTTCATACAAAAAGGAGGCAGGGGGGGGGCTGGGGAAACGGTCAATGGCTGCCACTCAATGGGAGTTACAACCAAAAGAGAGGCATTGGGGGCTGGGGCACAGGTCGGGATGGCTGACCAATCACATGGGAGTTAAACCCAAAAGAGGGGGCTTTGGGGGGGGCTGGGGCACAGGAGGGGATGGGGACCACATCAGATGGGATTATTTACAAAAAGAGAGGGCATTGGGGCGGGGGCACATTCAGGATGGCTGACCAAAAGATGGGAGTTACTATACCAAAAGAGAGGCTTTTGCGGGGCTGGGCACGGGGTCAGGATGGTGCCCACATCACAGGGAGTTACATACCAAAAAAGGGGCTTTGGGGGGGGTGGGGCACGGGTCGGATGGCTGACCACATCACAATGAAATTATTATACCAAAAAAGGGCTTTGAGGGGTGGTGCCCGGGTCAGAATGGCGACCACATAAATGGGGTTACTATACCAAAAGAAGGCATTGCGGGCGGGGGCACAGGTCAGGATGGCTGACCACATGCACTTGCTAAATCATAAAACAACTTCATATGCTCCGTCAGCTGAACACAGTGGTGTGGAGGTGCAGGAGATCTGAATCTAAAATGGCGTGGCGGATTTCACTCTGTATCTTTACCTGGATTAGTCACATTCAATGGGGTTACTCTACATCCTGTTTGCCCATGTTTTTTCCATATTTATACACCAAAGTAATCACAGCAACAATAGATCCTGCTGAAACTTTTAGACAAAAGTAAAAAATTTAAAAGGAGTGCATAAAAAAAAATAAAAAAAAACTTTTTAATCATCCCAAATTAAACCTTAAGGGGTTTAACGGCACGGGGCCATTTTAGTTCAGATCTCCCACCTCCATACCTTTTGTGTTCAGCCACGGGCATAGAAGTTTTTAAATGTTTCAAGTGCTGTGGTCAGCCACCCTACCTTGCCCCAGCCCCCCCAAAAGCCTCTTTGGGGCCGGTACCCCACAAAGGGGGCGTTTTTTCCCGGGGGTTGTGGAGAAAACCCCCCCCCTTCGCATTGACCTGTTCTTTTTCCGCCCAAAAGCCAGGCGAAAAAATGAACATTTAATTTTTTTGGAACCGCCACGGTCTAAAAAAAACTCCTTTTGGGTCCTGAAAGTTTGACAGGGGTTTACAGACGCTTTCAAAACCGAAAACCCCCTGAAAAAACTGCCTAAAAACCCTCCCGTGGGAAAAACCTAAAAACGCCAATGTGAGATGTACCCGGTGCATCCACAAAAAAAAATCGTAGAGTAGGCTAACTCTAGTTTGTAGTTTCCATTGAGAAATGTCAGAAATGACATTTTTTTTGGAAAAGGGGCTACAAAATCTGTGTGCACAAACTACAAGAATATTACAATAAATTAATGGCCTTTCTCCACGGGGTTTTGCGGTCGGAAGCACATAAATTCCCCACTTAACAAGGCCTTGGGGTACATCCAACGACAAAATATCAAAATACTCAGGAAAATCCAAGGCTATGTCTA